>CM060412.1:39068309-39560809 GCA_030545235.1 Helianthus tuberosus
TAGAAAGAGTTTCCTTTGAGCAACCTTTCATTTGAAAAAGTTATTTTGAACCAAATGTCACCTTAGTTGTAATCTTCATGGCCACACAAACGACAATGTATATTTTGTTCTTACATGGTACACGGCTTTTTTAACGGTTAACCTATAGACTATTTGCATGATGTTGTCTTCGCAATAGAATATCTACTAATAAATTAATGTTTTCATCTTCTTCTTATCTCCATCTTTATGGATAGAGAGGTTGCTTCCAGAGAAGCCCCCCGACTCGAAAACAAACAACATGCAAACAAACCAAGTTAGAAATATAGAAATAGAGTGCTATTAATAACAAAAGAAGTGGTGGCAGAGTAACATAGTGAAATAGAAACAAATGTAACATCTTAAAACAACATATATACATAACTACAAGAAGGTAATCACTTGCAAAGTCTACCTAAAGTATATGAGATCTAGGCCTCTAAGACAAAGCGTAGACACATCTGTACACTCCACTAAAACTCCTTAACCTCAATCCTACGTCTTCACAAACTTTTATCCTGGATCATGTCTTCATAAAGGTGTAACTCTAGGAAATCTTGCCTAATCCGCTCATCCCAAGTCAATTTAGGCCTGCCTTTACTTCTCTTCTCCACAATGAGGCTTCTACTGCTCTCTCGTGCCGTCATCACCTTCCTCTTTACATGCCCAAACTATTTCAATCTCCCTTCCTTTATCTTACCCGATATAATAACCACTCCTAACTTTTCCCAAAAAGCCTCATTTCTTATCTGGTCTAACCTTGCACGCCTCCATCCTGTGCACCTGTGTCTTCTTGATAGCTCAACAATATGTCCTATATAACATAGTAGGTCTAGCTGCAACCGTATAAAATTTCCCCTTCAATTTAGTTGGGAACCTTATGTCGCACAATACCCCGGTGGTTGCTCTCTACCTACACCAACCTGGATGCGGTGGCTACGTGACTATCTTATCATATTCACACAACTTTCAATCTTTTCCCATTTGCTCTATTTTTTTTTTTAAATCTTGAACATAACAGAAATATAATTTTCACTGTATTCTTTCTTTCTTCACATCAGTTTTGTGTGCTTTCTTCATTTCTTATCACACTCAGGCACTTAGTAAGTGCTTGTCTGGCATGGCAAATATGGATATAATTACGTTTTTAAGAAAGAGTACAAAGCTGAAAAACGAGGCTATAACAAAATCAACTCAAGTAACGTTGATATTTACTGCACTGTTCTGCATGAGGCCTGGGTAATAATTTTAACAATGTTTTTTTTTGGTTGAATTCCACAAGGCTATGACTTTCTTTTCTTGTGAATGTAGCTTTTGTTGTTAATTGAAACCCTACAATTTTACTTGTATTTGGCACTGTTCTGTTTTTATTCTCATGTTCATGGCAATATGGATAGAATCATGTTTTTCTTATTTGCACATCAGTATGATATTTATCTTTTAATGGCAGGTTCCAGTAGGTGTTACAAGTGAAGATCTTCCAGAGAGACCTGAAGCCCCAGATTGCCCGGTATGCTGAACTTTTAAAACGTAGACACGTAGTACTTAGATTTACCCACACACATAATTATCATTCTCTTATGAATTTTATTATTTTTCCATTGGTCTTGTTACTATTTTAGTCAATAGGGGATACAACTCTTGTTATGATATTGGGTTATTTTTCGGTGAAATGTGAACGGATATCTCAGTCATTTGGTATTTGATGCAGTATTTTCTGAAGACTTTAAGTTGCAAGTTTGGTTCCAAGTGCAAATTCAACCACCCAAAAGATAAAATTGCCTCTTTGGTAAGCTTAACTGCTTTATGATATATCAAATTGAATTAATTTGTTGATACATTTGATATCTGCAGTCTGCTTCAGAAAACAACGGAGTTCTTGAATTGCCAGAAAGACCATCTGAGCCCCAATGTGCGGTATGATTGCTGCACGTTCACTAATACAAGCCTTGTATAGTCGTATTCCTACCTGTATATAACATGTTTATAATGTCGATATGTAAGCAGTTTTATATGAAGACTGGCAAATGTAAATTTGGTTTAACCTGCAAATTTCATCACCCAAAAGACATCTCAATACCAGTTGCTGAGGTGGGAAATGGTAACGGTGTACAGACTGAAGCGGCAGCTACAGGCGTAATAACTGGAAACGTGGCAGCTTCGGTGCCCCCTTTTACTCCCGCTATGGTGCAGAACTCAAAAGGCCTCCCTATTAGACCGGTAATACATATGGATCTATTTTATAATTTTATCTCCTTTTATGTTGTCCCCTTTGTTTTTAGGCCTCCCTATTAGACAGGTAATACATTGGGATGTGTTTTATAATTTTATTTCTTAATTGGTTATTGTTATTTATTGATTGCTAAAACAGGGGGAAGTGGATTGTCCGTTTTACGTGAAAACTGGCAGGTTCGAACATTGACTTGCTTATTTAAGTTACTCCTCAGGATAGGGGTGTGCACAGTTCGGTTTTTTGGAAAACCGTTCGGTTTTGTTTTTTTGGTTTCGGTTTTAGCAACGGTTCGGTTTTTCGGTTTTTGGAACAAAATTACGTAAGATTCAAAAATAAAAAATATAATCCAAGAGTTTAGAGTCTTTCTTAGATGTTAACACTTAAGCTAATATATTTAACCTTTTTAATTAATATTGTTCACATAAACCTAACCTTCTAATCTATTTTTATGTTTCTCCTAAGTTTTTTATTAAGACTTTTGGGGTGTTTGGGATTGCTTATAAAACAACTTATTGACTTATTAACTTTTGGGAAAAGGAGTTTTTTTAGAAAATGATGTTTGGGTAATGGGTTGAAAAGGAGATTTTAAGACTTTGAAAAGGAGAAATGGAAAAGTTAGGAGGAAGTGACTTTTTGAAAAAGGAAATAAGGTGGAAAAGTCAATAAGTTGTTTTTCAGAAGCAATCCCAAACACCCCCTTTATATTCTATAATACTTTGAAGATCATTTGATTTTTATGACTTTGTTATTTCTTGTAGGCAATGGATAAATCATTTCAAAGATAACATGTTAATGTTCTTACTTTAAATATTTAATATTCAAGAATAAAACTCATAATTCTTATTTCCTAAGTCAATATATAACAAACATTAAAAAAATGAATTTTTGGGTTATTTGGTTCGGTTTGGTTTTTCCAGTTTTCATAAAATGCAAAACCGTAATCGAACCATAAATTTCGGTTCGGTTTTCTGTGCAATTCGTTTTTTTGGTTCGGTTAAATCGGTTTTTTTTCGGCCTTCTGCTCACCCCTACCTCAGGAAATAGAAACGATGATGATGAACTTACTTCTATAAATGTCTTACTTTTTATGAATCAGTTGCAAGTATGGAGCCACATGTCGCTATAATCATCCAGAGAGATATGGTAGGTCTTGAGGAATATTTGTATCATGCTTTTGTTCTTGTCAATCAGTTTACTGAATACTGATAATGCATGCTTCATGCTTGGTTTTTAATGTTCCATGCAGCAATGGATCCAACTAGCGCCATTGTAGGCACTCCTGGCATTCATATGAACCTTGGTTTGGTCAACCCAGCTCTCGCTGTCCCGCAAACTGTGGACCCACGGGTTGGTCACACAATGGTAACGTAGAGACTGTTAAATGTGTCTATTAGCATTACTATATTTATTATGTAGTTTATTTTTTTGTTCACGTATTGGTGGTTTGTATTTTGTTTGTTGCAGTTTGGTTTGGCCCCAACTATCTACCCTCAGCGACCTGGCCAGATGGAATGTGATGTGCGTATTTATATAATTTCATGCTTTATATCAAATACATACATAATCAGTTTTCCAGTATTTTGGGTATATATTAATTGAAACTGATTATTAGTGGTGAATTAATCAATCTAGTTGTCACTGCAACACTATGCAGTTATAACAGTCTAAAATCAAATAGCGGTCAAGGGCTGATATTTGAGATATAATATAGGTTATCCGGATGGGAGATCAGTAGTTTATCTCATGTAATATCAAAACTCAAAAGCGCCAATATTTGAAACATGATCTAATCGTAACCCATGAAATTTTCCTGCGAGTCCACATCAACCAAGGCATCCAAAATAACGGTCAATATCGGTCATAATAGCGGTTCCGCTATTCTGGACCGCTATTTGACACCGCTATTTTGGGAGAGCCTGATAACCGCTATTGACTGCTTAGCTGCAACGGAACTATATATCATCTGCAAAAAATTACTGTAATACCCCTCTTTTAACCCTAGGAATTTTAACCTTCTGTTTCGTGTGTGCGCGCTTCGCCAACAATACTGCGTTTAAATAAACTTAATTCTCCGTACACTTAACAAAGGATTATTCTCTCTTCAATCAGCCGTAGCACATTCAAATACTGTCTGATTAGTCCATGTCACATATTCACTTTCAAAAAGCAATGCCAAACACCCCCTAAATTGACCTCTCCATCTGTTTTGTTTTTATTCCATATTTGTTTCTAATTTTGCTTTTTTCTTTTATTTTTTTGATGTTATAGCATTATATGAAAACCGGGGAGTGCATGTTTGGGGAGAGATGCAGATTTCATCATCCCCTTGACAGGACAGCGCATGCTCTGTCAACAAAAGAAGGTCAACAACCGAAGCTCACTCTTGCTGGTCTTCCAAGAAGAGAGGTATGTATTTTATAAGAAAAAAACGTTTTATAATTGCACAATAACAGAATATGTAAGCCTGGCAAAACAGGCAGGCTGGGTTAAGTAACTTGTTGGCACAAGTTCAGGTCGAAACATATTGTTTTAAAAGTAAAGTAAACGGATGGTCCATGTGGTTTATCAAATTTTGGATTTGGTCCCTAGCTTTCCAAAAGTACACAGATGGTCCATGTGGTTTGCACTTTTTAATGCATTTAGTCCCCAACTTTTTCCAAAAGTATATGGATGGTCCCTGCGGTATACACTTTGTAACGCATTTCGTCCCCTAACTTGGACATGCTAAAACCTTTAGTCCCTAACTAAATGCGTTAGTTTACACTTTGTAACGCATTTAGTCCTTAACTAAATGCGTTACAAAGTACAAACCACATGTACCATTCATGTACTTTTGGAAAGCTAGAGACCGAATCCAAAAATTTGGTAAACCGTAAACCACAGGGACCATCCATGTACTTTACTCTTGTTTTAAAAATCAGTTGGTTCGGGTAAAAAGGGTTCTGACCAAAATGGACTTAGGTTGTAACGGGTCGCTTTAGAAAAAAGAATCAAAATGGCTTTACTTGCTATATTTGTTTTCATGGTGTCGGATGCAAGCTTCGTAAGAGTGACCCACTGTATAATTTATTTTGGTTCAACTATATCAGTATATTGTGACGCAATTCATTAACTACTTGATTTGGACAGGGTGCTGTAAATTGTCCATACTACATGAAGACGGGGGCTTGCAAGTATCGCGCCACATGCAAGTTTGACCACCCGCCGCCTGGAGAGGTGATGGCGGCTGCCACCACGTCACAGGCTGGTGAAGAAGTCAAAGATAACGTGAAGGAGAATGAAGCGACTCAAGAATAGTAGCTTTGATCTGGTCAAGTTTCTGGAAAAAAATCGATATTTCAATGTTGTTATTGGTTGTGTTAAACTGTAGTGTCTTTTGTTCAACGTAATTTACTTCGTTGTTACTGTATTTGTCTACACAGTTTTATTACATCGTTGGTTACATTACTGAAATATAGAATTGGACTATATGTAGAGCTAAAAACCGGGTCAGGCTGGGTGTGTTTAAGCTTCAACCAAACTGGAAAACGGTTCAATAATGAGTAATCTGGTCCGGTTTGGGCTACTAGTTTGGCTGGTCTAAACGTGCATGTGTGCACCTATTGTGATATGTTACAATGCCATGCTGCCAAGGAAAAATAATCATGTCATGATATTTACATTTATAAAATTACTCTACAGGTCGTCTAAATATGTATATGGCCTTAATCATATCATTTATGGAAAAAAAACCAAATGTTAAATTATAAATATGCATTCAATACTTTGAGGGCATTCAAAACTTTGAGGAAGATACAAATTTGATGAGTTGTGAACATGTTATGAGTTAGGGTAACTGCTTTATGTATGTGTTCTACAAAGCGTTTTTAACATGAGAGGTGTAGAAAACCGCTAGAATGTGACACGTCTGACGCTTTAAGGGCTAGAGTTATGTGTGTCAATATAGTGCCACACCATAACTATGCACAAATGGCGCAAAGTACATAAAGAATTACGCACTATGTCACACAATGTATATAAATAATTACGAAACATACATTATTATCTCGGCAACATGTGCACACAATAATCTACCTCATGTTTATAAATTACGCATAATTATATGTATAAATTATGCATAGTACGTAGTATATTGATTTTTATGTTTTTAATAAAATTATCGTTTTGATATTAAAAATTATATCACAATACTCTATTCAAATCAAAGATAATCAAATTCTTAATTTGTAGCCTACATTACCCTATTACTTAAAGTACAAAGTCGCCACCGACAATCCAACCCAATTCAAAATTACACTTTTGTCTTTTCATGTAATTTTCATTTTGGCTTACTCAAAATTTTCCATTTTGGCTCCCTTATTTTTTTAACTAATTTGTTTTCCTCCTAAAACTTACACAATAACAAATCTATAATCAAAATTTCTAACTTTTCACTTTTACTTCCTTGGTTTTTAATATTTTTTTTCTTTTTCCCCTTTGTGTTTTTAGTTTATATCACGTTTACATGTTGCTATAAATTCGAAACGGGTGGTTGGTTCGTCACAACTTAATACATTTTGTTTAATCGTACCGTATCTTTATACGTTTCTTTCGTGTGCTTAAACACGTTAATGTCACCGTGCCAACGCGCTTACGAACGATAATGTGCCCATAAATGTCACGTCACAACGCGCGAGCACATTATTTTCATTCTTTAACTTAAAAAAACTATTTCCTCACGTGCTTATTTTTATGGACATTTCGGTACATATTCATGTATCGGCATTGGACGTAAACAGTACACGTTTACGTTTCGACCTAAAGTTTTCCTAAAAATGAGTCGGGTCTAATATAATACGTTTTCATGCCTATTTTTATGATGTTTTAGGTTGTTATACGTTTCGATGTAAACACTTTATTCTCACATGCTCATTTTTATATGTGCATGTCAATATAAATTCATGTTAATGAACATGGTCAAATATAATACGTTTTCGTGCTTATTTTTATGTACGTTTTTAGTTGGTTTATGATTTGACATACGAGTCACTATGCATATTGATGCCACTAAGTCTTAATGAAAATGTAAGGGTTGTGTAGTAATTAGGTGGAACCCCACTAAATGAATCAACCCGGTTTGGATTTTGTTATTTGATTTAAATGCTTATATAAGTTACATTGATTTATATCGGATACGTCAAAACACATGTTTATATATGGTTGACACATTACATAACACTTGCACTAATCTATTTGATGTTTGCGATGTGCCCGCGCCACAACGCGCGTGGCCTTATTACTAGTTTTTCTTAGATAACAAGGTATGTAAACGGTATTTAAGTCAAGACAAAATATTGAAACAAAATTTAAATATAAGAACGTCATCAAAATATGGGTTATTGGATTTTATCATCCTTAACTATTGGCCATTGGTCGCTGTTACCCCCAACTATTACTTTGACGTCTGTCACCTCCAACTTAACACTTAGTGTGTTCTGTCACCAGATCACTAACTTTTGATCCTGTTACTATACTTTTGGGGGTGTTCTAAGATCCCTAAAGCCTTCCCAAGATCACTATGACACCCTAAAAAATGTAGTAACATGATCAAAAGTTAGTGATCAGTTAACGACGTGGTGACAAAACACACTAAATGTTAAGTTGGGGGTGACGGACATCAAAGTGATAGTTGAGGATGACAGCGGCCAATAGCCAATAGTTAAGGCAATATCAAATTGTTTTTGCCTCAAGTCTATATTATTTGTGATCTTATCAAGCCCTCAATCATAATTATTGAAAAGGCAATATCAAATTGTTTTTTATGCTTTATAGAATAAAATTATTTTATATTTACATTCAGGCCCATAGGCCAAGCCTGACCTAATGTTAATGGGCTTTATGGTTGTTGTATTGATCTATATATATGATATATGTACATGAAATAGGTTAGAATGAAATCTTTTTCTAATGTTTGCTCTCTTGTTCATAACACGTTATCATCACGATTGCTCTCTTACATCAGTTTTTTTTTAATCTCATTCTTTTTCACAACATTATCATGGGAGATCCTTGACAATCTTTCGAAGATCCTTTTTGGTTATTGCTAGCATTGTGAAAAAATCAAGCGAGCACCGTAGATAAAAACCGAAGGAGAGTTACTAGGATAGGTGATGGTTGTAATGGCTACGTTGCAGTCACAACTCACAACCTCCAGAAACTATGGCATGCGCCCACAGTGATAGACACCGAATTCTTCAGTTTTCCTTTTTAGTCGGCAACCAGGTAACAACTAATTCCCTTTTAATAATATATATTCTGTTCATAGCACAAGCTAGGTAGTAGCTAAGTTTTAAATGAAAATATAATGCTGGGTTTCTGACCATAAATTTAAATGGTGGCCGGAGATCTGTTATAGATCTCGATTAAAACCTATTCAATCAATTGGTATGTTACCTTCCATTGTGAATTCGATCATGTGATGCAACATCCAAATTTTTTTTACGGTAACACGGTCGGTTGTTCGTGAGGGCTCAAGAAAATGGAGTGGCCTGTAACCGTAACAGCCGGTAAATTTTTCGTCTTTTCTTGATTTTCCTTCGAACAGTTTTTCCTTACTTTTCCCTGATTATAATGAAAAAAAAATCAAATAACCGTTGGCGCAACTTTTTAGCAACTGAGACTATTACTTTAAACTTAATACACTACATATATATATATATATATAGAGAGAGAGAAAGTATAATGTACAAAAGGCCTAATCATACTTCACGTATGACACAATCCTGATAGTCAGATCTTTGTGATTAAATCGTGATTAATTTTAAATAATTAACGCGTCGCAGCGATTAAGATTTTTCATTAAGGGCAAATTAGACATTTTTCATTCTTGAACCAGGGTAATTCAGACATTTACTAACATCAAGGAAATTATGCGAGTTCGTTATCTCCTGCATCCCGGTAATTACGATCCGTATCAGTTTCAAATAATTTCCGTTTTTCAAATTTTCAAATTAGCGGTTATTTGTGGGCGATTAGGGTTTACATCACTTATTGTTTGTAATGGATCCACAGAGTAGTAATGCTCGAAACATAGATGATATTGAATTTGAAGATGCTGAGGTCAATGCCGGTCATGATGCTGCAGAGCAATATAGGAATCCGACATCAGACAACCACGTTCTATTAGACGATCAGACCAGTAAGTTGTCAATTAAATGGTTTCAATTTTCCAGAATTCAACCAAATGATTGTTGTATGATGTGTTGTTTTTGCTCGTGCATCATTTTTTATAAGATATGTATTGAAGAAGCCTAGTGTAATTTCACTAACCATGCGTTATTATCATGAAGAAGACCTATGTATTGAAATGTAATATAATCACGTATGTTTATAAGCTATGTATTGAAATGTAATATAATCACGCATGTTTTCATAACCTATGTACTGAAATGTAATATAATCACGCATGTATTGAAGAAGACATGTGTAATTTCACTAACCAAGCGTTATTTGTAAGAAGTATACATTACTGGATGCTTTTTTTCCTTCCTGTGGTATTATTTTTTATGCGTTATTATTTTTGATGCAACTTGCGTGATTTGTTCTTTCCCTGTGTGTCATTTTTTCCTTCCTGCGGTATTATTTTAGATGTCTTGTTAATAATTTTTTTTTGTCATTTTTAAAATGTGTAGATGAAAGATTGTATATTCCGGAGGTAGCTTCATCATGTGTTCGTGTTATCGGAATGAAATTCTCTTCCATAGAGCAAGCATATGTTTTTTACCAGACATATGCCAAGAAGGCAAGGTTCTCTGCTCGAAAAGGAGGTGAACATCATGTTGGTGGTATTATCAAGACTAAATACTTTGTGTGTTCAAAGGAGGGGCATAAACCACAGGAATTTGATGATCCTTATTCGAAGTTGTCTAAGCCATATAAACGTAGGAACAGACCGACTATTCAAACCGGCTGTAAAGCTCAAATTAAGCTTTGTTCGACGGATAGGGTGTTGTATAAGGTTGATAAGTTTGTTCAGTCGCATAATCATTCATTCGTGTGTCCCAAAGATATGCATTTATTACCAGCTTATAGACATCTTTCCGAAACACAAGAAGAGATGATATGGGAGCTTGGTACATTGAATCTTGGGCCAGTGAAAGCCTTCAATATAATGAGACAAAGATACGGAGGTTTTGAAAATGTTGGCGCAACTAAAGACGATTGCAAGAATTTTAGAGCTAGGATACATAGCTATATCGGAGAGTATGATGCAGATATGGTTATCAATAGGTTGACTGATAAAAAGCAGTTTATGGTTGATTATTCATTCGTTCATTCAGTCGATGAAAACAAACGATTAACTGGCCTGTTCTGGGCCGATGGTTTGTGCAAACGTAACTATACTGAGTTTGGAGATGTCATATCGTTTGATGCTACATTTAAAACCAACAAGTTAGTCCTCACTTCAATGTTATTCCTGTTATTTTATTTTTTGTATAATCTTCTTGTTTTTTATTCATTTTTTAATCCACATTTTGAAGGTATAAAATGGTTTTTGTACCTTTTACTTGTATTGATAACCACTGTCGGAATGTGACGCTTGGAGCCGGGTTGCTAGCATCCGAAAGCATTGAATCATACAAGTGGCTTTTACAATCATTTTTGGACTCATTTGGTAAGCAGCCGAAAGTGGTCGTCACTGATCAGGATCCCGCGATGAAACAAGCTATCGAAGCAGTGTTCGATAAGAGTAGGCACAGATTATGTATGTGGCACATAATGAAGAAACTTGCTGATAAGGTTAGGCTCAACTACAACCTGCGTGATTATTATTACAACCTGCGTAATAACTATATTGATTTCTGATTTTTATTTGCCCGTAGTTCAAAAAAAGTTCATCATGCGTGATTATTATTACAACCTGCGTGATTATTATTTTATACATTCATTTTTTTACTTGCCCTTGTTCAATAAGTTCCACTTCTTTGTTTTAATAGGTGGGACATGAGTTGTGTAACAACGAAGAGTTCAAGAGACGTATGTGTGACGTTGTATGGACCGATTCGATTGCGCCAGAAACGTTTGAGATAGAATGGAAGCTGATAATGATTGAATTCGGTCTAACCGAGAATAAATGGATTGATGATATGTTTGGCATGAGATCTTCGTGGATTCCAGCTTTCTATCGTTATGAGCCTATGTCTGGGCTTATGCGGACCACCTCCAGATCAGAGAGCGAAAACCATTTTTTCTGTCAAGTGGCCAATTCTCAACTTACCCTTATTGAGTTCTTTAACCATTTTGATGGTGCAATGGACGTGCAAAGATTCAACCATCGGAAGAATGACCATATATCTAGAAATACAATCCCAGATAACTTTTTTGAATCTACTTTAGAGGATGATGCTATGAAAATTTACACCAGGTCAATTTTTGTTGATCAACAGTCAGAGTTACAAGGAACACTGTCCAAGTGCCTTCCTATGGAGCCTAAAATTGAGGAACCATTTTTGAAGATAAGTATGAAGGATTGGAAAGCCCACGGAGACGGTTTACTAGAGGTAACACTATCTAGAACAACTAACATGCGTTATTACATAACAACGTGCCTTTTTTATTTGATTTTTAATTTTCGATTGTTTTTGTTTAGGTTTGTTTCAAGAAAGGGGAGGATGTAATTGCATCATGCAGTTGTCGCAGGTTTGAACAATATGGATTGTTGTGCAAACATATATATTTTGTGTTCAAGATGTTCAAAGTGAAAGAAATTCCCAACAAGTACGTTATGATAAGATGGACCAAAGACGTGGTACCGAATGATCTAAATAATACATTTGATTTAAGTGTTGATGATAATGATGCGCATAAAAAGGCCAAAGAGGTTGCGTATGAGATTATGCAGACCGGAGAGTATCTTATTGGTAACTTGATGAAAGATTTCGATCATCTACTTATAGTCAGGGATCGGATAAGGGAGATGAAAGAAATGGTTGATGATCTTCACATAACCAAGCCCATCGACCCTAAGTTTGATAGATATTCAAGGTTAACAGGTTACGAGAAACCGAACACTGATGCTCCTCCTACAGTCCGTGTGCCAACCGGTATTAGAAACAAAGGACGTGGTTCACATAAGCGGATTAAATAAAAAAAAGAGAAAATTATTAGTCTAAAAGGCAAGAGAAGTCGGACATGTACTGTTTGCAATATCAAAGGTCATGATATTCGTACTTGCGAGGTTTTAAAGGGTAAAGCTAGTGCTGCCGATAAGAATGCCGATAAGAATGCCAATAAGAAGGGGAGGAAAAGAAGAGCAATTCAATTAGAGAATGATCCTGGTTTAGTGGACAAAGAGGACGAGGAGGTAGAAACTGGTGAGGAAGAGGAGGAGTATGAGGAGGTTGACGAAGCAGATGATAGTGATTCTGAATGGGAAGACGAGTAATGGTTGAACCATAATTGCATTCATTTAAACATTCCATATTTCATGATTTTATTAAGACACAACTTTATGTAATCTGTGACATTCACAACATTTTACCATGATATGCGTGATTAAATATCTCAATTGATTCTTTTTTACCCTTTTTCTATAAGCAGATGCGTGATTAATCATAACTATACATGACTATCTGAAATGGAGATCTCAAATGACCATTAAACCCCTCTCTAACAATTTGCATAACATGTCTTAACCCTTGTTCATAGCGATTTCCACCCAAAACATACCCAAACACAGATTTTCATCATCATAACTAGCGTCATAAAAAAAGACACATACTTGATAATAATTAACATGCATTTTTCATATTAATAATCATAAAACAACATTTATAGATGCGTGATAAAGGTATGAAAGCATGTTATAGTTAAGCCCTGGATGATTTCCCTAAATATACACACATATGAGTTTAATACACAAAAAACCACCATAGTTCAAAATACCAACAAACATTAGGGCATCCCAAAAATCAACAAAAAAAGTGGATTAATCAGCCATACCACTTAGTTCGGTGTCAATATCTTCCCAAGCTCCTTCTCAGACGTCTCCATCTTCTCTTTAATCGTCTCCACTGCATCTTTCAGATATGAGTAAACCAAGTTATCTGCAGATGTCTGATCCTTCATCATCTCTATGCCATTGTCCCTCAATAAAGACTTTGGTTCTTCTAGGAGTTTCCCCCAGACTTCCTGGGTCTTCTTTTGCTGTTCTAAGAGCCTCCCCTGCACATCCAGAATACAGTTAGAAGAGTTAACATTAGAAGCAAGCTCAGTCAACCTGCGGGTTGACAGGAGCTCCTTGATTGCTTTGCTTGAGGGATCAGTAGACATTGTTGTTTTCTTTGAAGAGAGGTGTTATTTTTTTTTTTGCATAAATGTATGGGGGGATGATATATGGATATAAATTGTGAATTAATATGGTAGTTGAGAGAGATTTGGTAATTAAAATTAGATATCTTACATAATGACTAGTCATATCGATTTAAGAGTCTATGTGTAGGTTTCATTATTATTAGGAATAATTATATTTTATATCAACTTGTATCCTGAATGTTGTTTAATATTTTTTAACAAATCTCAGTAGCTTAAATAATGCACAGTGATAAAACTCATGCGTGATTATTTCAGGGATAAGTTTATACATGCGTCATTTTTATAATGCTTATATCCATGCGTGATAAGTTGTTACATGCGTCATTTTTTAATACATGCGTGATTTTTAATCCATGCGTGATAATTTGTAAATGTGTGATATTTGTTACATAATATTTGTACTGGACCAAGAAAACTCCAAAAAAAAAAAAAAACAGCTAGGATGATTCCCGTGAACCATACAGTTGTCATGGTTAATAATTTTAGTTGTCCTCTTGTTTGCTATTTCCTTTTATATATCATTGGAAGACCATTCAAATATTATCTTAAAAGATGGCAGATTCTTCTAATTCATCGTGCGGTTCTTCTTCATCATCCGGTATGCGTGTTTATCTTAAAAATAGGATAGAGGAACAAATAGCTAAGGACAAGTCTAAGTCTTGTAAAGACTTGTTGGAAACTAACATTTCTAGGGTCAGAGAGAACATGAAAAGGCGAGACGAGATTTTCAATTTGTTGTCTGGTATGACAGATTCAAGTGTCAAAGAGGTGGCTATGATGTTTATGGTTGATCTTGGCAAGCGGGATGAGAAACAGTTGAAGGAGCTTGCGGATGCAATAGCCGTATTAGGATGCTCTATGGACACGGAGATCAAGTTTTTGGAGTCCTATTTTTGATGGTTATTATGTATCATCAATCATCTAGGTAGTGAAATCATGCGTTTTTTTATGTTTATCTAAGTGTTTTATTTTGTATGGAAATTGTGTGTTGAATAAGAAAATTGTCCCATTAGTTTATGATTAATCAGAAAGTTTAAGAATTAAAAATAAAATTAAAAAACCAAGATGTCTAAGATGTTTGCAACAAAGAACATCAACAAAGTAGTTTTACGACTTAGCATTTTGTTTCACCTTTTTAAGGTTGAAGAACTGATTCAATCGGTCCTTAATTTTGTTATCTAGATTGCGCAAAACATCTACGGTGCTCGCTTTCTTCATAAATTCCTTAGCTTTGTCGAATACTTCTTTCCTTATAAGATTGTAGTCGGACAATACAATCTTACTAAGATATCGGTACCGCAAGAATCAAAGTTGTGAGTCTTGAATCTTCTTTTTTATCTTCGTTCTCAAAACCCGGATTCCATGGAGATTTTCCTTTGAAGACAGCACAGTCACAACCGTTTTGAAGAGTTCTCCAATCCATTTCCTTTCGAATTATGCTTACTGTTTCCAAGTTTGTTATCCACTCTTTTTGTCGAATCTTGCCTTTTAGGTATAGTACTAGAAGTCTTCGCTATAATCACGAAAAAAATCATATTAGTACCTATTCATTGTAGTAATATAAAGCTAATTAGAATTACCAGCTTTTCAGGGCGCCCACGGTAGCGTTTGCTATTATTCAAGTCAAACTTAGAGTTATCAATTAACTCGATTTCGCCATTTTTCAAGTGAAAGCATAGGCACCAGAAATGATCAGATAGTAGTACTGGAATGAAGATTAGATCCAATGTGTCAAGTTTCTTCACCTGATACTTACACATTATATCATCTACGCTTGGTGCAAATACTTTCAATCGACCATTGTCTGTGTATTGTGGCCCAAACATTTCGTCTTGCTGCAAAAATTATGGTAATTTTTTCCATCGGTCCATTAATATTAAACAAGCATGATTATCATATAGAATGCTTCGTTAACCCACATGTATTCATTTAAATTTCAACATGCGTGATTATCATATAGTAGGCGTGATTACATTTCAACATGTATTCATTTAAATTTAAACATGCGTGATTATCATTTAGTATGATTGGTTAACAACCTTAACATGCGTGATTACATTTCAATATGTATGGGTAACATATTAAGGTTCAAACATGTGTGATTAATAGTATAATTCATACATGCATGATTATTGTCGAAAAACTTACAAATATTGTACTTGGCAAGAACAGCCTGTAGGGTGATGATTTTTTGTCCCTTTTTTTCTCTTCAAATTTTAACACATCTACAAACGCGTCCACTCCACTTGAAGCTATGTATTGTGATGGGTGAAAGCTTTCAAAAATGATTTTTAGTGTTTCGACTCCACTTTCAGACTTGTATATCACGGTCCTGTTGTTTAAAACCAAATAGGACAGTTTAAAAAGAGATGAAAATTTTAGGCTGTTTATAAGAGAAAACATCTTACCTGTAACACCTCGAAAATTCACGTCCTATAAAGTGTTGACACGTGTCATATGTTTGAACGTGTGAAAGAGTGTTATAAAAGGACTAAAGTTGACAAACATGGAAAGTATGTGAATACACGGGTTCTAAACGTCAACAGTGAATAAATATACTTCATAATAACCCTGCATAATGTTTATACCATCAAACGAATAAATCATGGATCATACGAAGCTAAAAGTGAGAGATTTCAAACTACAGGGGTTAAATGTGTCAACATGTTTAAGTTATACCTCTGAGTGATCTTTTGACAAACCCGAAGCTTTGTAACTGTTAATTATGCTCACTAGAATGCACGATATAAATTTCATAAAGTTTCGTTATCGTATGAGAAAGTTATGATCAAATTCGTGTGCGAGGGGTTAAAGCGTTAACGGTGAAAGTTATGACTTTTCGGGATAACCAGAAATGTCCAGGGACTTAGCAAAGTGGGTACAAGTCTTAAGGCCCTTGTAGATAAATAAGGAGGGGTCAAAGTGAAAAAATAAGCTTAGTTTCCCTTTCGAAAGGCCAAGAGACAATTATGCGGAAAATGGAAAATGTGAAAGCTGATAACAGCGTCCAGGCGGGCCGCGTAAGACCTTAAGGTCTTTTACGCGGGCCGCGTTAACAGCCCAGATGCAGAAAGTTCGAACAGCAGCCTGCAAACGCGCTAAACCGACCTTTAACAGATATTATTGCAACATGGGCGACCCCTAAACAGTCCTAGGCACTTAGGGACACATGTTGGTGAGTTGTGGTCAGGGGTAGACCTACTTGTCAACAATTTGTGGTGAAAAATTCACTATAAAAGGGCCATGAGTTGCAACCATTGTTCTTCACACCTTCTCTTGCATTCCTGATCACTTCTGGAGCTCAAAACTTCTCTCAAGTGATCTCTGGTCGTTCATAGGACTCTTGTAAGTATACTTAACCTTTCTTAATCAAGCTTTAGCCTAGTTTTAGCTTAAAAGTCAAACCGTCATAATTAACGGTTGACTTCAAGATTAATCACTAATGGTCCAGTGATTAGTCGAATTGAAAGTAGTTATAAGCTGGTAATTATGTGGGTAATAAACCCTTAAAAGGGTTCCCCCTGATTCCCACTCTAACTATGTCAAATGTCGGGTCAAACTTGCGATTAAAAAGTCAACAGGATACTTAAATTCTAAATTTTTCATAATTAGCAATGTAGAACATATACAACCTGTTTGATCATTACTATAACTTGGTAATTAGTGTAAGAACATGTCTAAACATGTTCAACCCGACAATTTACTGTTTAGACCCAGTTCGGAACCGAAAGTCGCAAAGCTTTGACTTCAGTTCTGACCCATTTTGGTATGATTTAGAAATACCTAGAGCTTCATTTGGACCAGGTTACATGCTAGTATAACCCTCTGTGATTATACACCATGGTTCATTAGTTATCCAATTAATATGCATGATTCCGTTAATTGCTCATACGTTGACCATTATGCCCTTTTCACCTTAAAACGTGATTTTTGAAAATGTAAAAGAGTAGAAACCTTTGTTACTGATATGTATACTTGTACCCAAAATTTGAGATCAATTGGTGGTGTAGATTGAGAGTTATGCTCATTAGCGCAAAATGAAAGCCTTATGTTAATTAAACGGCGTAATTAGCATATAGTCTAGTTAAGCCTACTTTTTGATACCAAACTTATTACCCACTGATGTAATATATTATTTTGGGATTTTTGAAGATTTTTAATTAATTTTAGGCTGAGCATAACTAATAGTCGTAGGCTTAATCCCGGTAATTGTCGGTTTTGCCCTTACGGGCCATAAAATGAGTTTTACATATCTAATCAACTCCAAACCTTTTGCTACTGATCACATATGATAAATAAATTATTTTTAGCCTTCTGGAATAATAAAAATATCAGCCTTATGTATCGAACCCGGAAATGGCTTTAATCGCCTTTTTAAGCGTTTTTAACGCATAGTATGCACTAGAATTATTTTAAACATACAAGGGTTGATACCTACTGATATTTGAGGAAAATTATAATATTTTTACAGTAAGCAAAGGTTGTTAAACTCAGACTTCAGTTTTGAGCTTTTCGGCTTATCTGAAATTACCAAAATGCCCCTACGGTGCATAGTTTGGTTATAATTGATAACTTTCATATATATACTTTACCCTACTGATATAACTTAGAAAATTGATTATCTTTGCTGATTACATCAGATCTGTAACTCAGGATATTACTTAAACTCTTTTATAAACTTTTAAATGACCAAACTACCCCTACGGGGCATAGTTTATGTTTAAATTCGTTACGGGCATAATAAAAGACATCTTACTGATGTCACAACATATTTGGAGCATATTAACTTAGGAAACCAGTATATGGCTCTCATGAATACCCATCACGCTTATTACGCGTTCGGTTCGGTTTATGTAACTAGTTTGCATAAATTAGCCGAAACGGGTCAAACCTTATCGGTTTTATCTCAAAATCCAGAATGTGTATGAAATACCCATATTAAGCAAGTCTCTGAACTTGTCGGGTCTAAATCACATTCTATCCGGTCTTCGCTTAATCGTGCGTACGAACCGTATCTTTGAAACTAACCGGTCTAAGCTTAAGCTTAACTAAAGACCCGTTAGGATTCTAATAGGTTATTATAAACCTTCGTTCCAGATTAGGAGGACCAGTAAAAGCTACTTGCAATTTTCTTATTGTGATTTATACTTTGCTCAGGTAAATACTTTTAACTTATTTTCCCTATACGGGCTTGGGTTACGGTATATAGAATACCGCTTGGTCGGGTGTCAAATCTTCCATCGTTAGGTGGTTAATTGAATAATTTGATCGGCCCGTTTAAACAGTTTTGTTTACTTAAAATCCTTTGGGGGGTTAATGACCATGTCCCGGATATCCTTGGCATCATTTTACGAAATGGCCACGACTTAAGCGCGGGGTGTAGGCGTACACCCGTCAGTGCACAAAAGAATAATGTGGTGTGTCTATTGATCTTTAACCCGGACACGATCCGGGATACTGAACGCATAAGGAACATGTAATCCGTTCATAAGATTATATATTTAAATAATTCTCCCAAGTTATAAAATGTTTATGCCACGTGCATCCAAATCAATTTTCAATCATTTTCCAAAATGAGTCAGTTGATTGTATTTACCAGTGTAAACTGACGTATTTTCCCAAAAAGATTAAATGCAGGTACTAAGCGTAATTGGCTGGGATTTCTCCTTAGCATCAATAGAAGTCTCGCAAGCTTAAGATGCCTAAAAGTCTGTTGAACTATTATTTATTTTCGATCCGTCTGTGGATAAACAATCGACTGTTGTGATACACGATATTACAATATTATATTCGGTTGTATTATATCTTTTAAATTTGCTTCCGCTGTGCATATTAATTATTGTGTTGTTTGACTATTATGTTGCCAACCACGTCACGATACTCCCCACCGGGCCCACCGGTGACACGTGGAAATCGGGGTGTGACAGGTTGGTATCAGAGCCAACACTGAGTGAATTAAACACTAGCCTTTTGTGTTTAATCTCAGTTACACAATTGCACATATCTAAACTTTCGAGTCTAGACAAATAACATAGGACGAATTCTACCTTGTTTGGTTTTTGTTTTTGTCCTTTAATTTATATATATTGTTTGTTGTTATCTCATGCTATATTGACAAGATTAACAAAATGCAACCAAGATTTTTTCGAAGATGAGGACGTGGAAAGGGGCCAATCACCGCCCCCAATGACAACGAGGCAGGACCTTCGAATGTGCGAGCTCCTTCCACCACCGAGAGTGACGACCCCCGACAAAACCGGAGGAACCTCTTCGAGCCGGCTAGAAGGTCGGTTTCGCACAGTTCAACACCTCCTGTGCATAACTCTTATGGGCCACATTCGGAGAATGAGCCCAATAACCCACAACCCTCCTATATACCTTTACAGCGATCTTTATCGCACCACTCCTTTGGTGACCCTACACCTGCTTTTAGGGGCCGGTTTAACCCGGCGAATTATATACAAGAACCAGTGGGTTTTAACCCATTGGGACCGGAGGACCACTTCTCGGGAGACAACGCTATGGATATGGACGAGGACACGGACCCCGTCGAGCCAGCGAGTGGTACGCCGAACCATCCCATCGAGATCTCGGATGGATCTTCTTTCCACGGATCACCCTATGGTGGTCCAGACAGCTTTCAAGCTATGTTTACCAGGCACGAATGGTATTATACACCTCCTCACCATTCATCACCTCACCAGCAGCAGCAGCAGCAGGATCCCTCTGTGGATTCACGGTTTGTGGCAGTCACGCGACCACCTCCTCCACCACCAGTACAGCCGGCACCTCCACAACCGCCGAGGCGTAGGAGAACCGGAGCGCGTATGTCTTCACGAGCAGGAGATTTTCATTTTAGCTCCCCTCGTCAATCCAGTGGCAGTCACTATCCGCCACATCAGGAGGACCCACAAATGGGTGGACCTTCTAACCCAGCTGTACCGCAGCCACCACCGATGGGTTTTGACAACCCAATTCCAGCATACACGGTTTCTATGGCATACAACCCATTTGAACCGCCGACCCACCACAACTATGGTTACGCAGAGGCCGACCCCTACATGGTAGCGGCGAATTACAACGCCCTTAACCCAGAAGGACCCTATGGCGCTCCTTGGGGAGTTGGGTACCCAACGCATGGGTACCAGATACCTGCCAGACCAATTATACGGACGCAATCGCAGCCGCCACGGTTTTCTCCCCCAGAACGGGAGGAAATTCTTCAGAGACTGGATCAGGTTGAACGAGACTTTCACCGCGAACGCAGGGAGAGACAGAGCTTCTTCCAAGGATTGACAAGCTTGATCAAAGGGAAGAGCAAAAAGGAACACTGAATCCTTCCGATTGTTATTGAGCCCCTGCGTGGGCAAGTCTTGCAGTGTAAACCCCTGCGTGGGTATGCTTGTTTTTTTTTGACCCCTGGGTGGGTCTATCTTTCTGTTAACCCCTACGAGGGTATGTTATTGTTTAAGTCCCTGCGTGGACTATTATATTATTTGTGTAAGTCCCTGCGTGGACTATTATGATGTATGTTGTTAAGCCCCTACGTGGGTAAGTCCTTGTTTTAACCCCTGCGTGGCTAAGTTTGTTTATTCAAAAAGTCCCATTTAGGGCGACGTGTAACCTTTTAATAAATTAATGGAATGTTATGTTTATAAATTTCATTCTTGCGTTTATCAGCATAAATATTATATATGAAATAAATAAATCAAAATCATTCCTTTTTGATAATAATCTGCCTATTTAAATATTAAAAAAATTGAATCTTAAGAGTGAAACCTAGCCTGCGTGTCCTTATAAAGACCCGGCCATGATGGTAAGACCTGTTTAAAAGATTCGAATCCCTGTTAACATCTGTAAATATGTTAACACTCATGGCAGACGTGATTTCATTAAAATCACACACGTCATTCTTATTATTGGATTCTTCAAAAGATTCCTAACCCAATTTAATGATCTCTGAATCATGGGTTTAGATCATCAATTAGGATGATCATATTTTTACCATACGTGGTAATATAGTGCCTACGGGCCCTGCTCATTTCCATATGAGCCAAAAGACAGTGGTAGCGATGACTCCCTGTCAGATAAAGGTAATGAACTAGGTTCAAACCTTGATGCCTTGATTCTCTGAAATCATGGCTTATATCATCCTATGAGATGATCATATTATAAACATCCCTTAGAAGGGAAGTGCCTACGGGCTATAGTTAATGTCCTCTGAGACTAAAGACAGTGGTAGCTATGACTCCCTGTCAGAAAAGGTAATGAACTATGATTCAAACCTTAAAGCCGAAATTCTCTGAAATCATGGCTTATGATTTTAGATGTCCATGTGACTAGGCCTTATGTGCTAATATGTATTGTTATTGTCTATAATTAGGATAAATTATAATTGAAATCCTAAATTAAATACGACTAATAAATTAACCAAATATGGTCTCCGTTTACCATGGTTAATGAATTACCCTAAGGGGCAATTCGATAATAAACTCCCAAATAAACTATTGTCCTTGTTTTCTGTAACAGTTCAATTAAAATGGCTAACTCAGACGAAATTAATAGCCATCCAGTGGAGAATATTGATAATGCCCGAGTTCATTTAACGGGTACTAAATTGAAAGCGTTGGTTGACGACGCAGTTACAAAAGCCTTGGAGCGGATGTACGAAGAGTATAGTGGGACTCAGAGTAGGACCCTCTCTACGCCGCATTCAAAGCCACCTTCCAAGAAGGATGAACCCAAAAAGGATGATGATAGACTCTCCTCAAACCACAACAGTGCTCCATCTCTGTAGATCGTACCAAAACAGGGGACCCAGGACAAGGGTTGTTCCTATAAATACTTCGTTTCATGCAAACCCCGGAATTTCACTGGGGAGAAAGGAGTCATTGACTGTATGACGTGGCTAGATGAGATGGATACAGTTGTGGATATCAGCGGATGCGCTGAGAGGGATGTGGTCAAGTTTGTGTCGCAATCATTTAAGGGTGAAGCTTTAGCCTGGTGGAGATCTCTGATTCAAGCCACCGGGAAAATCCCATTGTACAACATGTCATGGGATCAATTTGTTGCCCTCATCAGGGAAAATTACTGTCCCCAGCATGAGGTGGAGAAGATAGAGTCTGATTTTCTATCATTGGTTATGACAAACCTTGACTATCAAGCTTACCTCACGAGCTTCAACACAATGTCCCGGTTGGTTCCATATCTGGTAACCCCGGAACCAAAAAGAATAGCTCGTTTTATCGGTGGTTTAGCCCCCGAGATAAAGGCAAGCGTAAAGGCTTCTCGGCCAGCTACTTTTAGATCTGTAGCTGACATATCTTTGTCCCTCACTTTGGATGCGGTCAGGCAAAGATCGCTGAGGAATAAGGATGCTGAGAAGAGAAAACGTGAAGATGATAGTTCAAGGAGGTTGAACAAGAAGCACCGTGGAAACGGTGACAACAAGAAGGGATCTGAGTCAAGGAAAGATGGGCACCAGTCTGGTGATAAGCCCAGGTGCAAGATTTGCAAGAAACAGCACTTTGGAAAGTGCAGACTCGATTCGAACTCGCAAAGAACTTTTGCTTGCGGGATATGCAAGTCCAAGGATCACAAGACCTTGGATTTCAAACAGCTGAAAGACGCAACGTGCTACCGTTGCAATGAGAAGGGGCACATTAAAACCAACTGCCCTAAGTACGCCAAGAAGCCTGAAGAGGCCAAGAAGACCAATGCTAGGGTCTTCAGAATGGACGCAAAGGAAGCGGTTCTAGACGACAATGTGATTACAGGTACTTTCCTTGTAAATGATGTCTATGCAAGTGTACTTTTTGATTCAGGCGCAGATAAGTCGTTTGTAGATCATAAGTTTTGCAAATTGCTGAATTTACCTGTCAAAACCTTGAGTATAAATTATGAAGTAGAGTTAGCAGATGGCACCATAGAAACCGTCTCAACTGTGTTAGATGGATGTGTTATATCCATTAAGAACCACTCTTTTCCTCTGTCTCTACTTCCCTTTAAGTTGGCCGGTTTTGACATAGTTTTGGGTATGGACTGGTGATCTCATAACCAGGCCCAAATAGTCTGCAACAGAAAGCAAGTGGTGATTAAGACTCCGTCTGGTGAATCACTTACCATTCGGGGAGATACCCAATATGGATTGCCTGAGCAAGTGACTATGCTCAAGGCTTCCAAGTGTTTAAAGAAGGGTTGTGTCATCTACATGGCACAAGTGATTTTTGATAAGCCTAAACCGAAGATAGAAGACATTCCTGTCATTTCTGAATACCCTGAAGTTTTTCCAGAAGAAATACCTGGTTTGCCACCAGATAGGCAAGTGGAATTCAGGATTGATATCATCCCTGGAGCAGCACCTGTTGCTAGAGCACCTTATAGGTTGGCGCCCACGGAGATGAAGGAATTGAGGACACAACTGGATGAACTGCTAGCTAAAGGTTTCATTAAACCTAGTTCGTCTCCTTGGGGAGCACCAGTCTTGTTTGTCAAGAAGAAGGATGGATCGATGCGTCTGTGCATCGATTATCGTGAACTTAATAAGGTCACGATAAAGAATAGGTATCCTTTGCCCATGATCGACGATTTGTTCGATCAATTGCAAGGGGCAAGTTATTTCTCAAAGATTGACTTGAGGTCAGGCTACCATCAACTGAAGGTTAGAGATGAAGACGTACACAAAACTGCATTTAGGACTCGTTATGGTCATTACGAGTTCCTAGTGATGCCTTTTGGGCTCACTAATGCACCTGTCGCGTTCATGGATCTCATGAATCGCGTGTGCAAGCCTTACTTAGATAAATTCGTCATCGTTTTCATCGACGACATTCTCATTTACTCTAAGAACCAAGCTGACCATGAGAAACACCTTCGCTGTATTCTCAAACTCCTACATCATGAGAAACTTTATGCCAAATTCTCTAAATGTGAATTCTGGCTGCGTGAAGTCCAATTCCTTGGACATGTGGTTAGTGAGCGTGGTATCCAAGTGGATCCCGCTACGGTTGAAGCAGTTATGAACTGGCGAGAACCAAAAACGCCTACAGAGATTCGTAGCTTCCTGGGATTGGCAGGATATTACAGGCGTTTCATTGAGAATTTTTCAAGGATTGCTGCACCCCTAACTTCCTTGACTAAGAAGAAAGTAAAGTTCGTTTGGGGCCCCAAGCAGCAAGAATCCTTTGATATCCTAAAGCAGAAGTTGAGCAATGCTCCTGTATTGACGTTGCCAGATGGAATAGAAGAATTCGTGGTTTACTGCGATGCATCGCACACTGGCATGGGGTGTGTGCTTATGCAGAAAGGCAAGGTTATTGCCTATGCTTCAAGACAGTTAAAGGTGCATGAAAAGAATTACACCACCCAAGACTTGGAGTTAGGTGCCGTTGTATTCGCACTAAAACTGTGGAGGCATTATTTGTATGGTATCAAATGTGTGATCTATTCTGATCACAAGAGCCTCCAGCACCTGTTTAATCAGAAGGATTTAAACATGAGGCAACGCCGTTGGATGGAGACTTTAAATGATTATGATTGTGAAATCAGATACCATCACGGCAAGGCGAATGTAGTCGCTGATGCCTTGAGTCGAAAGGAAAGGGTGAAACCCATCCGAATCAATGCCAAGCGCATGGAGATAAAGAACAGTTTGACTGAAAGATTGTTAGCTGCACAGAAGGAAGCTGTGTTGGAAGCTAACTATCCTAATGAGAAGCTAGGGGTAACTGAGGAGCAGTTATCTCTTGGCAAAGACGGAATTCTTAGATTGAATGGACGAATATGGGTTCCAATTTATGGAGGACTTCAGAATGTCATCCTCCAGGAAGCCCATAGTTCCAAATATTCCGTTCATCCTGGAACTGATAAGATGTACCAGGATCTAAGGGCAAACTATTGGTGGATAGGCTTGAAAAAGTCTGTAGCTGCCTATGTAGCTAAGTGCTTGACTTGTGCGCAAGTCAAAGCAGAACATCAAAAGCCGTCAGGCTTGCTACAACAGCCTGAACTTCCTACGTGGAAGTGGGAAATGGTAACTATGTATTTTATCACCAAGTTACCTAAGACGAAGAAAGGCAATGATACAATATGGGTGATAGTTGATAGACTGACTAAGTCAGCACATTTCTTACCCATCAAGGAGACTTATAGCTCCGATATGTTAGCCCAGTTATACGTGGATAAGATTGTAGCCTTACATGGCATACCTGTGTCTATTATCTCTGACCGAGATACTAGATACACGTCACATTTTTGGAAGAGTTTCCAGCAATCTTTGGGCACGCGTTTGAATTTCAGTACGACTTACCATCCTCAGACAGACGGTCAGAGTGAGCGTACTATTCAAACTTTGGAAGACATGCTGCGTGCATGCGTGATTGATTTGGGTGGTAGTTGGGATAACCACCTACCACTAATTGAGTTCTCCTACAACAATAGCTACCACACCAGCATAAAGGCTGCGCCTTTTGAGGCCTTATATGGTAGAAAGTGTAGAACGCCCGTTTGTTGGGCGGAAGTTGGAGATGTCCAACTATCAGGACCAGAGATAGTGTTCGAAACAACGGACAAGATTGTCCAGATTCGTGATCGTCTCAAAGCTGCCCGAGATAGGCAGAAGAGTTACGCAGATCCAAAGCGTAAAGCTATGGAATTTGAAGTAGGCGACAAAGTGTTGCTTAAAGTGTCACCCTGGAAGGGGGTGATGCGATTTGGTAAGAAAGGCAAGCTAAGCCCGAGATACATAGGACCTTTCGAGGTTATCGAACGTGTCGGGTCAGTTGCCTATAAGTTAAACTTACCTGAAGAGCTCAGTGGTATTCATAATGTGTTCCACATCTACAATCTGAAGAAGTGCTTCGCTGATGAATCACTGGTTATACCACATACAGATGTGCATATAGATGAGAGCTTAAAATTTATGGAAAAACCATTGTCGATTGAAGATCGACAGGTTAAGAAGCTTCGAAGGAAGCATGTACCTATTGTAAAGGTCAAATGGGATGCCCGTAGAGGTCCCGAATACACGTGGGAGGTTGAGTCCACGATGAAAGAAAAGTACCCTTATTTATTTCAGTAAATCTTGGGTCGAGATTTATTTTAAGGGGGTGAGGATGTAACACCTCGAAAATTCACGTCCTATAAAGTGTTGACACGTGTCATATGTTTGAACGTGTGAAAGAATGTTATAAAAGGACTAAAGTTGACAAACATGGAAAGTATGTGAATATACGGGTTCTAAATGTCAACAGTGAATAAATATACTTCATAATAACCCTGCATAATGTTTATACCATCAAACGAATAAATCATGGATCATACGAAGCTAAAAGTGAGAGATTTCAAACTACAGGGGTTAAATGTGTCAACATGTTTAAGTTATACCTCTGAGTGATCTTTTGACAAACCCGAAGCTTTGTAACTATTAATTATGCTCACTAGAATGCACGATATAAATTTCATAAAGTTTCGTTATCATGAGAAAGTTATGATCAAATTCGTGTGCGAGGGGTTAAAGCGTTAACGGTGAAAGTTATGACTTTTCGGGTTAACCAGAAATGTCCAGGGACTTGGCAAAGTGGGTACAAGTCTTAAGGCCCTTGTAGATAAATAAGGAGGGGTCAAAGTGCAAAAATAAGCTTAGTTGCCCTTTCGAAAGGCCAAGAGACAATTATTCGGAAAATGGAAAATGTGAAAGCTGATAACAGGGTCCAGGCGGGCCGCGTAAGACCTTAAGGTCTTTTACACGGGCCGCGTTAACCACCCAGATGCAAAAAGTTCAAACAGCAGCCTGCAAACGCGCTAAACCGACCTTTAAAAATATTATTGCAACGTTGGCAACCCCTAAACAGTCCTAGGCACTTAGGGACACATGTTGGTGAGTTGTGGTCAGGGGTAGACCTACTTGTCAACAATTTGTGGTGAAAAATTCACTATAAAAGGGCCATGAGTTGCAACCATTGTTCTTCACACCTTCTCTTGCATTCCTGATCACTTCTGGAGCTCAAAACTTCTCTCAAGTGATCTCTGGTCGTTCATAGGACTCTTGTAAGTATACTTAACCTTTCTTAATCAAGTTTTAGCCTAGTTTTAGCTTAAAAGTCAAACCGTCGTAATTAACGGTTGACTTCAAGATTAATCACTAATGGTCCAGTGATTAGTCGAATTGAAAGTAGTTATAAGTTGGTAATTATGTGGGTAATAAACCCTTAAAAGGGTTCCCCCTGATTCCCACTCTAACTATGTCAAATGTCGGGTCAAACTTGCGATTAAAAAGTCAACAGGATACTTAAATTCTAAATTTTGCATAATTAGCAATGTAGAACATATACAACCTGTTTGATCATTACTATAACTTGGTAATTAGTGTAAGAACATGTCTAAACATGTTCAACCCGACAATTTACTGTTTAGACCAAGTTCGGAACCGAAAGTCGCAAAGCTTTGACTTCAGTTCTGACCCATTTTGGTATGATTTAGAAATACCTAAGAGCTTCATTTGGACCAGGTTACATGCTAGTATAACCCTCTGTGATTATACACCATGGTTCATTAGTTATCCAATTAATATGCATGATTCCGTTAATTGCTCATACGTTGACCATTATGCCCTTTTCACCTTAAAACGTGATTTTTGAAAATGTAAAAGAGTAGAAACCTTTGTTACTGATATGTATACTTGTACCCAAAATTTGAGATCAATTGGTGGTGTAGATTGAGAGTTATGCTCATTAGCGCAAAATGAAAGCCTTATGTTAATTAAACGGCGTAATTAGCATATAGTCTAGTTAAGCCTACTTTTTGATACCAAACTTATTACCCACTGATGTAATATATTATTTTGGGATTTTTGAAGATTTTTAATTAATTTTAGGCTGAGCATAACTAATAGTCGTAGGCTTAATCCCGGTAATTGTCGGTTTTGCCCTTACGGGCCATAAAATGAGTTTTACATATCTAATCAACTCCAAACCTTTTGCTACTGATCACATATGATAAATAAATTATTTTTAGCCTTCTGGAATAATAAAAATATCAGCCTTATGTATCGAACCCGGAAATGGCTTTAATCGCCTTTTTAAGCGTTTTTAACGCATAGTATGCACTAGAATTATTTTAAACATACAAGGGTTGATACCTACTGATATTTGAGGCAAATTATAATATTTTTACAGTAAGCAAAGGTTGTTAAACTCAGACTTCAGTTTTGAGCTTTTCGGCTTATGTGAAATTACCAAAATGCCCCTACGGTGCATAGTTTGGTTATAATTGATAAATTTCATATACATACTTTACCCTACTGATATAACTTAGAAAATTGATTATCTTTGCTGATTACATCACATCTGTAACTCAGGATATTACTTAAACTCTTTTATAAACTTTTAAATGACCAAACTACCCCTACGGGGCATAGTTTGTGTTTAAATTCGTTACGGGCATAATAAAAGACATCTTATTGATGTCACAACATATTTGGAGCATATTAACTTAGGAAACGTGTATATGGCTCTCATGAATACCCGTCACGCTTATTACGCGTTCGGTTCGGTTTATGTAACTAGTTTGCATAAATTAGCCGAAACGGGTCAAACCTTATCGGTTTTATCTCAAAATCCAGAATGTGTATGAAATACCCATATTAAGCAAGTCTCTGAACTTATCGGGTATAAATCACATTCTATCCGGTCTTCGCTTAATCGTGCGTACGAACCGTATCTTTGAAACTAACCGGTCTAAGCTTAAGCTTAACTAAAGACCCGTTAGGATTCTAATAGGTTATTATAAACCTTCGTTCCAGATTAGGAGGACCAGTAAAAGCTACTTGCAATTTGCTTATTGTGATTTATACTTTGCTCAGGTAAATACTTTTAACTTATTTTCCCTATACGGGCTTGGGTTACGGTATATAGAATACCGCTTGGTCGGGTGTCAAATCTTCCATCGTTAGGTGGTTAATTGAATAATTTGATCGGCCCATTTAAACAGTTTTGTTTACTTAAAATCCTTTGGGGGGTTAATGACCATGTCCCGGATATCCTTGGCATCATTTTACGAAATGGCCACGACTTAAGCGCGGGATGTAGGCGTACACCCGTCAGTGCACAAAAGAATAATGTGGTGTGTCTATTGATCTTTAACCCGGACACGATCCGGGATACTGAACGCATAAGGAACATGTAATCCGTTAACAAGATTATATATTTAAATAATTCTCCCAAGTTATAAAAAGTTTATGCCACGTGCATCCAAATCAATTTTCAATCATTTTCCAAAATGAGTCAGTTGATTGTATTTACCAGTGTAAACTGACGTATTTTCCCAAAAAGATTAAATGCAGGTACTAAGTGTAATTGACTGGGATTTCTCCTTAGCATCAATAGAAGTCTCGCAAGCCTAAGACGCCTAAAAGTCTGTTGAACTATTATTTATTTTCGATCCGTCTGTGGATAAACAATCGACTGTTGTGATACACGATATTACAATATTATATTCGGTTGTATTATATCTTTTAAATTTGCTTCCGCTGTGCATATTAATTATTGTGTTGTTTGACTATTATGTTGCCAACCACGTCACGATACTCCCCACCGGGCCCACCGGTGACACGTGGAAATCGGGGTGTGACATTACCCAATATCTTCGACCGGAGCTAACAGATAACAGATGATCGTTTGGTCACGAATAAGAAGTGACTCGTATAAGTTGGTTATCCTGTTGCAGTAAGGTGATCTGTATGCGTCACCTAATTCTGCCATTCGTTTTTCGTTCTTTTCCCTCAACATTTTGAGACGCGTTCTCACTAGTTGTGTATGTCTCTCGTCATCCGTTAGTTGTCTACATCGCTCGTCATCCGTTTTCTTTGTGTTCGCAGACACGGGAGTGTTTTGGTTACTATCATTTGATGTTTGTAGGATGGGAGCCAATTTTAAAAGCGTCTCCACCGACTGCATTTCTGCATCCGTCACTTTATCAGTTTCTTCAGCGGATGTGGTCGGAGGCATTTCTTTACCAGATACGTCAGGGTTTATCTTTTCAAGCTCATTCAACATTGACTCGCTTATTGTATTCTGACTTTGTTCTTTTTGCTGACTGCACTCTGCTAAATTTACAGCTTGGTCCGTTTGGTGTACCACATCTGCTTGTGTCACTGTTTGTATGTTCGAGTACGTTATTTTTTTTGTAAACACAAGTTAGAATACAGTTAATAATTTAGCAATGATTGTATTTGTTACCTTCTGTCGTCTGCTTGTATACACCTGGTTCGATGGTTTGTAATGCAGCCAGGCATGAGTCTGAAATACCCCCATCGTCATATGGCATATTATCAACATCATGACATCCTATAAAATCACAAACGTTTTTGTTATTATTAAACATAAATTCCCGTAAATCATAAGAAATAATACAAATTCTTATCTACCTTTTGTTTTCCCTGTGTTTTCATCTTCCACGGTTGCATCTCCATCCCCTCCTAACTCTTGAATTGTATCGCCACCCTCTCCAACTTTGTTTTGAAACGCCTCATCACCTCCAGAGCTTACTTGATCAGTTCTCATCGGCACGGTATTTTTAACCGCATCATCCCATCTTTTACACATTCTCATTATTTCTTGATCCCAGAAACACTTATCCTTTACTTCCGTAACGAGATTATTCATTTCCGTAACCAGAGAAATGTATTTATTTATATTTTTATCCATTGTTTTCAACAACAGCTGCATAATTGGAGTTTTATCAATATCATGCGTGATTATCTATCTAAGAAGCGTAATTTTCATTTTTAGCAATATCATGCGTCATTATCTAGGTAACTAGCGTAATTTTTATTTATGTACATGTCCTTTTTTGTTGTTAATCTAGGTATCTAGTCTATAGCATTAGAAGCCAATTGCACTTTTTATGACATCAAGACTTATGCTAATGGGCCTCTTGTGCCAGTCATATATATTTGGGCTTAGTGCAGGCTTATTAATTTCTTAATCTAAATTGACCCAGTTACAGTAGCTGTCCAAGGCCGGTTTTTGTAAACAGCAGTAGCATACGTCCAATTTGAAACCCATCTGAACAAATTTAGACGCCCCAAACCAGCCCAAACCTGGCCCGTTATACCCAGATTTATCCACCAGTAAACACCTAGTCTCAAGATGGCTTCTAAGCGGCACAAGAGTGACTCAAATCATGCGGTATTAATACAAAAGAGTGGCTCAAATCATGCGGTATTAATTTGTTAAACTAACATGCGTTATTAATTTTTTTTTTATAAAGCGTCATTTTTCTAGATGTACATGCGTTATTTTTCTAACATCATAAACAAGTATTATACTGTATTACGAGGTTATTAAAGCATGCGTTATTCATAATATATTAAACAAAAATCCAGTTTACCTTCTTATTTTTGTTTGAGGCTTCCCGCGTAGCTTTATCATAGATCACCCCGGTTAGTTGAAGCAGAATGTTGTAGTAGTCAAGCTCTTTTTGCGTTTGTGTCCCTATGCCCATTTCTTCTAGGTTCAAATCTGAAATATGTTCACTAGGATTCCATCCCTCAAACCAATCGGTATTTGATGGTATGTAACATTCGTCAATCGAATCTTCACCAGCCAGGTTTCTTCTTTTGTAGACCTGTGTGGTATCCACTGGTGGTATTGTGAAGTCATCCGTATCTGAAGTATCGAATGCGGTGAGGTTTTCTTGTACTGCAACTGCCTCGTGTAATGGGATGTTGTCAGCGAACAGGTCCGTGAATAACGTCGAAGTTTGTTGATTTACGATTTTGATTGGCGTTGTCGGAGGCTCTTCATTTTGATGATCATCGTCATTGATGTCCGAGGCAGTCACATGTTGATCCTGGCGATTGTCATGCGTTTCTTCATCTTTGTCAACTTCATCACAATCTTCAACATTCAGCGGCCCATTTTTGTATAAATATTCTTCCACGTCGTCGATCATACCCGATGTTATATACTTTATGACAGGCAGTTTGACAACTTCATCGAAAATTTTGTGCCTGGAGTTGAAATAATGGATGTATAGAAGCTGCATATAGTTGTTTGAAAAAAACCAAATTACTACTACCAATTTTGTATTAGCATAAATTTTAAAGATGTTTACAAAACATACCGTTAGAAATGCAACTGGTCCATTGTATTGTGAGTCCATTTTTTTCCAACCTTGTCTAGTTCGTTTGAGCGATTCTAAAACAAAGGAGCACCAATCCAGCTTTGGAATGTCTTCCTCTTTGTCAATGGCAAGTAGAAAACTTTGTTTAACCGTTGTTGACTTTGTTATCTCTACAAACAAAGTGTTCCAGTAGGCTAGAAAATTTAACTTGAATAATCTGCCGCCATTTGTTTGTTTTTTCATTGCTTTTGCAACTAATGTATGAGTAATTTTGTTGGTGTCCGGCCACTGGTTTTTGAACTCATCAATAGTTGTTTCGGCCCCTTGAGTAGCTGTATTTTTTTCGACTATCGCTCCTTTCCGAGGCTTATTTTTTCCCGTACTATAACATTCCCTTTTGGAATACCAAACACATCATGTACTAAATCTCGGGTGATTTCTATCTTATGATTTCCTATGCTTAGTGTGTTGTATTGCTCGTCATAGTTTCGTACGAGCCAATAACCTAGTCGTGTGCTTATATGATTAAGCTTTATATCAAGCACATCACCAAATCCAATGCTTTTCACATCCGCTACCTGTGCTTCTGTAAATTGTTTTACTGTATCTAAGAAACCTGAAGGACTACACCGTAGGCTTATTACATCATGATGATATTCATAGGACGGTCTTGGTTCCGTCCTAATTGGTTCCGCTTCGGTAATCGTCTGTTTCCCCTTTCTAAGATCCATCTGCTTGTCTTCTTTCGATGGTTTCTTTTTTACTGGCTCAAAGTCATCATCATCTTGGTCAGTTGAAGTATTTGGCCTCTTTTTTGTGTTTTCGGCCCTTTTACCTATCAAGTCTTTAATCGGTACTTCAAAATCATCATCATCATCTTGAAGATTTAATTTTTTTTGCTTTTTCTTTACGTTTAACTTGCGAGGTTGGTTTGTTATCATCGACTGAATTGGGGGCTCAAAATCATCATCATCATCATCATCATCATCATCAGCAACCCCTACATTCATATTTCAAAACAAATTAAATCAAGCAAATTAGCTTTTTCATATAATAACAGGCGTTATTATTTTCATTGGTTTTGCTCCACTAATATTATACAATAGGCGTTATTATTTTTGCCATCAACTTTTTTTCATAACAGAAGCTGTTTAGTGGACAAAAACAAGCCACAAGATGTCCATTTTTTGCATCAGTTTCAATGATTTCCCCATCAAAACTCAACAAATATTATACAATAGGCGTTATTATTTTTGCCATCATTTTTTTCATACCAGAAGATGTTTAGTGGACAAAAACAAGCCATAGGCGTAATTATGTTCTTTGGATGCGTTATTATTTTCATCCTGCTAAATAAAAAATTTTGCTTTAAAAACGGATGTAAACAAAGGGCAAGTTAGATTAGAAGCCCTAATATCAAAATTTAACCTAATAAAACATTCGATACTTTTTTAAACAAAATGGAAAGTTAGCTCAAAATCCCCAATTTCACAATTTAACCTAATAATACAGGGGATGGGGGTGAACAATCTAATACCCCTAGTTCAGATCCAACAATCGTCTAATATCAATCATGCTAATACTGCTAGTTCATATCAATGAATCAACATCAAATTACGCTAGTTCATATCAAATAACGCTAGTTAATCAAACCGTAATTTTTAGAAGATACCTGGATTTATGCCGCTTGTGTGCACCGGATCGTTTCATTTCTTGCTCCTTCTCTCTCGTTTAGCTTCAATTTTTGTTCACCATACAATGAAACCACCGATTAGTTTGTCAATTTCTTCAACTAAAACCTTGTGATTGAAGAAGAAAATAAACGAATGAGAAGATGATTTAATCGATACCTCTTAATGCCGTATTCGTCATCCTCACTTCAAATCGATGCTCGTTTGTTATTCACCGTTGTTGTCGTCGTTCTCCCTTGGTCGTAATCGCCTTCAACCTCACCGTAAATTTTGGGGTTTAATTATGGTTTTTTGATTTGAGAGAGAGATTTAGCCGGGTATATAGGTATAGTAAATTGATGATTTTAACCTTTAATTACCGTAATTACGCTTTTGACCCTGCTTCTCATCATCTAATTAATCACGCTTTTAATCCTCTGATCTGACGGTCAGGATTGTCCCGTAGAATAAGTAGGATTAGCCATAGTGTATGTTAACCGCTATATATATATATATATATATATAGGGGAAGGTTCATTTGAGAAGAAATTTAATGTGAGAAGAAAAAGAAGAAAGGGTATATTAGTAAAATACTATTTCATTTATAACTAATATCATTAATTTTTAACTCTTTAATTAATTAGTCAACTAATCATTAATTATCCTACATATAACCTACAAAACCTACACATATCAAAATTTTCCTACATATACCCTACACATTATAGAATTTTATCCTACACAGTCGAAATATATCCTACACACCTCGATATATATCCTACACAACTAATAATTTATTCTACACTTTAAATTAAGTTGTTTTTTTTAATATGGAAAAAGTATATATTTTGAAAAGGAGTTACAAATTTAATTTAGTTAGTTATTAAAGTGGAAGAATACAAATTAATGATTTTTGTAAGTTTACCAATATACCCTTATATTAAAATTAAATGCAAATATTAAATGAAGTAAAATGAAGCATTCTTATTGGTTGAAACTTCTTCTTTTTTCTTCTTATAAAAAAATTCTTCTAATTTGAACCTTCCACTATATATATATATATATATATATATATATATATATATATATATATTTCATTACATGAGTCATGCATTAACATGGGGAATTGAATAAATTAATTCTCTCACGTAACTCCCACATGCACTTTACTGGCAAATAAATGACACCTTTATTAATAAGTTAATTTCATAAAACAATGTAACTATACACAATTAATTGATTAATTAATCAATTAATCCATTTAATAAAGGTAGTTGACCCAAAACCGATAACACACCAGCCCGTTATAACAACCAAGTCCGCCATTCCTGCATCACCTAACTTGGTTAATATATAACGAGAATACCTATTCAACGAGTTAATCCAATACCACTACAAATGTTGATAATCACTAAAATTACCAACACTTTCTTCAATCCTCGGAAATTTAAATGTTTTTTTTCTAGACATGACAAGCAAATTAATATTAGCTTAATCTCTTTAACACTCACACACTCATATATGTATACGTATAATGTCCTAGGATTGTGTGTGATTTATATATGTAATTGATATGCATATAAATTGTGAATAATTAACATGCATATAACTTGCTTATGGGTAGATATTACGGATTTCATTTGTTTAGCAATACTTCTGTTGGTGTCATTGTTTTAGATAGCATATATGTTATATGTATTGCATTTTGACAAGTTAAATGTGCTAAACGAATTAATACAATTTTCATTGGTAGCTGGTTACCAAACAACTACGCTGAAATAAACATTGTTATGCTTTAGTGATTTGATATTTCAGCTTGTCACAATGCTATGCATAGTCAACATAATTAATTGTATGGTTATTCTTCTAATTGCTTGTTGTTGCTAAACAAATATTAATAGACATTGATATAGTCATTAGAAATATGCCCTCACATGAAAATGATGAAAAATAGCTATGAAAATAATTAGTGGACTTTAGCTTAAGTAAACTACTCTGATGTTAGTTACTTAAATTGATAGATAATAATTCATTTGAGTTAGTGTTGATGCTCATTTATACTGAATTTCACATGAATCCTAAATAAATGTTGAGAACCCGAAGTTCTCCCAAATGTATACAAAGTCCCATTTGTTTTAATAATGATTTTTCAAGTTCAACCCAAATTTTAGTTCATCGCACTTGGCGTTTTTGGCTAACATATAGCCTAGTGATGGAAAACCTTATGAATAATACATGTTTTTCCTCTAAACAAAGGCTAAAACTATAATATTTCTCCTCCATGACGTATTCTAGATGTGTGAAGATACCCGATCGACATGTTTGACCACCAGAAGTTAGTCATCCTTTGAAAAGCTTGCTATAAATCTTCTCGACATGCTCCTGATGCAGCAATACCGAGAATGTGATTTCACAAAACGCTCGGATGTAAATGTTATAATTTGTTAATGTAACAAGAGGAGCAAAGGATTATCGGTCGCAGTATAGGCCTTACGTGTGGATGATCATGAAAAAAAACTGACATCTATGGCCCAAACGAACATAATATGAGTCGCTTACTAAGAGGCAATTGCGAAAAGGGGAAATACAAACATTCACTTTCCTTCAAATGTGTATTGACCAACCAGTGATACACAAAGACCTTATCATACTCACGTGAATGCATGTATCATACATATGCAAATCTAGAAGCTCCAGTAGAGCGATCACAAATTGAGGTGGCAAATGTCTGATACACATCATAACTAATACTTTCACAAACATAAGTAATATAATTTTTAGTTGTCTTGGTAGAGACGCTATTGATACTATTTCACGTGTTAATAGCATATTAAATGCTCCAGAAGAGCATTGATAGTTTACCCGCTGATAGCGAATTTTGTAATTCATAATGCATCATATTCTAATGTATACCGAAGAAATTTATTAAGTTTCCACTATGTTTGAATGAAAAGTCATCACCTTGGAATGGTGTCAAAGAAAATGTACTAAATATCTAAAATATATCATATAGCAAATATGGCCAGAAGACTATGTTAGAAGTTACTAGAAATGACACTAATTTTCCACAATATTCTATTAAATCAAATATGGTGAGTAACCAGAAGTTACTGAATATTTATACGTTCACCACATGGCATAACCAAATAGGTCATCAAGATAGCATATGATATGCTAAACAATCAAACATGCTAACCGGCACCTTAGCACCTCTAAGTAATCTAAAAACATTGCTCCCAAAATGTCTTATCATATGTCTAGTTAGTTTTTTTTTTGTGGCAAAAATTTTTTTATGCCCTTCCAAACAATAAACTCCAACAAACAATCCATCTTATATGGGACCATTGAAATGTACAGTTGTGTGGATTGTGGCATTCATACATCATGTGAGTTTTTAGCTACCCGTATTTACCATATGCCCAACACTATGGAACGTTGTTTTTTGACATGGTTTAACATTGTTCTTTGACAACCCAATTGTAGGGACCATTGTTGGGCACAATGTAAATATAGTGAGAGGCATACGTAGTCGAGATGGAATTCGTCAATTGATTATATCAATTCAAAACCAACTGCTTATCACAAATTCCCAGTCTTAGGGGGAGATAAGAAAATGAAAGACTGGTAACATAAAAAAAATGCATCATATTATATATCGACCCCTAAAGTGCTCAATGTAAATCTGAAGTCCAAAAGAAAGAGCGTGTATTTGCAAATAATAACAAATGAAATACAAGATGCATTCACTAACACAAATAAGGTGACAAAGTCACATATAGCAACTTAAACTTATCTGCTCGAATGGAACTACTCACAAAAAGATTATCATATTAATAAACTGTGAGAGATAAATCGGTTCCAAAAACATAAAACCCACAAACACAAAAAGAGCAGAGTAACGCAGTTGGTGTAACCCCAAAAGAGGTGTCACACCCCGAAATTATCAGAGCTGGCGTGACTGGACTGATATCTTCATTGCACAGCGGAAGCAAACAAGCTAAGACTTCTAGAAAATTGAACACCCACTAAGTACTCGAATCTCCAATGGTTCTCCTATTCCAACCGTGCCATAATTTCTGAAATGCAACCTGAGAAAGAAACATGCGAAAAATCAACATAAAGTTGAGCGAGTTCATAGTTTGTTTGTAAAAGATTTGAAATAAATCTTTTGAATAACCGGTTTGTGAAATATTATTGAGAAAACGAATTTAGAAATCATTTTCTTGTCAAGTTATATGGAAACTTTGTATTTGTAATGCATTATGTTCGTAGAACAATGTATTTGTAAACTCTTGTATTTGTAAAGTTTGTATAACCGTCAATGCCCACCCTGACTTTGACTTCAAGCCCGCATAAATCCTATGCTTTGAATTTGTATAGAACATGGTATGTAATTTGTAAAACACCGGTATGAAAGCAACAAGGAAAAAAAAGAGATCGCCAATGGTTTGCAAGGCCAATGGTGTGACAACCGTCACTTTTCCGTACATTCCGTACACGAAATGAACAGTAATTTGTGCTTAAATGACTGTGCATGATCTGGTTTACCAGACAGATAAATTTCTGAATTCCCATGCAAGTGAATTCATGCACAGTTTGTGTTACAAAATATGGCTTTATGCATAAACGAGAGCGTTGCGTCAGAAATATTAGTAAACTCACCGGTAAGACACATCGTGTCAACAGAACTGCAGAAAGCAGTCAAACATTAGAATTGAGGCCTAGGTGTAGGTCCGACGACAAAAGTACATTAAAACCCAAGAGTACATATAAGGGTTTAATTTATAGACATTGCGAAAGCAAAAATAAGCACTAAAAAGCACCCGAAACGCACTTTAAGTGCATAATTTCGTATAATTCAGCTCAATTCAGCATTTAATCATATGAATATTATGCATAAATTTCGTTTTATCATCCAGAATATTTCCCTAAGTGTTGGGAATTGAAAGGGTACAAGAAGGGTACTTAAAAGACACTAAAAAGTGTGATTTAGCACTTTAACGAACCGGTGTCTAACCGAACAATCGGATTTAACCCGGAACATAAAAATATTGACATGACATTGTTTATATTTTTCTGAGCTAGTTAGGGTCCCCGAATACCCTAACACCCGTTACAAAACATTACACACTAATAACTAAATTTAGATACCTAACTAACAAATTATCACCTAACTATCTAATTAAATCCCAACTAAGTACCCCACCCCCCATAACCGTTTGGTTTCCCATGTGGGGACACACCACACCAAGTTTGATTATTTTATTAGTTGGTGTCTCATATCTAGATAACATGTTACTCCATGGATAATTGCAAGATATGGTCTTTAAGTATGCATGGAGGATCACTTATCATTCATTTCCACAAACAAAATTTACTTTCTTTCTTTCCTCACTTTGATGCTCTCGGCCGAAACCCATAGCCCACCCACCAACATCTTTCAATTTTGTTCTAGCAATTTCACATACAACCAAAGGTGAAGGATCACATACGAGGAGACCCGGTGCTTACGGAATCACAAGGACCTCACCACAACGCTATTAACCACCCATTTTTCGTCTAGTTTCTTCCCTAGCCTCGAGCTAGAGGTATAATGCTTAAAACCCGTTCTTGAACTATCCTAAAGTGGTTAAAAGGATTTTTATCGGTTAAAACTCGTTAACATACAAGATGACACACAAAAGTCTACTAAAAACACTAAAAATGGTGGTTAAAAGCACATATGTTGTGTAAATCATGTAGTATTTGACTTGTGTGATTATTTGGACCCGATCTATGATATGGTAGCTCGGATCATCGTTTAACCCGGTTTGGTAAGATCATGGATCTTAACATAAAGCTATTTTAGAAGTAACAAGGGTTAAAAGGTGAAACCCTACCACACATAAACCATGAACTTGTGTAAAAATGTTTTAACTTGTACAAAAGTGTTTAAAACTAGTAGATCTATGTATCTACAAGTGGTATTTTCAAAAGACCAAGCATCAAAAGAAATCACATGTTCTAAACCGGATCTTACACAAACAAAAGTGGTTTTTGTGAACAAACAAGAGTGTGGATACTTGTGTAACAAAAGTTTTAACGAAGAAATAGTTTTCGTAAAAACCGACTAGAAGTTGTAAAACTTCATATTCTTTAAAAATAAAGTTTTTATGAAATTAAACTTATTTTTAAAGATAACAAGACTTACTAAATGTGCTAGTAAGTTACTACACATTTTTGTAAATATTCAAGTTCATGAAATGGAGAAATTAGTGATTATTGTTGATGATGATTGTTGGTAATTGTTGTTGATGATTGATAATGATTTAAAAGAAAATAAACACACGTTTTGAAAACGTGGGAAACCTCCACTTTTAGGGGAAACTCTGTCAAAATTTTTATAAATTTTGACACTTAGAAAAATATGAGTTTTGAGAAACTTATCCCCTAAAAATATACCTCAAAACATTAACAAGGTTTCCCTAACTTTTGATGATAAGAAATGGTGGTTTCTTGAAGAAGAAAAATGGATATTATATATATATATTTTTGAGAGAAAAATATATATTATTTTGTCACCAACTTTTGTGCTAAGTGTGTATAGTATGTGTTATACGTGCTAGTGTATTAAGACTTAAAAATACACTAAATACTCATGAGAAGTATAAACATAAAAATACACATACAACATACAAGATACATAATTCGGGTGCAAAGTGCAAAACACGAGATACTTATATTAATTTTAGAGAAATAATATAAGTAAGATACGTAGTTAAAAATATAGAATATTTTTAACACAAGAATACGTATACAAGAGAGTGACTGTACTTGTGCGACGCAAGTCTAGTGGCTAACGTTAAGAAAACGCGTATAGGTTACGACGTTAATTAAGCAAATCCGGTGAAGTTTACGACGCAAGGAACGCAAAGTTGTGAGTTCATGCTCCCCCTTTTCTCTTTAACTGTTTTCAGTTTTTATAACCTCGGGGGTGAAATACATGTTACAAATCTTATAATTTTTACAAAGGGTAAAAATACAAGAAGCACTCTTGGTGAGAACGAGAACCGAGTGCAATATGATTTGAGAATACGAGAAGCACTCGTGGTGAGTGCAATATGATGAGCATTAATAAATGCCTAGAAAATACTAGATCATGTGAGCATAGACTAATACAAAAGATGCCATAAAGTCTTGGTGAATACTAGACCAAGCCATTAAAAACATTCATTAAATAGGGACGAGGGTTAGATCTAACGGGTACGGCCGAGCCCCACTCATGGTCCTTATGTGACCTCTTGAGTGCTTCGGTGTCCCAGTCGAGGGAAATCGACACAGTCGAGGTTAATCGACACAGTCGAGGGAAATCGACACAGTCAAGGGAAATTGACGCAGTCGAGGTTAATCGACACAGTCGAGGGAAAATCGATACAGTGAAAGGAGAAAATACTAAAGCTCCCTATGTCCTCACATGCCTTAATGTCCTTGCTCATACACTCATTTAGTACGTGGTGTACACAAGAAAACGTGATGTATACAATAAATACTTGATTTGTAAAGGTTACAAACTATGTTTTCATACAAGATATACAAGACGCATGAACTCGCTCAACTTTATGTTGATGTTTTCCAAAATTACATGTATTTCAGGTGACAGGATGGATCTTGGGCGCAAGTGTCATAACTAGAAGTAGACTACAAGTCTAGATGTCATCCACTTTTGTTAAATCGAAACCTTGTCAAAGGTCGTGTTTTGAAAACTTAAAATACAAGTGTTTGTAATACTCAAATTTTCATGAATGGATGAACATCGTTTTGATCATGTAGTTGTTTATTACGATTGAATGCAATGATAACAAGCTAGTCACACATCATACGCTTCCGCAAAAGACAGGGTGTGACAGTTTGGTATCAGAGCTTCGATTGTAGTGAACTAGGATTCTTTCTCGAGTCTAGACTACAATCACTAGAGTTCTCTCACGAAAACATTTTTCAAAAAGGTTTTCATTGCATTCACAAAAGCGCCAAGATCCACGAGTCAGACACCTTACAAAGAAAATACAAGGCAAGGACATTAGTGAGGAATGCCTTTAGAATAAGGTGCCAACCAAAGCGTAGTCTACACGAGTTAGACTAGCCAAAAACAAAATGACCCCCAAAAACGAGAGTTATACGTGATATAATGCATTAAATTGCTTGATTATGCTAAGTAGCATATATGTTATTGATATACATACATACAAATAAGTGTACGGAATGATTATTGACGTGAATGAGATACTTTCGACTCCGACTCCTATTACTGTACGTGACTCGCACGGTGAAGCTACCGACCCCGCGTCCTTTGCAAAGCTCATGGCTGGGAGTGATTACCAAACAAGATGCTGAGCTTGCTTCCGTAGGAGATGGCTGCTCTCCCCTCTCGATCGTGAAGATGCCTAACTACGGTGATGACGACGAGGCAGAGGCGGCAACCTTGATCAAATCCTCAATCAACGGGACGAGATCCCTGCGGCTTATGTGAAGCAAGATTGACGATATGCTTAACCAGAAAAGGGAGATGAAGTATTCATCTCGAAGGTGCCCCTCCAACTACTAGGAATTCTTTCTATTCCTATTCCATCTAATCATCGTGCCTATACGCGCGTAACAATAACGAATGTTAGCGCGTGGACCATCACAAGGGTCCTTTCCATGACAGAGGTATAAGGACAGTAGTGTCCCCTCCTTGATTGATCATCTGCTTGGACGAGAGAAAATTTGGGGTAACTGTGCAAGACAATTTATTATTACGGGGGCCCACGTAATAACGACTTGTAGTGCACAGAAATCCTGGTGGACTCTGCGGGTCGAGCTAATGAAAACCATACAAAATTAATCTATAGGTGTCCTCACCTTCATCTGGTAGAACAACACATAGATCAGTGCTTTAGCACGTTAGAAAGTAGGAAGCCTGTCTTAGCCTACTTCGTGACTGACACTTCTACCTGCATACGAGACGTTTGAGAAAACGATGTTTAAGCAAGAGAGGTGGAATGACATTAAAAAAAGAATCAGTGACGATACACTCTCTACCACCTCGACACAAACAACCCCATCAAAGGGGAAATATACGCACCAGTAAAGCTAAAGACCTAAGAAAACCAATGTAGCAGGAAATAACTAAAACTTGAATGACCAAGGCGATGTAGCCTCGAGTTCATTTCAAACAATAAGCCAAGTTGGCAAGCCTATGTGAAGGCTCAATAAATGTTTCCTCGCTTATACACTGATTATATATACGTGTGAAATTGGGTAATTACATAATGGCTTATGGTGCTATGTATCTCATAGACAATTGGAATGTTGTCTAACCTACTCCATACCATTTTGGCAGAAGAAAATGCCGCCCAGGCGAGACACAAACACCAGTACGTTGCCAAGGACAGAAGCCGAGCTGCAAGAACGCATCTCGCAGGCAATTGCACGACATGAAGCCCTCCGCTCTGAGCACAGCAATGGCACTACTGGAAATAACCCTCCAACTGGCTGCACCTATAAACAGTTCCTGGACTGCAAGCCATTAAATTTTGATGGCACAGGAGGTGCCGTTGCATTTGTTCGTTGGGCAGAAAAGACTGACTCCATTCTAAGAATGAGTAACTGTTCGCCCCGACAGAGTGTTACTTATATCTCAGGGTTATTCGTAGATGGCGCACTCTCCTGGTGGAACCTTCAGGTTCAGACCCTTGGTGCGGATGCTGCTTATGCACTGAGCTGGGATGAGCTCAAGGAAATGATGGAAAAGAAATACTGTTCTAGGGCTGAAATCCAGAAGATTGAGGTGGAGTTCTGGAACTTAAAAATGGACGGACCGAAGATTTCTGAATACGTCCAACGATTTCACGACTTGTCTAGGGTCGTCCCCTACTTAGTCAAACCGGAATTCAAAAGGGTTGAACGATTCATTTGGGGACTTGCACCTCAGATCAGGAGCATGGTTACTACCTCAAAGCCCTCAACCATTGCAGAGGCTATCGATATGAGTGTCACCCTTACTGAAGAAGCTCTACGTGCGGGAAAATTTTCAGAATCTGAGGATAACAAGAAAGAGACTCATGTGGAGTCGTCAAGCAACAAGAAGAGGAAGTCCTCAAACCTAAACATGAGCACCCAAGTCAACTATGGAAGCTCTAGAACAGGCAAAAGAGAGAAGGTAAAACCGCCGCATGACAGGAAAACTGATGGAGCCACTTATAAGTCCGGTGGTAAGATCTACTCGGGAAGTAAGCCGAAGTGCGGAGAATGCAATTTTCACCATGAAGGTCGATGTATGAAGCCTAAGTGCGGAAAGTGTGGAAAAGAAGGGCACAACAAGGATGCCTGTTGGGCGAAGGACCCAGATGGAAGAAATAAGAGAATACCAGGTTGCTACAAATGTGGTGAAGCAGGGCACTTTAGGAAAGATTGCCCTAGGAAGAAACAAGCAAGGAAGGGTTTTCACGATTGAAACTCGTGAAGCACGCCAGGATCCAGATGCGGTTACGGGTACGATCCCTATTAACCAACCTAATGCATCTACTATTAATTAATACTGGCATCCACTTTAACCTTACATGCTTAGAACTTAAGAAACTGCTTGGCCTAGTTTCAAGTAAAATAGACGTCCTATATTCTTAAGAAATGGGCATATAGAAGGCTAGTTTAAACAGACGAAGCAAGTAAGGAATTATATTCTAGGAACTCAGAAGGTCGGAACCTTCTGTTACCATTGACTCGCGAAGTTATAATATGATAGTCAGCATGGATCAGAAACCCAAGTATACAGCTAAAAGTCGTTCAATATGAGAAAATCAGACGCATCCCTCTTGCGGATGATGAAACCTAACTTTCCTGCAATAGGTGCAAGGATGCTAGACCCCACAAGGCGACAGATCTACGACATCCCTCACTGGTCATAGAAACGCCTCCGAGTAGACTGCAGAGCCTGAGAACATCCTCGTGACGGAAGAAGTCCCAGTAGCCTTTTCGGAAGACTTGCCAGGAACGCCTCTCCGTAGCAATGAGAGGAGTTCAGGATAAATCGCATGCCAGGAGCAGCACCAGTGACGAATGACGCCATACCGACTAGCTTCACCAGCAAAGCATGAACCTCTGATATAACGGCAATAGCTGCTAGACAGGGGAAATTAAGGACATAACATCCTTAATTAAGGAGACAAGGAGAAAGTTGGTAGTCTCCACTTTACATAAACTTCAGAAAATTGAGAATCAGAATCCTTTGCCCAGGGATCAACTTGAGGACAAGAGGTCCTCCACTGTGAATACAAGTGGAAATATACCTAAAACGACCTTTAGGACTTGCTTCGAGCATTACGAGATCCTTGTCGTACCATCTGGCTTAACACATGCATCGACAGTATTCATGGACCTCATGAAACAAACGTGTAAGCCACACCTGAATAGATCATGAATGTATTTATTGACTACATTCTTATTTGGCCAACGACCAAGGAAGGTCGTGAGCAACAGCTGCAATTTACCTTGCAACTCTTAGAGAAAGCACAGTTATGTGCGATGATGACGAAAAGCGGATTTCGAATTCGCGATGTGAGAACTTTAAGATGCATGGTGCATAAGAACGGAATTCACGCCAACCCCGCAACCAAGAGCTAAGGAGCTAGAGTTGCAATTATGTGACGTCTCTCGACAAGTCTCGATTGTACGTCGATACAACGAGACCACGACATTGCACACGCGGCACATTGATTAAGGAATCATGAGAAGAGATCTTGATATAGATACAGTGATTGCGCGCCGCAACTGGACGTCATTACCTGAAAGAAAACGTTGCACGATCTTTAATGATCACAAGGGTTGCAACACACCGATGATCGTAAGAACTCGAATTTGAACTGAGCTGCTGAACTATGCAGACTGTATGAACACAATATGTTCTTGTGTGATAAACTTTGATGAAAAGTCGGAACACTCACTTGCCCTTAGTGGAGTTTTCCTACAACGGTATCTATCACACCGTCGTTTAAACCGCTTCGTGTAAAGCTTTAGACGGAACATAATGAGTAAATTCCCGTCATGTTGAACGGAGACGAGAAATAAACAATCAACTGGCCCGAGATGGCCCAGGAAAACTAGAGGCCAGATCCTTCAGATATGTAATCATATCAGGACAGCCCGTAGAATACAGAAAGATTATGCCGATGAGCGGCAGAAGTCGAAAGAATTTGAGACAAGAAGTATGGCTTAAATGAGAGCCTCGCCTAGAGAAGGCGTAGTGTGAGTTGAAAAACGAAAGAGGTTGAATCCCCGGTGTAGGGATCAGAACCATTGCTCACAAGATGAAGCTCCCAGAAAAAGATCAGTAGTGATCGCGACACATTCATGTGTCTAGTCTGTAGAGGAGTCTGACTTAAGGAACAATCGTTGTTCCCACAAATAAGATTCACGTCAATGACAAACGACAAGAATTACTATAGAAACCTGTTAAGGTTTTGGACCAAGAGTCCGTGATACTATAGAAACCTGTTGAGGTTTTGGACCAAGAGTCCGTGATACTATAGAAACCTGTTGAGGTTTTGGACCAAGGGTCCGTGATACTATAGAAACCTGTTGAGGTTTTGGACCAAGAGTCCGCAATACTATAGAAACCTGTTGAGGTTAGGGACCAAGAGTCCACAAGACACAGAAAAGTCATGGTCGACTTACTTGAGTACGATAGAATTCATGACATGACCCAAAGATTTCATGGGAACATAAAGACAAATCATGAATCTAAGTGACCATATTGGTTTCACAACTCCCCTGCGACCGATGGCATCGCCTGAATTTCGGGACGAAATTCTTTTAACGGGGGGAGACTGTGACAACCGTCACTTTTCCGTACATTCCGTACACGAAATGAACAGTAATTTGTGCTTAAATGACTGTGCATGATTTGGTTTACCAGACAGATAAATTTCTGAATTCCCATGCAAGTGAATTCATGCACAGTTTGTGTTACAAAATATGGCTTTATGCATAAACGAGAGCGTTGCGTCAGAAATATTAGTAAACTCACCGGTAAGACACATCGTGTCAACAGAACTGCAGAAAGCAGTCAAACATTAGAATTGAGGCCTAGGTGTAGGTCCGACGACAAAAGTACATTAAAACCCAAGAGTACATATAAGGGTTTAATTTATAGACATTGCGAAAGCAAAAATAAGCACTAAAAAGCACCCGAAACGCACTTTAAGTGCATAATTTCGTATAATTCAGCTCAATTCAGCATTTAATCATATGAATATTATGCATAAATTTCGTTTTATCATCCAGAATATTTCCCTAAGTGTTGGGAATTGAAAGGGTACAAGAAGGGTACTTAAAAGACACTAAAAAGTGTGATTTAGCACTTTAACGAACCAGTGTCTAACCGAACAATCGGATTTAACCCGGAACATAAAAATATTGACATGACATTGTTTATATTTTTCTGAGCTAGTTAGGGTCCCCGAATACCCTAACACCCGTTACAAAACATTACACACTAATAACTAAATTTAGATACCTAACTAACAAATTATCACCTAACTATCTAATTAAATCCCAACTAAGTACCCCACCCCCCATAACCGTTTGGTTTCCCATGTGGGGACACACCACACCAAGTTTGATTATTTTATTAGTTGGTGTCTCATATCTAGATAACATGTTACTCCATGGATAATTGCAAGATATGGTCTTTAAGTATGCATGGAGGATCACTTATCATTCATTTCCACAAACAAAATTTACTTTCTTTCTTTCCTCACTTTGATGCTCTCGGCCGAAACCCATAGCCCACCCACCAACATCTTTCAATTTTGTTCTAGCAATTTCACATACAACCAAAGGTGAAGGATCACATACGAGGAGACCCGGTGCTTACGGAATCACAAGGACCTCACCACAACGCTATTAACCACCCATTTTTCGTCTAGTTTCTTCCCTAGCCTCGAGCTAGAGGTATAATGCTTAAAACCCGTTCTTGAACTATCCTAAAGTGGTTAAAAGGATTTTTATCGGTTAAAACTCGTTAACATACAAGATGACACACAAAAGTCTACTAAAAACACTAAAAATGGTGGTTAAAAGCACATATGTTGTGTAAATCATGTAGTATTTGACTTGTGTGATTATTTGGACCCTATCTATGATATGGTAGCTCGGATCATCGTTTAACCCGGTTTGGTAAGATCATGGATCTTAACATAAAGCTATTTTAGAAGTAACAAGGGTTAAAAGGTGAAACCCTACCACACATAAACCATGAACTTGTGTAAAAATGTTTTAACTTGTACAAAAGTGTTTAAAACTAGTAGATCTATGTATCTACAAGTGGTATTTTCAAAAGACCAAGCATCAAAAGAAATCACATGTTCTAAACCGGATCTTACACAAACAAAAGTGGTTTTTGTGAACAAACAAGAGTGTGGATACTTGTGTAACAAAAGTTTTAACGAAGAAATAGTTTTCGTAAAAACCGACTAGAAGTTGTAAAACTTCATATTCTTTAAAAATAAAGTTTTTATGAAATTAAACTTATTTTTAAAGATAACAAGACTTACTAAATGTGCTAGTAAGTTACTACACATTTTTGTAAATATTCAAGTTCATGAAATGGAGAAATTAGTGATTATTGTTGATGATGATTGTTGGTAATTGTTGTTGATGATTGATAATGATTTAAAAGAAAATAAACACACGTTTTGAAAACGTGGGAAACCTCCACTTTTAGGGGAAACTCTGTCAAAATTTTTATAAATTTTGACACTTAGAAAAATATGAGTTTTGAGAAACTTATCCCCTAAAAATATACCTCAAAACATTAACAAGGTTTCCCTAACTTTTGATGATAAGAAATGGTGGTTTCTTGAAGAAGAAAAATGGATATTATATATATATTTTTGAGAGAAAAATATATATTATTTTGTCACCAACTTTTGTGCTAAGTGTGTATAGTATGTGTTATACGTGCTAGTGTATTAAGACTTAAAAATACACTAAATACTCATGAGAAGTATAAACATAAAAATACACATACAACATACAAGATACATAATTCGGGTGCAAAGTGCAAAACACGAGATACTTATATTAATTTTAGAGAAATAATATAAGTAAGATACGTAGTTAAAAATATAGAATATTTTTAACACAAGAATACGTATACAAGAGAGTGACTGTACTTGTGCGACGCAAGTCTAGTGACTAACGTTAAGAAAACGCGTATAGGTTACGACGTTAATTAAGCAAATCCGGTGAAGTTTACGACGCAAGGAACGCAAAGTTGTGAGTTCATGCTCCCCCTTTTCTCTTTAACTATTTTAAGTTTTTATAACCTCGGGGGTGAAATACATGTTACAAATCTTATAATTTTTACAAAGGGTAAAAATACAAGAAGCACTCTTGGTGAGAACGAGAACCGAGTGCAATATGATTTGAGAATACAAGAAGCACTCGTGGTGAGTGCAATATGATGAGCATTAATAAATGCCTAGAAAATACTAGATCATGTGAGCATAGACTAATACAAAAGATGCCATAAAGTCTTGGTGAATACTAGACCAAGCCATTAAAAACATTCATTAAATAGGGACGAGGGTTAGATCTAACGGGTACGGCCGAGCCCCACTCATGGTCCTTATGTGACCTCTTGAGTGCTTCGGTGTCCCAGTCGAGGGAAATCGACACAGTCGAGGTTAATCGACACAGTCGAGGGAAATCGACACAGTCAAGGGAAATTGACGCAGTCGAGGTTAATCGACACAGTCGAGGGAAAATCGATACAGTGAAAGGAGAAAATACTAAAGCTCCCTATGTCCTCACATGCCTTAATGTCCTTGCTCATACACTCATTTAGTACGTGGTGTACACAAGAAAACGTGATGTATACAATAAATACTTGATTTGTAAAGGTTACAAACTATGTTTTCATACAAGATATACAAGACGCATGAACTCGCTCAACTTTATGTTGATGTTTTCCAAAATTACATGTATTTCAGGTGACAGGATGGATCTTGGGCGCAAGTGTCATAACTAGAAGTAGACTACAAGTCTAGATGTCATCCACTTTTGTTAAATCGAAACCTTGTCAAAGGTCGTGTTTTGAAAACTTAAAATACAAGTGTTTGTAATACTCAAATTTTCATGAATGGATGAACATCGTTTTGATCATGTAGTTGTTTATTACGATTGAATGCAATGATAACAAGCTAGTCACACATCATACGCTTCCGCAAAAGACAGGGTGTGACAAATGGTATGTGTGAAGTGATGTAGGAAAACTCAAACCTAGCAGACTTGTACCGGGCTTCCGGCTGTAAGACATAGTCACCACATGGTCTAACCCGCGGACTCATGGGTGCGGCTCGCTACACCCAAATAGATCTATCACTCATGTCCCTCGGTCCTACAACGAGGATTAATGGCCTTAAGTGTTGTACCCACCACTCACATGATCTAAGTGTACCCTTCCTTAGCTAACCATACCAATTGTAATTGTACGTAATCATTTTGTAACATGTACCCACTGGGAGTCCCGTTTCTCAAACGCAGACCAACCCAGTCCCATTATTATAACTAGACGATCCCATCCCTAGTCATGAAAATCATTCACATTTCGATAATACGATTTTGTTTTGTAAAAACCGGTATATTTAGTATGATCCATTCGTAAACCATTTGAGTTCCTCGAAATCCATTCGTAATATGATTTAGAAATATGAGTTTTCGTTCGTTCAAAAACTTTGTATGTTCTTGCAATACGTGCTTTGTCTAAAATATGCAGTCTTTGTTAGTCGAAAACTTTGTGTGTTTACGCAAAACGTGCAAGTCTTTCCACCCCGAAAACATTTACAAAAATGTAAAACCGTAAAAAGTTGGGGTTATGAACTCACCTGGATTGCGTTGTGCAAAGCTAGCTAATTACGACTTCGTGATGTCGTTTCCAAGGTTTGACTTGCTAGCGTTCACTCTACAATATTCCTAACACGGAATATTTTATAAGTTTCTAACCAAAAGCGGTAACTAAACTACGTGTTACCGAGCTCTACCGAATCGTTGACCGAACGATTTGACGGTAAATTGTTAACTTAACGAAAATGACTAAGTTAAACTTTATTTAGTTTGTTTATTGTCAGTAATAACTAATAAGTCTTAGAAAGACTTAGTTCTCGAGAGATTTAGAGTGTATAAATATTTATATAAAAATATATAAATATATCGGTATAGTTGCGTTAGTCGTCCCGAGAAATCATATGTATATAAAAGAATATTTATATGAAAATAACATATAACAAACTCGTATTATGTATCGCGTCTCGTATGATATTTGTCGAAATATATGTGTACGCCGATTAGGCTTTTGAAATAAATATAATAGCTATATTTATTTTATAAAAGGATCGAGTTGTTGGATGTTTAAAATAAATATATACTATATTTATTTTTTTCACAAACGAATATGAGTCGCCTGACGTTTGAAATAAATATATATAAAACATATTTATTGTTATAAAAGAATTCATGTTGTACGGTATTTGAAATAAATATATAAACTATATTTATTTTATAAAATGAATTCGTGAATTGTTTGATAAATATAAAAACTATATTTATTTTATAAAACGAAGGCGTGTTCAGCGTTTGAAACAATATAAATAATTGTATTGAGTTTATAAAAGATTTGTCGAATTTCCGAAAAATAAATATTATATTTATTTGTTGTCGAAATAATTTTCGTATCGTTGTTTTCGAAAGTTGTAAAGTGTTGTCGTAAGAAATACTATAATTGTATTTATCTTTATAAAAGTTTCTCGGATAAAAAGTTTCGTCTTATAATAAACTATGAACGTGTCGTTATCTTTACCAAATCTTTCGTATCGATATGTCGATTAGGCTGACTGAGTTGACCGAGTCAACTCAGATGACTCGGTTTGACCGTGTTGACCGAGTTGACTCGGTTTGACCGAGTCAACTGAACCGCTTCATAATCCGACCCGAACCGAAACCGAGACCCGGTGTTAACCGAACCGAAAGCTTTGAACTATAACTCGAACCTGCTGACTCGAACCTGAACCACACTAGATCTGACCCGGAACCCGAGACATCACCCGAACCTTGAACCCGCAGAACCACCAGTTGAACCGAAGCCGAGTCAGACCCATAACACCCGAACCCGTAACCAAATCTGAGCAAAAATCCAAACTGTCATAATCATCACCACCACCTGGTGTCTCCGGCGTCGGCGTGGCTCCGACCGCGCCGAGCATTCGTCGACCACCACCACCACCGCCGAATCTTCATCAACAACATAACATTACCATCATCATCAGTGGACTTCAAATAAAAAAAAGAAGTAAACAGAGGATGTTTACCGTGAACTCGTCGGACCAAGACACCGTACTGCTGCCGCCTTTCCTGCCGCCGCCGTGAGCGGCGGCGCTGCTCCACCTCCGCCGATGAGCAGTCTCCGGAAAATCGTCGGGTCCCATCTTCTTTCCCTGTCTCTCTATCTCTCCCTTCCTCTCTGGTTTTCTGATTTTCTCTCTCTAACTCTCTTCTCTCTCGCTCTCTGTCTCGTCGGAAAAACCACCGTGCGCCGCCACCACAGTGGTGGCCGGCCATCAACTGAGGGGGGGGGTTGAATTCAGGGGGGTTTCGGGTGTGTGTGTGTGTAGTGAGCCGCCGGAGAGAAGGGGGCGCTGGCAGCCATCGCCGGCCCTGTGATGGTTGCCGGTTAGGAGCTCGGGAGGGGGAGTAGGTTATGAGTGTGTATGTTCATGTTTTGAGAAGATGAATATGTGGTTTTATGTATGTGTGCAGTCGAGATCGAGAGAGGGAGGTGAAAGCAGTGTGTGTGTTTGTATCTGCACAATATGAAGATCAAAAGGGGTATGGACCCTTATATAGAGATGTAGAGATTTGAAGAGATCTTACAAGATTTTGGTAAGATTTTATAGAGATCTTGTGAATCTTGTGAAGATTTTATAAGATCTAATATATTATGTGCAGGTTTAGGCTTGTGGGTTTTGGGCTTGGGTCTAGGGCCCACAAGCTCAATCGCCGTGTTTAAGCGGCCCGTAAATCCTACGAGACCCGTTATCAAAACCCAAAATTGTCAGAACGTCATAAAATAAAATTTTTGTTCTAAAAGTGCGTAAAATAATACCCATAATCGTTGCCGTTTAATATTCCGTTTTTCGAGCCGGTTTCAACCACGATTGCTAAAATTTAATTACGAAGCTAGAATGTATCGTAAAAATTTAATATTTGTCGGCGTTGTCAGTATTTTGTACGGTTTCAGTTCGTTGTCGCGTAATATTCAGCAGATTTCCCGTAAATCACCGTTCACGCCCTGTAAGGCCGGTTAGCTGTTTCTAGGCACTCCAAATGCCTAATTAAGTTAATTTGCGTCTTAAACACTATTTATTGTCGCGTTAATCGTCTGTTAATCATGTAATTAGGATTCGTAAATCACCGGTTGTCACATTCTCCCCCTGTTAATGAAATTTCGTCCTCGAAATTTAGACTACGTTAACTCCTTAGAGTTACGTTATGTGTAGTTAAATACGAATAGTATCAAAGTGAAGGATAATGAAATCGAATCAAGACTTATTCGAATCATGTGAATTCAAGGATATTCCTCAACAATAAGAACCCAACGGTTTAAAAGAAATATGTTTCAGCAAATCGATGTCAAAGGAAACAAGTCGTATAGATACAGTCACTAGTGTGACTAAGTTAACAGGGATCCAACAATGAACAGGAACTTCAACCAATCGAGTTCCATATGTACGTTCACAATGTGTAAATGAGTTCTAGAAGCAATAACATCCACTAGATGAACTTAGAATCAACAATTTCAAATGTAATAGTTTGCATGAAACGCTCAATCGTGATCAGCACAAGCTGCAAGTTATACCGACGCCACAAGGTGTCGTAGTGAATGAAATAATTCAAATAAAGCGGTGATCGAACAAGTATCACCTGTGTATTGCATGAAACGCTCGATCATGATTAGCCCAAGCTACAAGTTTGTACTGACACCACAAGGTGTCGTAGTGATTTAAATAATTCAATAGTAGCGGTGATCAAACAATTCACCGTGTTTGAAGTCAAATGAAAGCACAATGAAGTAAATATGAAAATTTGTTTCTAACAACCTCATAGGATTTTTCAATTGAAAAATGAAACATCAATGAAATAGTGTTTTCGATCGAAGATGAAGAAGCAATGGATATCGCAAAACATTCAATCGATAATGAAAGAACCGTTAGTAGGTACACCGGAATTTAAAATGAATTGGTGTACCATTGTCTTAACACACGATTGTGTTAAGACTGCTATGATATGATAAATCAAAGCGGATTTAAAGCAAATCAATAAATAATTATTTAAATCCGTGTATGAGATGTGTAAACGAGTTTAGCACAAGCTTCAAGTTAATGAAAACACCACCACAAGGTGTCGAAATCAACAAATGACTTATTGGAGTCGTAGACCAAACAAGTCTACTACGACTCAGAACAAATGAAACTCTTGTTAAAATGAATTCGAATATGATGTCTTAAATACATCATATGGTATCTTGAATTGAATATGTGTAATGAAGAAGTTCAAACAATCGGACTTGGTTTCGGCGCAAGCCGACAATAAATACATGTATCGACAAGAAATCTTCGGCATGGTCACAACGAAAAACCATGTATGTAACTTGAAAAGAAGAGAAATTTCAAGAAAATGTGTTGACTTGATAACAAAGGAGCCAACAATTACAATAATGCGGGTCATTCGAATCACAAATCAATAATTTTTTTTTTTTTAAACCCAAAAATTGATTTTTTTTTATTCCACATGAAAATGGGCAATTACAAAGCAATGGCAGGTAGTCGGGCAACAAGTTGCGCCGCCACCTGCCATTGAAACGCTTATTCGAAACGAAACCACATGCGTGACAAACGATGCATGCGTAACATATAAATTTTCAAGAAATGAAGCAATTAGTGTTCGCTATAATGAAAGTAATGATCGTGATACAATGACCATTAAGAGGAGTAGAGATGTGAAAATCTACTCACTAGATGCAAAATTCGGAATTTCAATAAAAGGAATTTAAGGACTTTACCTGGGGTTTCATGTGATGACCGGTTGTTAGTTGACATTACCATGGAATGTCAAACATAGCATATTTGTCGTTAACTGAAATAGGGGGATCGGAGACATAGGTCTTCTCCTTGGAGTGATTCGTGTCGTTGCAGGACCGTGTGCCAAACCGTCGCTTCCTGATTGATAGTTCTCTTGCTGACAGTAATCTAGCGTCGTCGAATTGCGCCATCGTTTCTTTTCAAAGGCCTCGCCTCGGTCATCATATCAGGATCACTCTCAGTGTCTGACGCAAATATCCCAGGCGCAGGTGTAGTCTCATTATATGTGGCGGTGGCCATAGGGTCGTCAACATCTAACAACTTGCCCTCGGAGGAAGGCGACATGTGTGTCGATACATAATAGTCATAGCATGTATATCCATAGTAATCACTAACACTTAGTGTATGCAAATAAAGGTAATTTATCATGTATTCACATTATTCTTCATGAAACTTTCTATCCTTCCTAGTCTCCCAGACTAACCCACCTAGTCTCCCAGACTAAACCAACCAGTCTCCCAGACTAAACACCCAGTCTCCCAGACTAAACTACCTAGCCTCCCAGACTAAACACCCAGTCTCTCAGATTGAAACACCCAGTCTCTCAGACTGAAACACCCAGTCTCTCAGACTGAAACACCCAGTCTCCCAGACTGAAACACCCAGTCTCTCAGACTGAACTCCCCAGTTTCTCAAACTGTCCCAACTAGTCTCTCAGACTAACTACCCAGTCTCTCAGACTGAACTACCCAATTTCTCAAACTAAACTCCCCAGTCTCTCAGACTACCTAGTCTCTCAGACTGCCCCAGCTAGTCTCTCAGACTAACTCCCCAGTCTCTCTGACGGAATCTCTCAGATTAAACTCCCAGTCTCTTAGACTGCCGCAACTAGTCTCTCAGACTAACTCCCCAGTCTCTCAGAGTTTTGTGTACTGTATGTAATTGTTTTGTGTACCGCGTGTAAAACACCACTTTAGCGTATGTTTGAAATCACAATTTTTTGGCATATTAATTTTGGCAACGGTTGGAGACCATATTCGAGTCTTAGGCGTTTTGTATGTATTCAAAGTCTCAATGATCTAAGTCCCAGAGAAAGGTGAGGTTAGAGCCTAGGTATTCCTACAGAAACCTAATTTGATGTAACCTATAGCTCTGATACCAATCTGTCACACCCCGAAATTATCAGAGCTGGCGTGACTGGACTGGTATCTTCATTGCACAGCGGAAGCAAACAAGCTAAGACTTATAGAAAATTGAACGTCCACTAAGTACTCGAATCTCCAATGGTTCTCCTACTCCAACCGTGCCATAATTTCTGAAATGCAACATGAGAAAGAAACATGCGAAAAATCAACATAAAGTTGAGCGAGTTCATAGTTTGTTTGTAAAAGATTTGAAATACATCTTTTGAATAACCGGTTTGTGAAATATTATTGAGAAAACGAATTTTGAAATCATTTTCTTGTCAAGTTATATGGAAACTTTGTATTTGTAATGCATTATGTTCGTAGAACAATGTATTTGTAAACTCTTGTATTTGTAAAGTTTGTATAACCGTCAATGCCCACCCTGACTTTGACTTCAAGCCCGCATAAATCCTATGCTTTGAATTTGTATAGAACATGGTATGTAATTTGTAAAACCCCGGTATGAAAGCAACAAGGAAAAAAAGAGATCACCAATGGTTTGCAAGGCCAATGGTATGTGTGAAGTGATGTAGGAAAACTCAAACCTAGCAGACTTGTACCGAGCTTCCGGCTGTAAGACATAGTCACCACATGGTCCAACCCGCGGACTCATGGGTGGGGCTCGCTACACCCAAATAGATCTATCACTCATGTCCCTCGGTCCTACAACGAGGATTAATGGCCTTAAATGTTGTACCCATCACTCACTTGATCTAAGTGTACCCTTCCTTAGCTAACCATACCAATTGTAATTGTACGTAATCATTTTGTAACATGTACCCACTGGGAGTCCCGTTTCTCAAACGCAGACCAACCCAGTCCCATTATTATAACTAGACGATCCCATCCCTAGTCATGAAAATCATTCACATTTCGATAATACGCTTTTGTTTTGTAAAAACCGGTATATTTAGTATGATCCATTTGTAAACCATTTGAGTTCCTCGAAATCCATTCGTAATATGATTTAGAAATATGAGTTTTCGTTCGTTCAAAAACTTTGTATGTTCTTACAATACGTGCTTTGTCTAAAATATGCAGTCTTTGTTAGTCGAAAACTTTGTGTGTTTCTACAAAACATGCATGTCTTTCCACCCCGAAAACATTTACAAAAATGTAAAACCGTAAAAAGGTGGGGTTATGAACTCACCTGGATTGCCTTGTGCAAAGCTAGCTAATTACGACTTCGTGATGTCGTTTCCAAGGCGTGACTTGCTAGCGTTCACTCTACAATATTCCTAACACGGAATATTTTATAAGTTTCTAACCAAAAGCGGTAACTAAACTACGTGTTACCGAGCTCTACCGAATCGTTGACCGAACGATTTGACGGTAAATTGTTAACTTGATGCGTGTGAAGTGTCGTATATTTTAGTTGTAAATTTTAAGCCCTTTTTAACACTTATTTTAGCCAAGTTTTAAATTTATAAAACACGATATTTCACTAACACTAAACACACATATGGGCAAGTGCACCCATCGTTGAGTGTAGTATAGCGTTGGTAAGATACCGAGGTCGTCCAAGGACACAAGAGCTTTTAATACCGGTTTATCCTCAACGTCTAACCAAAATAAAAGTTTAGAAAAATGTTTTAAACTAAGAAAAATAAAAACTAACTAAAATGCTGAAAATAAAAATAAAAATAAAAACAGATAGACAAGATGAATCACTTGGTTCCGACTCGTATCTAGTATAACCTTTGATTATTTCCGCACTTTTGCACATAATTAAGAGATTATCTTAGTTATTGTAGTAGGCCCCTCTTTTGAAGGTGACGTTACCCTCACCCCAGTAGTTTGAGTCAGCAGGGATACAATCCTAAAGGGGTGGATTATTGGAAGATAATGAATTAAGTTATTAATGCAGTATTGTGGTAGGCCCCGCTTTTGGCGGTGACGTTACCCTCGACTAAGTAGTCTGAGTCAACAGGGATACAGTCCTAAATAGCCGGGTTATAGTATTAATAGTAGTTAACTTATGAGGGGATCAAAGAGTTTGGACCCCCGCCATCCAATACCGTGAAGTATTGAAGGAGATCCTACTAAATTTGACCCAGGTCCATTGCAGGACCTCTAAACGCTGAACAATGGCAAGACCTTTACCAAACCGTTCCCTTAACCCCCTACCAGGTAGCCAACATACCTCCATATAGACCGTGGAGATATGAATGGTGAAAATCCTTTATTTTATATAGACAGTAAAATAATGCCAAGACACCACGGACAAACGATAAGGAAAGATCACCTTCAACATAAGTAACTAGTTATTAAAGTCATTAATACAAAACCAAATAAAAAGTGCAAAAGATTAGAAATAAAAAGTATTATACTAGACACTTTGTCTTCACCAAGTGATGTAAGAGACTTAGGCAAACATGGCCTTGATTGTCAAGAACTCTTACGATCAATCTTGGATCCCGAGACGACTCACACACTCTATGATGGACAATGGATGATGGTGGTGGATGATGGTGTTGTGATGGTGGTGGGTGGTGGATGAAGTGTGAGAGAGGTGGTGTGCCAAGGGATGAGTTGCAATGAAACCAAACACTCCTATTTATAGGCTGAACAGAAGCCTGGGCACGGCCCCGTGTTCGCTGGGCACGGCCCCGTGCCCGTCTGACACTCTCTCTCTTCATTAATTGTAATTCGCAATTACAATTAATGCGCCTGCAGTACTTTCGGCACGCCCCCCGTGTCCGCTGAGCACGGCCCGTGGTGGGCAATAGAAGCTTCTATAGATTTGTCTTTTCTGCTGCTTCTTGGGCACGGCCCCGTGCTGGCTGAGCACGGGGCGTGTTCAGCCTTCTGTTTTCTCTATTTTGCTTTGGAAGGTGCCGTTGAGGGTTCGGGCAATCCACTAATGTTCCTTTTCTTGTATTTATGTTGGATTTAGCTGTCTTTTTGCTTCTTTTGCGTTTTTGAGCTCATTTAATCCTGAAAATACAAAAGGAAGACAAAAACACTCTTTTTCCAATATTAGTACTAAAAAAGGGTTAGTTTTATGCCTCATTTGATGTAATTTATATGTTGCATTTTACACACATCAAATACCCCCACACTTGAACTTTTGCTTGTCCTCAAGCAAAACTCTTTAATATGTGGCTTACACTCCCAAATGGAATAGGTAGAAGAGAAGGTTTTGGGCTTGTCATAGAGTGTCGGGATTTCCAAGATCTTTTTGGGTTTTATTTTTATTTATTTACACTCCTGTTCGTAATGATTTATTTAGAACTGTTCATAAAAGAAATTACTTATTTGGGCATAACATGCCTTTTTTAAAATTCTATTTATATACAAGTTCACATACCTCGCGGGGAAATCACTCACACTCGGCTGAAGGTGTATTTTTAGTGAATCACTCGAGAGCGGTCCTGGAACTTATTCCTACCATAGGCTTGCCAAGAAATCAATCCTCCTCCTTTTTAACTTTTATACCTTTGTAGATATCAAGAGGACTTTGTGGGTTAAGGGTTGGCTAGGGTTAAAGGTAGGTGGTTGGGTTAGTGGTTAGTAGAAAAAGGGCTAAAAAGCGTAACAAGTGTCGGTTTTCGTATATTATTATTATTATTATTATTATTTTTTTCAACTCTTTATTTTTAATGAAGCTTTTATTCAAACAAAATTATTTTTGATTACTTTGTTTGTTTATTTTCTTTTTGCTTCATTAAAAATAAATTATATATTTTTTTTTTCGAAGAACCGAACTTGTTACTAAAATAAAGGGTAAAAAAAAATGAAAAAGGTTTTGGTGGGTGAAAGGGTTTTTGTTTTGGGTGATGAAACGAAAAGGTTTAGGCTCAAAGGGGCTAACTAGGGGGATTTTTGGGTAGGTGGTAAAAGAAAAAGAAAAATAATGGTGTAGAAAAAAAAAATGTTAGTCCTAATGCCTCCATCATTTACTTACTCGGGTTTAAGTTGATAAGGACCGGGAATGTATTGTCATGGCAAGTTCTAGAGTCGTAAGAACCAAGCGGCTATTCACACAAGAAACGAAAAATGAGCATTTAGTCAAATGATATGGAATTGTGTGCTCAATAAAGGCTCAAAACTCACTTTTGTGGGAATGGGTTTTTATGTGATCAAGTATATATAATCAAATTTTAAATAAGTTTGTCATGCCTTTTCATAATTTTCTTATGTTGGTTCTTTTTATCACTACGCTATCGGTTGTAAATTTGTAAAAATATAACCTTTTTCAGAGCTTGAATTTCCCGAGTTAAACCTAGACAAGTAAAAAAAAATTGAAATTTTTGAGAAAAATTTGGGGTGATTAGCGGTTCCAATAGAGTTTTGTGTAAGGCTTGTATTTAGGACTTGCAAAATTCAAGGTTTTAGCATCCCCCCCACACTTAAATTACACATTGTCCTCAATGTGTCCCAAAAATAAATTTTTAGGTTGATTAGATGTGTAAAATAGTGTTTAAAAAGCAAAAATTTGTGTTTACTGGGCACTGAATGCGTGTGAAGTGTCGTATATTTTAGGTGTAAATTTTAAGCCCTTTTTAACACTTATTTTAGCCAAGTTTTAAATTTATAAAACACGATATTTCACTAACACTAAACACACATATGGGCAAGTGCACCCATCGTTGAGTGTAGTATAGCGTTGGTAAGATACCGAGGTCGTCCAAGGACACAAGAGCTTTTAATACCGGTTTATCCTCAACGTCTAACCAAAATAAAAGTTTAGAAAAATGTTTTAAACTAAGAAAAATAAAAACTAACTAAAATGCTGAAAATAAAAATAAAAATAAAAACAGATAGACAAGATGAATCACTTGGTTCCGACTCGTATCTAGTATAACCTTTGATTATTTCCGCACTTTTGCACATAATTAAGAGATTATCTTAGTTATTGTAGTAGGCCCCTCTTTTGAAGGTGACGTTACCCTCACCCCAGTAGTTTGAGTCAGCAGGGATACAATCCTAAAGGGGTGGATTATTGGAAGATAATGAATTAAGTTATTAATGCAGTATTGTGGTAGGCCCCGCTTTTGGCGGTGACGTTACCCTCGACTAAGTAGTCTGAGTCAGCAGGGATACAGTCCTAAATAGCCGGGTTATAGTATTAATAGTAGTTAACTTATGAGGGGATCAAAGAGTTTGGACCCCCGCCATCCAATACCGTGAAGTATTGAAGGAGATCCTACTAAATTTGACCCAGGTCCATTGCAGGACCTCTAAACGCTGAACAATGGCAAGACCTTTACCAAACCGTTCCCTTAACCCCCTACCAGGTAGCCAACATACCTCCATATAGACCGTGGAGATATGAATGGTGAAAATCCTTTATTTTATATAGACAGTAAAATAATGCCAAGACACCACGGACAAACGATAAGGAAAGATCACCTTCAACATAAGTAACTAGTTATTAAAGTCATTAATACAAAACCAAATAAAAAGTGCAAAAGATTAGAAATAAAAAGTATTATACTAGACACTTTGTCTTCACCAAGTGATGTAAGAGACTTAGGCAAACATGGCCTTGATTGTCAAGAACTCTTACGATCAATCTTGGATCCCGAGACGACTCACACACTCTATGATGGACAATGGATGATGGTGGTGGATGATGGTGTTGTGATGGTGGTGGGTGGTGGATGAAGTGTGAGAGAGGTGGTGTGCCAAGGGATGAGTTGCAATGAAACCAAGCACTCCTATTTATAGGCTGAACAGAAGCCTGGGCACGGCCCCGTGTTCGCTGGGCACGGCCCCGTGCCCGTCTGACACTCTCTCTCTTCATTAATTGTAATTCGCAATTACAATTAATGCGCCTGCAGTACTTTCGGCACGCCCCCCGTGTCCGCTGAGCACGGCCCGTGGTGGGCAATAGAAGCTTCTATAGATTTGTCTTTTCTGCTGCTTCTTGGGCACGGCCCCGTGCTGGCTGAGCACGGGGCGTGTTCAGCCTTCTGTTTTCTCTATTTTGCTTTGGAAGGTGCCGTTGAGGGTTCGGGCAATCCACTAATGTTCATTTTCTTGTATTTATGTTGGATTTAGCTGTCTTTTTGCTTCTTTTGCGTTTTTGAGCTCATTTAATCCTGAAAATACAAAAGGAAGACAAAAACACTCTTTTTCCAATATTAGTACTAAAAAAGGGTTAGTTTTATGCCTCATTTGATGTAATTTATATGTTGCATTTTACACACATCATAACTTAACGAAAATGACTAAGTTAAACTTTATTTAGTTTGTTTATTGTCAGTAATAACTAATAAGTCTTAGAAAGACTTAGTTCTCGAGAGATTTAGAGTGTATAAATATTTATATAAAAATATATAAATATATATCGGTATAGTTGCGTTAGTCGTCCCGAGAAATCATATGTATATAAAAGAATATTTATATGAAAATAACATATAACAAATTCGTATTATGTATCGCGTCTCGTATGATATTGTCGAAATATATGTGTACGCCGATTAGGCTTTTGAAATAAATATAATAGCTATATTTATTTTATAAAAGGATCGAGTTGTTGAATGTTTAAAATAAATATATACTATATTTATTTTTTTACAAACGAATATGAGTCGCCTGACCTTTGAAATAAATATATAAAAAATATATTTATTGTTATAAAAGAATTCGTGTTGTACGGTATTTGAAATAAATATATAAACTATATTTATTTTATAAAATGAATTCGTGAATTGTTTGATAAATATAAAAACTATATTTATTTTATAAAACGAAGGCGTGTTCGGCGTTTGAAACAATATAAATAATTGTATTGAGTTTATAAAAGATTTGTCGAATTTTCGAAAAATAAATATTATATTTATTTGTTGTCGAAATAATTTTCGTATCGTTGTTTTCGAAAGTTGTAAAGTGTTGTCGTAAGAAATACTATATTTGTATTTGTCTTTATAAAAGTTTCTCGGATAAAAAGTTTCGTCTTATAATAAAACGTGTTTTGTTTACGGGTTTTCTCGAAAAACGGGCAGAGTTTCCTTTGTTTTTGGACGCCCCCGACAACATAAGTTGTCGTTATTTTTCAAAACTCAATCAAGATTCAACAACGTATATGTATATAATCAATTTATATAAACAAGCTAAATAATAATCCAAGTACTTTTAACTAATAATTCATGTGTTTGATCGGTTTGGGAGCTCGATTTCGCGTAAGTAAACAACCATTAATTATATATAATAAACTATGAACGTGTCGTTATCTTTACCAAATCTTTCGTATCGATATGTCGAGTAGGCTGACTGAGTTGACCGAGTCAACTGAGTTGACTTAGTTTGACCGTGTGGACCAAGTTGACTCGGTTTGACCGAGTCAACTGAACCGCTTCATAATCCGACCCGAACCAAAACCGAGACCCGTTGTTAACCGAACCGAAAGCATTGAACTATAACTCGAACCTGCTGACTCGAACCTGAACCACACTAGATCTGACTCGGAACCCGAGACGTCACCCGAACCTTGAACCCGCTGAACCACCAGTTGAACCGAAGCGGAGTCAGACCCGTAACACCCGAACCTGTAACCAAATCTGAGCAAAAATCCAAACTGCCATAATCATCACCACCACCTGGTGTCTCCGGCGTCGGCGTGGCTCCGACCGCGCCGAGCAGTCGTCGACCACCACCACCGCCGAATCTTCATCAACAACATAACATTACCATCATCATCAGTGGACTTCAAATAAAAAAAAGAAGTAAACAGAGGATGTTTACCGTGAACTCGCCGGACCAAGACACCGTTCTGCCGCCGCCTCTCCTGCCGCCGCCGTGAGCGGCGGCGCTGCTCCACCTCCGCCGATGAGCAGTCGCCGGAAAATCGTCGGGTCCCATCTTCTTTCCCTGTCTCTCTATCTCTCCCTTCCTCTCTGGTTTTCCGATCTTCTCTCTCTAACTCTCTTCTCTCTCTCGCTCTCTGTCTCGTCGGAAAAACCACCGTGCGCCGCCACAACAGTGGTGGCCGGCCATCAACTGAGGGGGGGGGTTGAATTCAGGGGGGTTTCGGGTGTGTGTGTGTGTAGTGAGCCGCCGGAGAGAAGGGGGCGCTGGCAGCCATCGCCGGCCCTGTGATGGTTGCCGGTTAGGAGCTCGGGAGGGGGAGTAGGTTATGAGTGTGTATGTTCATGTTTTGAGAAGATGAATATGTGGTTTTATGTATGTGTGCAGTCGAGATCGAGAGAGGGAGGTGAAAGCAGTGTGTGTGTTTGTATCTGCACAATATGAAGATCAAAAGGGGTATGGACCCTTATATAGAGATGTAGAGATTTGAAGAGATCTTACAAGATTTTGGTAAGATTTTATAGAGATCTTGTGAATCTTGTGAAGATTTTATAAGATCTAATATATTATGTGCAGGTTTAGGCTTGTGGGTTTTGGGCTTGGGTCTAGGGCCCACAAGCTCAATCGCCGTGTTTAAGCGGCCCGTAAATCCTACGAGACTCGTTATCAAAACCCGAAATTGTCAGAACGTCATAAAATAAAATTTTTGTTCTAAAAGTGCGTAAAATAATACCCATAATCGTTGCCGTTTAATATTCCGTTTTTCGAGTCGGTTTCAACTATGATTGCTAAAATTTAATTACGAAGCTAGAATGTATCGTAAAAATTTAATATTTGTCGGCGTTGTCAGTATTTTGTACGGTTTCAGTTCGTTGTCGCGTAATATTCAGCAGATTTCCCGTAAATCACCGTTCACGCCCTGTAAGGCCGGTTAGCCGTTTCTAGGCACTCCAAATGCCTAATTAAGTTAATTTGCGTCTTAAACACTATTTATTGTAGCATTAATCGTCCGTTAATCACGTAATTAGGATCCGTAAATCACCGGTTGTCACAAGAGGTGGCACATAAAACACCATAAGTGGTTGCATACAAAACCCCAGAAGTGGTTGCACACTAAACCTTAAAGAAGGTTGTTGTCAAAACCCCAAAAGAGGCTAATGGAGTTCTAAAAGAAACTCTAGTACCAAACAAATATGAGATTGCGATGAATTATGTACAAAATAAGTACAATATGGAACCGTAATGAAACACGTGTAAAATGATATATTTGATTATGCTATAGCAATAGATGTAATCGATGAAACAAAAGATTACGTATATAGAAAGTGTGCAAGAGTGTACGCACACAAATAGCCAAAATCGCTACATGACTTAAGGTTGAACTAAATTTGCTCGACAAACTAAACGTTTTCGAACCAGCAGTTCGAACAACCATAGACGTCAAACCAATAGGTTATAAATGGGTGTCTTTAAATAAAAGGAAACGTAAATAATGAGTTTTTGCGATGTAAGGCACGCATTTTAACATAAAGATTTTTTCCCAAATCCCAGCAGTTGATTATGAGGAAACGTATACCCCTGTAGTGGATGCGATAATCTTTAGATGTTTAAGCGACCTCGCAATCTCAGAATGACTTCAGATAAAACAACTTATAGATGTCATCATCGTATACATGTATGAGACAATTGCAAATGACATCTGTATGAAAACCCCTGAAGGATTAAAAATGCTCAAAGCATTATGAAACAATAACCCCATATGTGTTATATATATGAATCTTAAAGGAAACTACTCGTATGTGGTACAGTTGACTATACTCTAAAAAGAGAGGTATAATTTTGATAAAATGAGTTACATCTATTTAACAAGATTTCACTCTTACAGTGATCATGTAAACATCATCGAGAGGGAACTCTCAAACTAAAGAGGAAAATTTTGAATGAACTTTACAAAGTGTAGTTATTCTCGACCTGTAGTTCGAGTATATATGTACTATTTTTGCTCATCAATCTGACTACATCTAGAATATGTTATATAGAAAAAGCTCATTCATTGAGTACCTGAACGATTGTCTGATCGCTTGACATAGAAAAAATATTCTTATCAACCCCAAGAAAGGGATGTTGAACTACTTAGTCAAGAAGTACCATACTTAATTGCGATCAGAGCATTGACGTATCTTGCAAACAAGACTACATCTGATATTACGTTCTTGCTAGATGTATTGGTAAGATTACAGTTCTAATCTTAAATGTTGCACTCTTTTTCCCTTCACTAAGTTTTTCCCATTGGGTTTTCTTGGTAATGTTTTTAATGAGACAACATAACTGATCCAGTAGTATCAGTTTATCTTATAGGTCCCGAAGTACTAATTTAACATCATCATAAATCATATTGTTAATTATGTATAATGTGTAGTGCACTCTTTTCTCTTAGCTACGGTTTTATCCCATTGGGTTTTCGTGGCATGGTTTTTAACGAGGCAGAATTATAAAGCGCATTAAATAATTATTTGACATATTTACAAACTCAAGACACGGAATAGTTCCACAAGAACAATATGGCGTCCTGGGTTATGATTGATATATATTAGACTCGCATAGAGTTCGATCTCAATTCAGATACAAGTTATGAAGGTCAAAGATTTCAGCATATTTAAGATTAGAGTCGATCAAGAGAAGTTCAAGCCATACTGTATGAAGACAATGTAGACAACAACACTCAAATCAAAGAAGACTACGCCAAATATCAAGTCAAGCAATTGTCACAGAAGATTGGATTCATTATCATCAAGATATACAAGTAAAATTGAGGGGGAGTAATGTACCCATAATATACACAGTGTATGTACTCTTTTTCCTTGACTAAGTTTTGTCTCACTAGGTTTTTCTTAGTAAGGTTTTAATGAGGCAACATAACTGGTCCTGCAGTATCAGTTAACATCGGTCCTGAAGAATCGTGTAAACATTATCTAGTAGTATAATGTTAATAGTGTATCATGTATGTGTATTTCTAAATGTCTGAGGGGAAGTGTTATGAATGCAGGCATTCAGGCCCATAGGCTAAATCTGACCTAATGTTAATGGGCTTTAGGGTTGTTGTTGTATTGATCTATATATATGATATATGTACATGAAATAGGTTAGAATGAAATCTTTTTCTAATGTTTGCTCTCTTGTTCATAACAAAAACCTTAATATAGAAAGGTGACTACTTATGGCCTACAATATATTTATAACCAAACAATATATGATTTTTATATAAAATGATACAAAATAAAAAAGATCCAGGGTTAACAATTAAGATGTACAATGTAAAGTTGTGTAACAACTAGGGCTGTAAACGAACCGAACGTTTAGCGAACAGTTCGTGAACTGTTCGGCGGGAAGTTCGTTTATGTTCGTTCGTTTAATAAACAAACGAACATTAACAAGAAATTTTGTTCGATTAGTTAAATGAATGGACATGAACAGAGGTTTCGTTCGTTCGATTGTGTTTACGAACGTTCGGTGATATGTTCGTGAGCATTCGTTCATTTGCGTTCGTTTATGTTGGTGTTTTAATTAAATATTTTTGAACTTTCATATATTTTATCTATACTTTTTATAATATTAACCTTTTATTTATTTTATTATCCTAACAATTAAACTTGGAAACCCTCTCTCACCTTGTTTATTCACCATTTCCATTTCCTTTTTCATTATTTACATTGACGAATACGCTTGACATCCGTTCTACATTTAGGGATTCAAGTTACCTTTATCCTTCGCCACGTTCACCAAATTTATTTGTGTTCGTGAACCGTTCGCGAACACGCTCATTACCTTAATGAACGGACACAAATATAAAATCTCGTTCGCTAACTGTTCATGAATCCTTCGTGAACAGCTTTATATCCTTAACGCAAGACGTTATTCGTGTTCGTTCGGTTCATTTACAAGTAATAGAGTAATTAAGTCAACAACTATTTATTAAAAGATAAATTAACCAGTTGCGATTTGAATAAGATGTGGAGTAGAAAGGAGCCTTGTGTTCGTTTGTGGATAATTTCTTTCCAAAAACTGAAACCGCAAATCTTCTGCTGCAGAAATGACGCAATTCAATACTCTCTTCTTCTGTAACGTAAACGTAACAGCAATCCGTTATAACAACCCTACCACCATCGATTTCAACAAGAACCACATTTTTTTCAGTAATCTCACCGTACGCAGCTCCATCCTCTTTCACTCGCACCGGTTTCCTCAGATGAAACGGAGGAAGAAATTCACACCTCTTTCATCGTCTCCGACGACTCCGGCAGATCCGCCGGTTACTCCTCCGCAACTACCGGCTAAATCAGCGGAGGTATCGGTGATTCATACTTTCGATTTTGTAAATCTGTTTACAGTTCATTAGGCTATGTTACACTTCGCCTATCAATTGATTAATACATTCGGTTTTGTAAATCTGTGAATATGTTTACAGTTCGTTCAGTGGCTTTTAGGTTTATTTTACACTTCGCGTATCAATTGATTAGTACTTTCGGTTTTGTACGTATGTGAATGTGTTTACAGTTTGTGCAGTGGCTTTTAGGTTATTTTACACTTTGCTTATCAGTTGATTAATGCTTTTGGTTATGTACATCTGTGAATCTGTTTACAGTTCGTTCAGTTGCTTAGAATATTTGACACTTCGCCGGTATCTATTTATAAATGCTTTCTGTTTTGTAAATCTGTGAATCTGTTTATAGTTAGTTCAGTGGCTTTTAGTTTAGTTTGCACTTCACATATCAATTGAATAATGCTTTCGGTTATGTACATCTGTGAATCTTTTTACCATTCGTTCAGTGGCTTAGGTTATTTGACACTTCGCGTATCAATTGATTAATGCTTTTCTGTTTCTGTTTTGTTCATCTGTTTACAGTTCGTGCAGTGGTTTTAGGTATTACACTTCACGTAGTAATTGATTAATACATTCTGTTTTGTAAATCTGTGAATCTGTTTACACTTCGTTCAGTGGTTTAGGTTATTTGACACTTTGCGTATCAATTGATTAATGCTTTTGGTTTTGTAATTCTGTGAATCTGTTTACAGTTTGTGCAGTGGCTTAGGTTATTTCACACTTTGCGTATTATTTGATGCATACTTTCTGTTTTGTAGATTTGTGAATCTGTTTATAGTTTGTTCAGTGGCTTTGATATATGACACTTTGCGTATCAATTGATTAATATTTTCGGTTTTGTAAATTTGTGAACCCGTTAACAGTTCGTTCAGTGGCTTTGATTATTTGACACTTCGCGTATCAGTTGATTAATGCTTTCTGTTTTGTAAATCTGTCAATCTGGTTACAGTTCGCTCAGTGGCTTAGATTAGTTTACACTTCACGTATCACTGTTTTGTAAATCTGTGAATCTGTTTACAGTTTGTTCAGCGGCTTTCAGGTTATTTTACATTTCCTATATTTAATATTTCTCTTGTGATTTTGTTAAAATCAGAATGTGCCGAGAAAGGGACCGGATTTGCCAACGCTTTATAGGAGATTCTATAAAGTTGCTGCTCCTTATTGGTTTTCTGATGATAAGGTTCAAGCAAGAATACAATTGGCTTCTGTGTTTGCCTTAACTTTAGGAACCACCGGAATCAGTGTCGGTTTCAATTTTCTAGGTCGCGACTTCTACAATGCACTTGCAAGTAAGGCGTATAAATTGTAGTTCTTTATACATTTGTTGATGATACTACATATATGAGTATGCTAATCTATCATCTCCGCGTATTGTGCTAGACAAAGATCAAGAACAGTTCACCACACAACTGTCGTACTACCTTGCTGCTTTTGCTGGTGGAATTCCGGTGAGCACATTGCTGCATTCTTTTAGGTATTACTCACCTGTCTGCTTGAATTTTTCCCCAATTAGGTGAAAATATAGGTGAATTTTTTTGCATTTAGGCTTAAACAAATCATCTTATTATTAGTGTTTGATATTTGTTAGCTTTTAGTCTTACTCATTCTATGGTTTTTTCAGATTTTTGTGATTAGAGATTATGCAAGAGAAACTCTTGCGTTGAGGTGGAGATCTTGGATGACAAACTACTACATGGAACGGTATCTCAAGAACCAGACATTTTACCAGATACAGTCTCAATCAATTATTGATAATCCAGATCAACGAATTGTTGACGATCTGAGTTCGTTCACTGGAACATCCCTTTCGTTCTCTTTAACACTCTTCAATGCAATGGTAGATTTGATATCTTTCAGCAACATATTGTTTGGCATATATCCTCCTCTTTTCGTTGTTCTTTTAGTATATTCACTTGGTGGAACTGCCATTAGCATTTTTCTTGGGAAGGTGAGATTTTCTTATTTGGAAAATGAGGTTGCAAACTTATGGGATTCCGTTTTTAAACTTATGATACTATTGTATACTGTTATAGGGGCTGGTTAACTTAAATTTTATGCAAGAGAAAATGGAAGCAGATTTCCGTTATGGGCTTGTACGTATACGAGAAAACGCTGAGTCTATTGCATTTTATGGTGGTGAGGAGAATGAAATCAAACTCCTTTTGCAGCGGTTCAGAAATGCTTTCGAGAATTTAACTGTATGAAATCCCTGTTAATGTCTCTTACCGTTGCCTTACGTTCTTGTGCATACATTTAGATATATGACATCACATCTCTGTATAAAACTAGTGGGTTACACCCGCGCTACGCGGCGTTGGTATTGACGTTCGGTCGGTATCAGTCCGGTTCGTTTCGTCGCCTGTGCAATACCGGTTGAAACTTATAAAAAACACGCTACACCATCGTTACGCAGTGGTGGTACCGTTTCGTGACCCGTACACCGGTTGAAAGTTAAAATTAGAACTCATTACACCCCCGCTACGTGGCAGCGGTACCGACGTTCAGTCGGTGCCGGTTTGGTTCTTTTCGTTAGGTATACAATACCGGCTGACACTTAAAAAAACACGTTACACCCGCGTGTCACAGCGGCGGTTTTGGTCGGTGTCGGTCCAGTTCGTTACGTGTACAGTACCGGCTGAAACTTAAAAGAAAACACAAAAAAAAAAGCAGAAAAAGACAAAAAAATACTATTCATTGAGATCATGGTATCACAACAATTACTCTATCAACATTCTGGTTTTCTAAATGTAAAGTTGTAAACTTACGACATTACTTGTAACACGTTTACATTTTCTTTTAGCTTTTTTAATGTTCCACTTTTATGTTAAACTTGCAGCAATTGTTGATATCTTCAAGAAATCTGGAGTTTTTCACCAATGGTTATCGCTACCTGATTCAGATTCTTCCGGCTGCCGTTGTTGCGCCCATGTATTTCTCTGGGAAGATTGAATTTGGTGTCATAAATCAGTCTGTATCCGCTTTCAATCATATTCTTGGAGATTTTTCTCTCATTGTGTATCAATTTCAGGCTATAAGTGCCTTTTCCGCTGTCATTGATCGACTCGGTACACCTTTCATCTCTACTTCTAGTCATGTATCCAACTTCAAAATTTGAGCCCTAAATTTCAAATGATCACGCAGGAGAATTCGACGATATTTTGGACACCAGTTCTAATGGTCCCGTGGAAGCCTCAGATGAGATTCAACTGACGTATGTCAATGTGAAAGATTCAAACTTTCAGCCCAAGAATTCTATAGATGCACAAAAGTTGATGGAGATTGAAAATTTGACTGTTTTGACCCCCACAACTAAAGCCCTACTTATTAAAGATTTGTCACTGACAGTCTGCAGCAATGAGCATTTGCTGGTTAGGAAACTCCATTAATCTTACAGTCAACTTCATGGTTGACCCTTTTTTTTTTCATTTGTGAAATAACCATGTTAAATAAATGGCAGATTACTGGACCAAGTGGAAGTGGGAAAACTTCTTTGTTAAGAGCGATTGCTGCTCTTTGGCGTACGGGTCAGGGAAAGATCACATTTTACGCTAAACATACACCAGAGATGGCGTCTAATGAAGTAGCTATGGTGAATGAAACTAATAACGTTGATAAAAAATCAAAATACCGGGATTTTAAAGGCGTGTTTTTCCTTCCCCAACGGCCGTATATGGTTTTAGGAACCCTTCGACAACAGCTGCTTTATCCCACATGGCCTGATGTCTCGGATTCTACGTCCCATAACTCTAAATCAGTCGGTATGCAGTCTTAAGATCTTGTTTAAGTATCCAGAAATGAATTTGATATACCACTGTGATTGCAAACTGACATTATTTTGCAGGTTCGTTTCCTTTTCTTGAAGATAAACTAGGATCTGAAGTCGGTAGTGCACAACCGTTGCAGCCTAATACAGAAGAATTTATAAAAGCTTTAGAAGATGTGCATCTTGGCTACTTGTTGTCACGCTTCAGTGGTCTTGATACAACCAATGAATGGTCCAGTGTTCTTTCTCTTGGCGAGCAGCAACGACTTGCGTTTGCACGCTTGTTGCTTTCTAGACCAGACCTGGTTCTCTTGGATGAATCCACCAGTGCTTTAGATGAAGCAAATGAGGTACCTTTGATTAATTATATTCTAAGTAGTTAATGCGGTAAAAAATCGGATATCGGTCAAGGACCGATATTTGAGATATCGGTAATTGCGGGTGGGATATCGGTAATTTAAATATCATGCTGAATTTATATATAGCGCGATTTAACACTAACAATTCAGTATACTCTCCTACCATTAACAAATTAACCTTTTGCAACTTGCCAAACACTAAGAATTGTAGCAAGTAGGAACTCATTAAGGCTTAAAAAACTGTCATTTTACACTAAAAATTAACAATTAAAACTTAAAACACTAATAGCAGCAATAAGAAGAAAGACTAATCGTAGAACTAAGAAGAAAGGTACTGATATCAGGAAATCGGTGATATATCGGTTAATATCACTGATAATATCTAATATCGGTACATTCGGACCGATATTTTGCACCAATATCTCACTAGGGGGCCAAAAACCTATATATCGGTGATATTAACTACGTAGATTATATTATATTCAATATCTACAAACCCCATTAGGGGTAATAGTGGTTGATGTCTATTGGCCTAGATGGGCGGCAGAGGCAATAGTGCCAGGCAACTCCCCTATTGGCCCAATAAATTTACGATTTTATCTCGCTTTAAAATTACGATTTTGCCATCAGTTCAAAATTATGTTTTTGCCCCCTCTTAAAAATAAATTTACGCTTTTGCTACCAGCTAAATATTTCAATTTTGCCCCCGGTTCAAAATTACGATTTTTCCCCGTTCAATTTACAGTTTTGCTATTAAGTTTTTTTCCCCTTAAAATTACGATTTTCCCATCAGTTCAAAATTATGTTTTTACCCCCACTTAAAAATAAGTTTACGCTTTTGCTCCCACCTAAAAATTCCAATTTTGCCCTTTGTTCAAAATTACGATTTTGGCCCGTATAAATTTATAGTTTTGCCATTAGTTTTTTTTCTCACAGCCAAGTTACGATTTTTCCCTCAACTTAAATTTACATTTTATCCATCGTTTTTGTTTGTTTTGCTGGTGAAATTACAATTTTGCCCCCAGTGTAAAATTACAGTCATGCCGGCAGCTGCATGGCACTCCCCTGTCGGTTCATTTAATTTACGATTTTATTCCTGAATTAAAATTATGATTCGCCCTCAATTAAAAATTACGTTTTTCCCGTCGTTTTAGTTTTTTTAGCAAAACTATAAAGGTTTTTTGTTTTAATTAGTTGACTCGATTTAATTTTTTTTCGTGCCAAAGAGCTCCCTAACACTGGCTCATTAGTCCTGGAAAATTACAATTTTGCCCTGAGCCCAAAATTATGGTCTTATCATCGTTTTTGTTTTTTTTTCTAGCAAAATTATAGCAGTCTTTTTTTAATTGATTTTTTTAATTGATTGAGAATTATTTGGATATCGCCCCGCAACGCGGGCGGGGCATCAACTAGTTACAGTTACAAAATGGGTGAAGGGTCAAAGGCAAATATTCATTGAAAATATGACCATAAATGGTTGTTGTGTTTGCAGGCTCACTTGTATGACAAAATAAACGCAGCAGGAATCACATATATAAGTATTGGGCACCGAACAAGCCTTCGTAAATTCCATAAAAAGGCCTTGCGGATATCACCGATGGATCTGGACTCTAACCAGCTGAACTGGTGCATAGAACCCTTGTAAGAAGGCTCGAACATTGATTCTTGAATGATTTTTCAAACTCAAACCCTATGATCCTCGATTGTAAGGTTTCGTGGGTACAGGGTCGAACAAGGAGTTACCATGCTTAGTTACATGGTTTAATATATATCCTTTATTTGAGGAGATCATCAAGAGTTAAATCATTCAGGTTCTTTTGTTATCATGATCATGCCATTATACAGACTGTATACTGCTGTTGAACATGTGGTTGAATTTTGAATCAAGAAAGTTTAACCTGATTTTATTTACTTTATAAATACTACAAGATACCAAAGTGAATCTCATATTTTAGCATTAATAGAAATACAAATTCATTTTCATAGTTTCAATATCCTATCTTTAGATTAGATTGGACCGCGCATAAAATGGCAGTAAAGTTCTGCAAAGAAAAGTAGCAAAATCTGCTGCTACTGAAACTAGTATGAAGTATCTTTGAGTACAATAAATCTGAAATAACTTGAAGTCAAAAATCAAATAACGAAGCTAAGAGCTATGTTGATCTGTGAAATAGCCATGGAGAGTTCTAGAAACATCATTCTCTTGTACGCGGATTCAAAATCAGTATTGGTGTTCTCTTGTAGTCTACAAGGCATGTACCTAAGAGATTACAACATATTATCTGTTGAATTGAAGCCTATAATAAACTCTGATTCGTACATCATGGTTAAGTCATTTACTTGCATGTATAAAATACCCCCTTGAACTGTTACATTTTTGTTATTATGGCTAAATTAAGTATTACAATGTGTAACATATGGGGACTGCCGTTAACAACCATCCGATGTGTGATTTTGATCTTGCGGTCTGCAAAGCCATTTAATTATTAATTAATTGTCCGAAAAGACCATTGAACGTGACTGATTCAAGTTGCAAAATATTTGATATTTTGAGATGGGGCAAGCGAATGGTAGACGAGCGACTTTCAAGTGGCTATATCTTCTCCATTTGCTACAAAAGGAGCCATGAATTTGATATCACTAATCTCTCTCTCTCCCTCACACCACTACGGTCTCTCTCTCTCACAGATCTCTCTCTCTCTCTCTCTCTACGGTCTCCCTAAATTGATGGGTTTGGTGGTGGTGGGTTTTGACGATGGTGATGGTGGAGGTGGTGGCGGAGGTGGTGCGGTGGTGGTGGCGGAGGTGGTGGTGGCAGGAAGAAGAAGGGTTGGTGGTGTGTGAAGATGGTGTGTGAAGATCTTGAAGCAATAATTCATAGCTTTTTTTCAAGCAAACAAAAGCTATTTTAAGATCTTTTTTTTTTTAACAAACAGTCTTCAAGAGCTTATGTCTGCCCGCCCGCATACATAAGCTCTTTTCAGACAATATAAGCAAAAACAAACAACACCTAAGTTTTGCCATCCCCAATTTCAGTTTTGGTTTGGAAACCTAGTACAAACTAATAACAGTCTATTGATAGGCTTAGCAAGTGATCTTGATGATAATCTGTCATGGACTCATGACTAACTCTCAGGCTCTAGCAAAATGTTTGTAGGGATCAATGTTCATGTTTGTTTTCCGTTATTTTGCTTCAGGTTAAATGTCTACCGTTTAGCTTGAGGGGTAATGTTAGAATCAATAATAATATTCTAGTCATTTGTGTTGTAGCACTAAGTGAAACCAAAAAAAATACATTTTCACAGTTCAATACCCTCTCTTAGGTTATTTGGATTAAATTTGATTTTCAAAGCGTCGACTTCAAAGAAGTCATCGTGCGCCTCATCTGCACTTTTTAAACTACAACCCATTGTTGTGCTTCACTATAATTGCCTTATTTTGAGAGCTTTATTGTCAGATTGTCTAATATAGTTCCCTTTACTCAGCTATTAACCACCTATGGGCTACCATATGTGCATCATTATGGCACTATTGGCATGCCACTTGTGTAGCAGTGTGACTATTCTATGACATTTCCTCATTGTGGTGTGATAAGGGGCTTAACGGAAGATGTAAAGTAGTTGCACACACACACCGCATTGTACATCTCTTTGTTGTATCAGCACACTCGGTCATTGGCCCACATTTTACTTGTAATCTAGGGGCTTAACGGAAGACGTAAAGTAAGATTTTTCTCTTAGATCAGATTATCGATTATCAGTGTAAGATGATTTAAATAAATCATCTTACCAACAATCAGTTGTCAATTGTAAAAATGAATTAACTGATAATAAAAGGATACAAAGTGGGCAACTGAATTTTTTTTCAAATCAATAAATAACAGTAACTATAACTTTAGTAAATTAGTGTACCTGCAAAACTCACAAAGTATCATATAGAGTAGACTGCTAAGCTTGCAAGTACACCCAACAATGCACCTGCTGCAACTTCAATTTCAGTGTGACCAATTGACTCTTTCAGTTGACCAGAAATTATACCATAATTTTCAAAATCATCTGTTAATAAGTTCACTCTCTTTTCCAACATGAGGGAATTATTGTCTGATTCTGAACTTGACAACAGCTTTTTGGATGAAGATTCAATCGAACGGTTGGGATCAGATGATGCATATGCGTTCGTTTGCTTTTTGATTAATACTTTGTTTAATGTTCTTGCATGAACTCCCACTTCTCTTCTAACACCCTGCAAAACCATAAATTTGTATTGTCATTAAACAGCGTTACGCGAGTCATATACATAACATGACAGTATCAAACAAAACGAGTAGTTGAATACCTGCGCGTCATACATGGTAAGAGCAGCATAGACAACCGCTAATCCAAAAACCGAATCCGAGAAACCCCTGCAATTTCATCAAGTCTCAGATATTTGTTTCCCCAATATTTTAACCGACAACAGGTAAAACATAACTAAAATGATATATGTTGTTTCTTCACATGAAATAAAACCTTTCAAGACCAATAGACATTGCGGTAGCCACAGCTGCCTGCCATTGAATAGAATACGTGGAATGTTAGAAATAAGTCACTGAACCGAAAATCATATAAGAAATGTTGAAACTGGAGAGAAATGTTACAGAAGAATGGGTTGAAGGAAACCCTCCAGCTGAAATTGCAGCTTTTGGATCGAAATCTCGTTTATACAAAAGGGATGCAGTAAAAGGTTTTGCTAATTGTCCAGCTGCTGCACACACCGTTGCTGCTATCAGCGCCTATATGAACAAAATCAAAGGAAAATAAGTATAAATAATAAACAGCATCTGGGAAATGATTGAACAATTTGTAGTGGAAAAACAAAAATCCAACTTAGCTTTTTTTCCCTTTCTCACTACTTGTGATACACTCATGGCTCATCTAATAGTTGATATATTTGTACTTGATCGACTGATCAAGCATAACTTTTGATCCATATGGAGTTACTTGGCCCATAAAATATGGACAAAAACAACGTAATGGGCTAGACATGAAAAACAGCCATAGTTGTTAAAAGCCATCGCCTCTTGCGCATAGGCCCATTTTTCAGGCGAGGCGAGGCAATTGCGCTTTAATTCTCCAGGTGATGATTCAGGCTAGATTCCAGGGCGATTCCTAGATTCCGGAGAGTTTCCAACCAAATTCTCTAAATTTCGGTAAGATTCCAGCCAAATTTCTTCTTTTATCTAAGGAAAACTATTTTTTTACACCAACACACTAATATTTTAGAACTTTTGGTACTAAATAGATGACACTAATATTATTAATTTTCTAATACATAATATTTTTTTTTTCATTGTGCGCTTTTTTTTTTCTTTTCAGGCCCTCGCTTTTTTGTGCCGTGCACTTATTCCCCGATTTTGTTTCTTTTGTAAAAAGGTGTAAATCATAAATACTATTAATTCAAATGTTTTTTTTTTTTTTTTTTTGGGAACGGCAAATGTTACTCTACTCTTGCTCCTAATTTACACCATATTAATGCTAATATACCATGCTAAGAATTGGACCCTAGTTTTCTACCCAAGAGGCAAAAGGCATTCACACGTTTATATCTTAATAATTATGTTTTAGTGGAAATAATTTAGATTTTCTCAAAAGATGCAATATGTAGTTGCTGAATCATTATCAGTTTTCCAAGAGTTTGTCTTTGTTTATATGTTCAACTTGCTCTATCCTCAAATGTATTAACAAAGCTAATAATCAATTATGTGCACATGAAAGATGTAATTGTTCTGCCAATCACTAGATCAGCAGCATATACTATATATAACTTTAAACTAACAGTTAGCATTCTTGTAAAACCTAAAATAACTAGCCAAATATCAATTATCACATACTAAGGATAGATGAATTAGATTAATAAATAACCTTATTGTGAAGTATTTCAACGATTACATCCGTTCCGAATCTGAGAGACGCAAACGTTGCAGAAACTTTGAGATTTCTTATTCTTCTTCTTGAGTAGAATCGAGTGGCCTCGTGACTTTGAGTTGTGGAATTCAATAAACGAGAAACGGTGCAAGTGTGAAGCAACATGACCGTCGTGTCTCTCACTGTCAATAGACCGTACTCCGGTGAATTTGATGGCGCCTTTTTTGTGAGTGAGTTAGATGGAGGAATAAGATATAGGGGTTTGTTGGGTCACAGTTGAACAAAATTGATAATAATAAACTTTTTTTTTATTTAATTTTGTTTAAGTGGGTTATTCTTTCAACTTATTGACTTATTAACTTATTGAATAGTGAAAAAGGACTTTTTGAGTGTTTGGGATTTCTTTTGATGTGAGTGTAGAAGTCAATAAGTCAGGAAATCCTGACTTATTAACTTCTTGAATAGTGAAATATAAGTAATAAGTTGTTTTGAGAAGGAATCCCAAACATGCCCTAAGAACGGCAGTATTTTGGAAACCCAAAGCCAGTGTGAAGCTGGACAGGACAAGAAGCAAAAATACAATAAGCAAAAGGCAAAGATGAGGGCATGAATTTTTGACACGGTACAAAACAGAATATTACGGGTTTCATGTTATTAAATGTCTTATATATGAGGACTTTGAACCGTTCAAAAACCATGTTATTTCTTACCTTTTACAATAACCAACATACGTGTATGTTGCCGCAAGCATAAGTTTTTTCTCGACTTTGGATCCCGGATTGTTTGCCACTTCTTGCATGACCTGAAGATCTTAGAGCATTCAGAATGGACATATGTTGTACTTTACTTCATACAAAACTACATTTTTTTATTCACCCCATGTTACTAAAGTACTAGTGAATATTGATTATGTTTGATGGGTTTTGACTCTAGCACATTGACTTTTTTTTTTTTAACTTTTTTTTTTCAAACAAAAGCGCACCTAGCAAATCGCTAGCGCCCACAACAAAACAAACATTACAAGGCAAAATTACACCATTCCTTCCGTTCTAAATTTGAGCATGGGGATTGATTCTTAACCCAAAGATAGCCTAGCGCTTTAATGTTTTCCTTCATTTTATTTATACCTATCACCTTGTTTGAAAAAAACTACCCCTTCCTAGCGTTCCAGATACACCATGCAGTCGTGAAGATCACTGCTTGTATACCCTTCCTCTTGTTCTTGATAGCTTTCACATGGCTGTGAATATTGATCAAGTCTTTTGTTGAGAAGGCAAACAGACTTGAGAGGTTGCACCATTCACTAATAAACTGCCACACAATTGTAGTAACCAAACAAGAGGTCAAGAGATGGTCTGCGTCTTCATCCACTTCTCCATATAGTTTACATAAAGTATCAGTCACATTCACTCGTCTTCCTTTAAGAGCCAGCATGGTAGGGATGTTATTGTTCACAACCTTCCACATGAAAGTATTTACTTTCTTTGGAACCCAACCATTCCATTTCCATGAGAAGCTATTTGGAATCTGAGAGGGATTGGTTAAACGACTTTTCATCGAAGCAACCAAGAATATACCTTTATCATCCGGCTTCCATATCCATTGATCCGCGTCGTCCGAAATGTTCACCTGTTGTAATAATTCTTCCAAATTCTTTAGATCCTCTCTCTTTTTGATTAAGTCTTTGTTTCTTCCATCTCCATTTCCACTTCATATCCCCATTTTCCTTGCTGAAACAATCTTTAAGCATAATCCTTTTTTTTCAATCTTATATAAGTATGGAAAGGTTTTATAAAGCGGCTCGTTCTCTGCCCAAGTGTCCAACCACATCTGTATTTCGTCACCCATTCCAGCTTTACCTTCTATTCATATTTCCAGGTCAATATCTTTTTGAATTAAACTTTTTTTCCAGTCCCACAATAGTCTTCCAGGCACCCACCATTGTCACACCCTCAAAATCCACAAGCGGAGTATTACCGCGAGGCGTGTCACTGACCAGGATCATACCACCAATCATACTGAACATTTAATTAAAGTAAAATAAAACTATAGCAACCAACCAATTAAAGTTCACCAAAACAAAATCCAAAACCAATTTTAAAAAAAAGTAGCGGAAGCATGAAGTAATAAAACCCATAAAACAGTTTATAAATCATAAAGATCATCAGTAGGAATCCAAACATGGATTCCTAGCCACAACGCTCACTCCTTGTGCAAGCTCCATCCCTGACCCTAACGACCTGCAAAGCATGTGGTAACGTGTCAACAAAAAGGTTGGCGAGTTCACAGTTGGTTGTTCGTTTAAATGTTATTCCAAAAATCCATAGGTTGTTAAGTTGTTTCAAAAACCAAAAGTTATCCAGTCCCGTGTTCCCATAACCAAATACCGTGGGGGCTTCCCCATGTTGTAAACCACTAGACCCGTTACCATATCGACTACTGACTTAAGTCATGTTTATGTGCCCTACGTCAATGTCTATCATCATTGACAGTGCCCAGGTATATTAGTCCACTCCCGTCCTCTGCGGCACGGTGTGAGGCTTGTCAGACCTAATAGCACTATTTAACTAATGACCCGTTCGCCATTGGCCCGTCGATTAAGTTGGTATAAAAATGAGGGACTTAATGATAGAGTTTTATCTAGTAAGTTTAAGATTGTTGTCCTACTCGAGGAGGACTGAGGTACGTATTCTACCCAAGGAGAATACGCAGATTACATCCCACCTAAGGGGGACATTTGTTACTTAACCCATTCCGATTACATCCCACCTAAGGGGGATAGTTGTTACTTAACCCATGCACTGCCAGTTAACCCGCTCAACGCCCAATCCGAGTCTGACGTGATAAAGGCTCTTCGGGATTATAACCAGATTTTGATAGAGCAAAACTAAGTCTTAATGGAACAAAATCAGAAACTATTGAAACAGGTTGCTACCCTAGACGGGCGAGTGGAAGCTCAGGAGGAGCAGATACGGGAACTCTATAGGAGAACTAATGATTTAAAGACAGAAGCTCTAAAGGGGCGCGAGGTACAAGGTTCTATAATGGGAGACGCTCGGGTGGATCAAGAAGAGACACTCGGGTGGATCAAGAAAGGCTTAACTCGCATGCCGAGAGGCTAGTTATGATGAATTGGAGGATCCATCAGTTGGAGGAAGCCCGCTTTCCACTTGCACTTGCACTTGCACCTGCACCTGTAACACCTCTCAAAATCATGTCCAATACAGTGGTGACACGTGTCATAAACCCTGATCATGTTAAAAGATAACTTTAAAGGACTAAAGTTGTTAAACAGTGAAAAGATGTAAATAGAAGGACCAAAAGCGTCAACATGCCAAACTTGTGTCTCTGAATGACCTCATATGATGTTCGTATTCGTGATTGAATAAATTGATGGGCACAAGAAGCCGTTTGTGCTTAGAAATCAAAAGTTACAAAACACAGGGATTAAAAGAGTCAACATGTTAATTCTTACCTCTGAATGACCTTTTAACGTTTCCGAAGCTTTTGTAATGTATTAATATACTCTCATGAATATCTGATAAAGATTTCATAAAGTTTCGGTTAAATCTTGTGATGTAATTTGCAATTGCCAAGAAGAGGGGTTAAAAGTGTAAATGTCACAAAGTCGAAAACTAAGTGATAGGGGCTTTGTGAAATCTTCTAAGATATTAATAGGTAAAAGAATTGGAGTTAGTTGAATATATTTCCCGAAATAACTCAATCATTTTTTGGTAAGACCTGCATAGAAATATGCCACTGACGTGAGTAAAGCCAAAGCAACAGTAGTATTTATATCATTCGTGGGTGCTGCTAACTCTTCGGGAACCATTTTCAATATGTCCAAGACCTCTTTATGCATGGCCTTACTCCCAAGAACATCTCAGACCAGTTTATGTGGGCCCCTCATGCTGAAAATGTCAGAAACACGAGTTATATAAGTGCAGGGACTGATTTGGTAAACAACAAAAGCATTTTTGAAATTTCACTCTCACGCGTGTCGCGTAGGATCCACCTGCACCTGGAGCGACACGCGGGTGGGACACTTTTTCAGCCATAACTGGCAGCTGCCAGCATGCAACCTGCAATCTTGTGAAGATCTTCTGCACTCTGAATCGAAACCAGCTGCATGTTGATGGTTTCTAAAAACCATTTGGACACTTGTGAGCATCATAAAACATCTGGGACACTTGTAATCATCTTGATTCACTCAATTCCCCTATATAAAGGCCCTCATTTCTCACTTGTTCTTGCACACTTCAAAATCAGAATTTCAAACTCTCTAGCTGAGTTCTCTGGAGCATCCTAAGCATTAAGGAAGCTCTAATAGTTCAAATCTTCTTTCTAAGGACCTTTGTAAGTGTTCTTAGCTTATGTAGTTAAGATTTCATTAGTTTATTGACCGAAAGTCAAAGATATCGTAATTACATTTTGACTTTGTGATTAATCACTAACGGTCCAGCCATTATTTGAATTGAAAATGGCTATGTGTTGGTAATTATGTAGGTGTTAAACCCTTAAAAGGGCACCTCCTAATTATCACATTTACTTGGTCAATTGTCGGGTCAAACTACTTAACAGAAAAGTCAAACGAGTCAGTTTTTTACAAAATAAATCATAACTGATAATGTAGAAGCTATAAAATACATTTTTATCACTTAAATAACTTGGTAAATAATATAAGAACATGTTTAGGCATGTTCAACCCGACAATTCCGAGTTTAGGCTCAGTTCGCAACCGAAAGTCGCAAAAGTAGACTTTTGCTTTGACTTTCAGTTCTGACCCGAATTAGCTTAGTCTAGTTATGCCTTAGGGTTCCTATGTGACCATATTATATGTTAGTTAACTCTCTGAAGTTATACTACATGGTCCCTTAGAAATCTGAGTTATTTGCATGTTCCGTTATTTTGCTTAAAATTGACTAATGTGCCCTTATGCTATTAAGACGAGATTTTTAAAAGTGTGAAAGGACAAAAAGCTTTATTACTGATATATAAGTATGTCACAAAAATTTTACATCAGTTTCTGGTCTCAAATGAAAGTTATGCAAGATATCGTAAAACATAACTTTTTGTTAATTAAATAGCATTTTTAGCATAAATCATATTTAAACCCAATTTTTGTCACCAAACTCATTACCTACTATTTTAATATAATTTTTAGGGAATTTTAGAATTTTTGTTCAAATTTTATACTGACCATAACATAGAGTTCTTACATGGACTCGGTAATTGACGATAATGCCCTTTTCACTAATAAAATGAGTTTTACACATCATTTACATGTCAAACCTTTTTCTACTGATTTTATATATTAAATAAAATATATTAAACACTTAAGGCTGATCAAAATCTCAGATTTCCTTAAACATCTCAAAGTATCGTCAAATATCGACTTTTATGCGAATTAGGCGCATAGTATGGTTTAAAACCATATTTAGCACATAAGACTTGTTACCTACTGATTTTAAAAATAAATTTTTATACTTTAACAGTAAGTATAAGTCATGAACTCAGACTTCCAAATTTGACCTCAAAAGCATATGTGAAATGACCAAAATGCCCCTACGGTGCATAGTTTGGCCATAAATGATTAAACACACATATGTATGATATCTTACTGATATAACAACATAAAATAAATATTTTTGCGGAATACTTTTGATCAGAACCTCAGTTTATGTTTAAACCTCTTTTATAAACTTTAAAATGACCAAAATACCCTTTCGGGACTTAAATTGGTCTTAAATTCATTTGGGGCATAATTGTTGATATCCTACTGATATCACAACACATTTTAAGAATAATAACTATTGGAACTTGTAGATGACTCATCCGGTTACCCGTTATGCATATGCTCGTTCGGTACGGTTTATGTAACTAGTTTGCATGAGTCTGCCGAAACGGGTCAAACCTTATCATTTTTACTTCAAAATCCAGAATGTATTTAGCTTACCCAATATATACAAGTCTTCATACTTGTCGGGTCTAAATCACATTCCAATCCGGTCACCGCTTAATCTTGCGTTTCGTACCGTAAACTTTCCTTTAAAACTAACCGGTCAAAGTTACAACTTAAATAAGACCCGTTAGGAATCTAATAGGTTATTAAAACCTTCATTCCAGATTAAGAGCCCAGTAAAAGCTCCCTGCACTTGCTGATTAGAATATACGACTGAGTATAATTTACATTTAGCTCAGGTAAATACTTTTAACTTATTTTCCCTTATACGGGATTGGGATACGGTAAATTATTACCGCTTGGTCGGGTATTGAATATTTAATCAATTAGTGGTTAAGTCGTTGAGATAACCCGTTTTAATCTGTTTTGTTTGATTTAAGCATTCAAGGGTTAATGACCGTGTCCTGGATATCCTTGGCTCATTCATTTGAAATGGTCACGACTTAAGCACGGGGTGTAGGCATACACCTGACAGTTGCGTATGTAAAATGGTATCTCACTCGTGAGGATAACTTCTTGTGGGCTTATACTAGTGGTGTGTCTATTAATCTTGTAACGGCTTCTATCCCGGGCCCTGAACGTAAGACAAACATGTGAATCTGCATACAAGATTATTTAAAATAATTGTCCCAAGTTAGAAACGAATATTTGTGCCTCGTGCATTTAAATCAATTTTCATAAATGTTTTCAAAAGAGTCATTTAATTGTATTTACCAGTGTAAACTAACGTATTTTTTCAAAAAAGATTAAGTGCAGGTACTACAAGAAATCGGCTGGAAGCTCCTGAGTATTAGTTAAAGAGTCTTGCAAGCTCTTAATACTTTAAGTCTGTCGAACAATATTTATTTTCTGTTTTAGATCCGCCTGTGGATCCATTAACGACCGTTTGTATAATATTTTATTATACTTTTCAATTCGGTTTGTATTATTATTTTTAGACTTCCGCTGTGCATTAAACTATGATTAATTGTCTATGATGATATCAACTACGTCATGATACTCCCCACCAGGCCCACCGATAATACGTGGAAATATCGGGGTGTGATAGCACCCGAGCCAGCCCCAGCCCCGACACATCCCGAGCCGGAGGCTGAAGAGTCTGATGAAGAACCGGAAGAGGTTCCGGAGGAAGAAGAGTCAGAGGAGGTCCCAGATAGTGATGGAGACGATGATGATGGTGATGACCTCGGGGATGGAGACGTGGACGACTGACTCGTCTTCCACTTGTTTATCTAGTTATCTCTTTCTTTTGTTTCGTATAAACAATCGTGGTGATTAAAACTTTTGTAAATATTCGTTGTAGTGACTTTTATGGTTTAATTTGAACGGATTTCTTTACTTTATTATTTTAAAGATATTTCTCGTGCTGAGTTGTTACCTTACTCCTTTTCCCTTTACACTACAAGAGTCGCATTTTGACTCTACAATAGTTATCTTAATTATGTGAAACCTTTTCGCTAGCCTTTGTACCAACCTGTGTTTGTTGGTTAATGCAATGCCTAATTTCTACTATTGACTTAGACCAAACCATCATTCCTTTACCACAGTGACACTACGCCCTCGCTTCTCCATGTTGAGACACTAAGACGGACTCACTCTAGTTTAGAGAATTTGCAAGGCTCGACCCTTGATCATTGGTGGTCACATCTTGGAACCTGAGGATGGTGATGTGTTATTGATACGATCATACCCCTTGAGCATGTTTTCGCGTCCTTCCTTTGAAACCTCTTGACTACACAGGTGTATTTTAGATTCATTCACACGACCTAAAGAAACTTCTCCGAATTTGATAGCTTACCAACTCGACAAATCGCAAGCTCATCTAAGTTCATGGATCAAAGGTGAGCTATTTTCTCTTTCACATGCGGGCGAGGCTGACAACTTTGACGGAAGTTTTGGTGAACCTTAACAGTCCAAACTTGTACAACAACCATTTATCTATGGTAAACCACTACTACGGATCCTTACGCGCTTACGCATCGACTGTGACTACTCTTTTTGCATGTTTCCACATCCATTCATGATATACTTCTCGAATCCTATGATCCTTATCCTAACAACATTCTTCGCGAACTCTTGCTTGGAAGAGTTACTCTCTACGAACGTTACTCGAGGAGCAATGGGCCATGAATATCACAGATACGATGATATCACAAGCACTGTCCTTGGAACTCGGTACAACCAACATAGATTCTCAATCACGGCATTCGAATTTAGCCTACCTTAATGGGTATACCACTTGTTCTCTTTGACGATATCCAAGACTACTCCAAGAACTAGTAGGAATCCGAACGATACCTACACCTTACCATGGAGCCCCTACAACACAAACAACCTTATGTTTAGTTTCTGAAGAACGACTTTTGACGTTGCGAAGCCCGCTTTTCTTAATTGTATGCACAAACCCTCGCAACTCTAACTCAAAAGATTTCTCAGGAATCCGCGTTTCAACAGTTGAAGGTGAAACTCTGTTTTATACCCATTCTTTCATTACCAGAAGGCATAGACGATTTCGTTGTTTATAATGATGTGTCTATCCAAGGACTTAGTTGTGTGTTGATGCAACGTGAGAAAGTCATTGCTTACACATCACGCCAACTCAAGGCTCACGAGAAGAACTACGCTACTCACGATTTGGAGTTGGGAGCAGTAGCGTTTGCACTCAAAATATGGAGACATTGCTTGTATGGTACCAAGTGCACCATCTACACCGATCACAAGAGTCTCCAGCATATCTTCGATCAGAAGGAGTTTAACATGCGACAGCGTCGATGGGTCGAACTCCTTAACGACTACGAACGCGCAGTCAAGTATCATCCGAGCAAAGTCAACATTGTGACTGATGCCCTCAGTCATAAGGAAACCAAACCTAAGCGTGTACGTGCATTACAGCTTACTATCCACTCCAGTCTTCCTACCCAGATTTGTGACGCTCAGATTGAAGCATTGAAAGAAGAGAACCTCCTAGCTGAGCCCATGCGGGGCATGGAAAAGCAACTCGTATGCAAGGAAGATGGTACTTACTATTTCATGGAACGTATCTGGGTTCCATCTTACGGAAACCTATGAGAGCGGGTGATGGACGAAGCACACAAGTCTCGTTACTCGGTGCATCCTAGTTTTGACAAGATGCACCACGATCATAAGACTCTGTACTGGTGGCCCAAAGCCATCAGGACTACTTCAACCCCCAGAAATTCCAACATGGAAATGGGAGCAGATTTCCATAGATTTCGTTACTGATTTACCTAGATCTCAACAAGGAACGACATCATTTGGGTGACTGTAGATCGACTAACCAAGTCTGCACACTTTCTGGCAATCAAGAAAACTGACAAGTTTTCTACCCTCGCGGACCTTTATCGGAAGGAAGTAGTCTCTAGGCACGGAGTGCCAACTACTATCATTTCTGATCAAGACTTACGCTTTACATATGATTTGTGGCAGGCGATGCACAAATACTTTGGCACATCTAGTCATGAACATAACTTATCACCCTCGGACGGATGGGTGGACTGAACGCACCATCCAGACCCTAGAAGACATGCTTCGAGCATGTGTGATCGACTTTGGTAATGGCTGGGAAGGCATTTACCTTTAGTGAAGTTTTCATACAACAATAGTTACCACCCCAGCATCAAGGCTGCTCCGTTCTAGGCGTTGTACGAGCGAAAATACTAATCACCTCTATGCTGGGCAAAAGCTGGCGGCATCTAAATCGTTGGCCCCCATAACTTGTTATCGACACAACGGAGTGGTGTTCACAACGTCTTTCATATGTCGAATTTGAAGACGTGTTTGTTAGATGAGACCCTCATTGTTCCTTTCAAGGAGCTCACTACCGACGACCAGCTGCGTTTCGTCGAGGAATTGGTGGATATTATAGATCGGGAAATCAAGACTCTCAAACAAACCTAGATATCTATTGTTTGAGTTCGTTGGAACTCCCGTCATGGCTCAGAGTCCACCTGGGAAAGAGAGAACCAGATAAAACGCATATACCCTTAGTTAAGAAAGGTGAGTCCAATACTGAAGCCACTTTGGAATTTCGGGACGAAATTCCAAACCAACGGGGGAAGGATGTGATATCCCAGGAAAAACGCTCAACACAACCAGCTTCTCCAGTGAGTGTGTAACCAGCTTCTCTAGTGGCTGTGTACTAAATTTCGGGACTAAATTTCTTTCAACTTGGGGATGATGTGACAGCTCGTATAAATCCATGTACATTGTAAATTTGTGTTGCGATACGCATTCTGTGTGAGTTCATGTATGATATGTGATTTATACGTGGTGTGTATATGCGTGCTTTGTGAATTCATGTATAATATGTGATTTATAGGTGGTGTGTGATTTGTGTCTTTGATCGATTGTGTAAAGTGAGTTATGTGAAACCGGAAACCAAAACCGAGGTATTGTGATATGTCATCATTATGGAATCGAGATATTGTATTAGGTTAACTAGCGACACGAAGCGTCTTATTAAGCTACGTTGAGAAACTAGTGAAACCGCCACTTATAAGTTTGCCACTTCTAAAAACCCACCCCCTCGTCTTGTGTGTTGCAAATTGGCCAAACCCCCACCCAAAACCCTTTGACCAAACAAAAAGGCCTAACCCGCCACCCTTTGTTCCCTCTTGTGCAAGCCGGCCCAACCCATCATCCACCCAACCCTTCCTTGCGGCCCACTCCACCCAAACCGCCCCTAACTTCCCCTATTATGTTATATACGTACATGCATGAGGGAAAAATCAAAACCCTAGCCCTTGGTGATTCCTAGTGTGCGGCGGCAGGAGAAGGAACCCCCCCATTCGCGATCGGCTTCAAGGAGGCCCCCAGGTTCTTCCGTTTGGCTTCAAGGTAATTAGTCGTGTTTCCTTTAGTGTTTTATGTGCTTCAAATGGCTATGCATAGCTGCGATTTTTAGTAGGGTTTACCGTGATGTTTATGTGAATGATTACAAGTTAGGGTTGTTAGAAACTTGGTATTTTTAGGGCGGTTTTGGTTGTAAAAGAGATTAGTTAACAACTAGGGTTTTTGTTTACGGATTGAAACTCGTAATGATGATAGTTTTAATGTTCAAATATGATTCATCTGATGTTATCGTGGCTGGGTTTATGTTAAAGACAATAATACTTATGTGTTAGGGTTCATGAGAATCAAGAATCGTGCAGGGTGTTATCAATAATATGCGTAGTCACGTGTATGTGGATTAGGGTTTAGGATCCTGATGGCCGAGCATGTAAATCTGCTAAGAGTCTGCTGTAAATGACTTATAATCTGATGTTAGTCATTATTAGAAAGTTTTGTGATCATATGCGTGCGTTTTAGTAGCGTTTAAATGATAAATAACATGCTGATTAACTAAAACAACCAAATTTCGTTGGCTATAAACGGACCGTTATAAATCGAAAAATTGATTTTCTAAAGTCTAATTTTTTTTTCGAAAAACGAATCAAATGGCACTGGAATCATATTTTTTGAGGTCATTTTCTATTTTTAAAGGTCTGTTTTGTACAGCAGCAAAAGCTGCATTTTTTCTGTAGAAAATGTGTGTTATGTTTTTCATTATAACTTGAAATCTGAATAGAGTTGGGTTACGAAATTTGTACTGTAGATGGCGACTGATTTCGTTGTAATTCTCCGACTAGAATTTCGTCAATTGGACTTACGATGAATTTTAAATGAATTTTTCCGTGGACTGCAGTCAGAAAGTGACGAATCTGATTGCAACCTGGAAAATAATTTTTATAAAATAATTGGTAATGAGTTGGATCCCGATATTTAAAAAAAAATAATATTTGGATCGTTTAGAACATTCTGTAAAAATTTGGGAAGTTTTGGAACAAGTTAACTATTTTATTAAAATACCCAAAATTAGCCCAGTTTTGGATGTTTAAGCTGAAACGATATAAGTAGTGATTTACGTGTCTAAATGTCGGGAATATTATCTGATAATGATCCAACTTGTTATATGTCAATGAACGGGTTATGTGTAATATCGTATGCTTGCTCTTGAGTAGTTATAGGAGGAATGTTTATATGGGCGTGAACTGTTAAAGTGAGTGCATGTTATGTGGTAGATGCGTGTAGAAACTTTGTGCTGTATTTGAAATCATTAATAAACTAAATGGTAATCATATTAGGACGTGATTGACCGACCCTGACCGTTAGCTATTTTAAGAGTTCAACCGAGTAACCAAAGGTGAGTTCAGACTTTCGTCAAAGCATGGGATTCCCGGTGGTTTAGGAATGGGTTAAGTAAAAACTATCCCCCTTAGGTGGGATGTAATCGGAATGGGTTAAGTAACAACTGTCCCCCTTAGGTGGGATGTAATCTGCGTATTCTACTTGGGTAGAATACGTACCTCGGTCCTTCTTGGGTAGGACAACAACCTTAAACTTACTAGACAAAACTCTATCATGAAGTCCCTCATTTTTATATCGACTTAATCGCCGGGCCAATGACGAACGGGTCATTAGTTAAATAGCGCTATTAGGTCTCACAAGCCTCACACCGTGCCACAGAGGACGGGAGTGAACTAATGTACTTGGACACTGTCAATGATGATAGACATTGACGTAGAGCACATAAACATGACTTAAGTCTGTAGTCGATATGGTAACGGGTCTAGTGGTTTACAACATGGGGAAGCCCCCACGGTATTTGGTTATCGAAACATGGGACTGGATAACTTTTGGTTTTTGAAACAACTTAACAACCTATGGATTTTTGGAATAACATTAAAACGGACAACCAACTGTGAACTCGCCAACCTTTTTGTTGACACGTTACCACATGCTTTGCAGGTCGTTAGGGTCAGGGATGGAGCTTGCACAAGGAGTGAGCGTTGTGGCTAGGAATCCACCTTTGGATTCCTACTGATGATCTTTATGATTTATAAACTGTTTTATGGGTTTTATTACTTCATGCTTCCGCTACTTTTTTTTTAAATTGGTTTTGGATTTTGTTTTGGTGAACTTTAATTGGTTGGTTGCTATAGTTTTATTTTACTTTAATTAAATGTTCAGTATGATTGGTGGTATGACCCTGGTCAGTCACACGCCTCGCGGTAATACTCCGCTTGTGGATTTTGAGGGTGTGACAGCCATGGACTTAATCACCGGCATATACGAATAGTCTTTCTTGTTGTCATGGATCGCTTCAATAACCTTTCTCCAAAGCGCATTTTTCTTTGTTTTAAACCGCCACCACCATTTAGATAATAAAGCAATGTTTGTGTCCCGTAACGGGGTAAGGCCAAGGCCCCTGTTCTTTTTCGGTCTTGTCACCTTCTCCCACTTAACCCAACACATTTTATGTTTGTCTTCTGATCCTCCCCAACTTTTGAATTTTGATTTGAGGGATACGTGTTGGTTTAGCAAAAAAAAGGGAAATGTAATGATTTTTTTTTAAAGTAAAAGTCTTTAGGCTTTGAGTGACGTAATTGTACTGTGTGTGCAGCTTACATGTTTCCCAAGATTCTATTTTTGTATCCACTTTTCGAAAATACCCCTGTAGTACCTTTTTTAGTTTTAAATAACAACAAATCAGTTTTTTATTGTTCAAATGTTCCTAGCCGCAGATCTCACACAATGTAAGGCTACATTGAAGTTTTCAAGGTTTCTTTAATTCAATAGGGTTTTAGTTTTATCCTTCCCCATATATATATAGATAAAAAAGATTGGTGAAGTTATTGACACTTCAAAATTACATATTACATATTTAATTTACCAATAAAAGGTTCAAAGACGTCAATTGAAGGTAAAAACCATAAAACACACAATTTCACTTCCAACAAAATTGGTGATACGTGCCCACGATCTCCTCCATGTTCCATAATTTTATTAGCATGTTCCCTTTATTTCTTTAATTATTTGCATGCATTTGTTTATTTTCAAAGTAGTGGGATAGTGGTTAGTTATTTAGCTTAATATTTATAATGTAAATCATTTGATGTTTTGGAAAATGAATGAAAAATATTGAAAAGAGAGTTATCTCAAAGTCTTGCTTCTTTGCTATTTTCTTTTGAGCTTAATCCACTCAACAGATTATTTATCCCAAATCCGATTGGTACATATCAATTGGTATTAGAGCGGGCTTGATCCCCTCATGGACGCTCTTGAATGGAACGAGTCGTTGGATCGAATCATATCAACGATTGCTGAGATGATCGATCTTCTCAAAAACGAGTCCCGGAGATGGGCAACTTCACCCATTTTTTCTACACCGCTACCGTCATCCGCTACCGAACCACCAACACCCGCTGCTGCCTCACCACCACCAACAGTTGTCATCAAACCACCTCCATCAATGGTTGCCGCACCACCATCCTTGTTAACCGCTTCCGTCACACCCCCACAAATTGCAACCGAACCGCCACCAAAAATAAAACTATCTCCAGAACCGTTTATTCCACAAATTGATTCTCCCATGACCCACTATGACCAACAAAAACCCAATGGCCCCTACTTCTAATGCCTTCCATACACACACTTTGTTTCTTTGAGAAAGATGACCACATGCGAAAACAAAGAATTATATTGTCACCACCTTCATATGGTAGTGACACCGTGTCACACCCCCAAAATCCACCTGCGGAGTACTACCGCTTGGAGGCGTGACTGACCAGGATCCAGCCACCAATCATATTGAACAAGCATATAAGTAGTTATAAAATCCACCCAATACAATTGGTGTTCAAACAAAACATAGTTAAGTTGCAAGCGGAAGCATAAGTCTTAAATCAAAACATAAGTTTAATTGTTTCAAAGTTTAACATGGCACACGGCCGTCCATGTCCCACAACGATCCTCCTCCATGCAAGCTCCAGTTAAGAACCTAAGGACCTGCAAAGCATGTAGTAACGAGTCAACAACAAGTTGAGTGAGTTCACGGTTGGGTGTTCGTTTTATGTTGTTTCGAAAACAGTTTCCTTTATCTGGCATCCTGCCGTGGGGGTTACCCCATAGTTAAAAACGTGACTTGTTTATTCCCGGTTACTCTGGCTATCCAGCCGTGGGGGCTACCCCGTGTAGTTATCTGGCATTTCGACCGTGGGGGCTACCCCATGTATACACTAGACTCGTTACCATATCGACTGCTGACTGTAGTCATGTTTATGTGCCCTGAAACTGTCAATGTCTATCATCATTGACGTGCCCCAGATCCATTAGTTCACGCCCGTCCTCTGCGGCACGGTGTGAGGTTTGTCAGACCTAAATAGCGCTATCTAACTAATGACCCGCTCGCCATTGGCCCGGCGATTAAGTCGATATAAAAATGAGGGACTTCGTGATAGAGTTTTGGTCTAGTACGAGTTATCTGTCCGTGAGGACGAGGAATTACATTCCTGAACCTTTGCTGTCCTACCCAAGGAGGACGAGGAACCCAGTTCCTTAACCCCAATTCCCGACCCAGGGAATCCCATGCTTTGTAGAGGGTGTGAACTCACCTTGGTTTGCTTGGTAGAAACACAGAAAAGTCAAACAAGCAATGTTGTGGCTACTCACGTCCTATCATAGTTGTATCATACAAGTCAGGTTCGTAACCAAGTAGCACACGGATGTTTCTAGCACATTGCATTCAGGTATCATCTAAGGCAGTTCAACATTCACGTTCAACAGTAACATAATAGGTCTGTGCATTAGGCCCAAGAGTCCGGCCTAAACAATTAAGTCCGAAAGTGAATTGCAAGCCCAAACAGCGTGTATCTGTGTAGAGTCTCGAGTCGCAACTAGGCGTTTGCGACTCGCAACCTGAGTCGCAATCATGGTTTCGGTTCGTGTTGGTTTGGTTACGAGTCGCAACTGGACTCGCAACCGTGGTTTCGAGTCACAAGGTTGGTGTGCTGGTCATGTGTGGTTTCGAGTCGCAACTAGGTGTTTGCGACTCGCAACTGATATCGCAACCGGGGATTTCGACTCATCAAGCAGTGGTTTCGAGTCGCAACTGATGGTTTCGGTTGGACAACTGCTGATCCGGAACAGTGTACTATCCAATGAGAATTTGATTTCAGAAAATGGTTTGTACTACCCACTTAAACATGTTTGTTTGTCTAGTAATTTACTAATTTGGATCAAACATATCAGATTTCAAATATTCAAGCATGCTCATATGATATTCAAGTTGTTCTTCACACATTCATCATGTTCATCAATATCCAAGTAGTTCATCATATCATAACTTGAAACAACAATCCGAAATATTCAAACAACTAATCCGATTTCCACATAAGTGCAGCCAATCAAGCATTTTGATTTGTAACCTAAGAGCATGCAATCCGATTTCATAACATGAATAACAATCGAGCATTCCAACAACAAGTCCGAATAATATGAGCATTATACACACCGATTTCATGAACACCAACCATTTATGGTTTAAATCACATTAAATCACAAACATCATTAACTCATCATGCAATCAATCCGGAAATCTAAGTATGATAGTTTATTAACATCATCATGTATAAATCTAACAAACCAACATATTACCAAGTCACACAAGATACATCATCATCAACAAAATATCACATCATCATCATCAACAACAACCGAAATCTAAACACACACAATGAGAATCACTAACCGGTTAGAGGAATAGTGGTGAAGGATGAAGCTTTGTTTGGCGTGAACAAGCAAAATCCGAGAATCCTTTTGTGGTCGGTTGGTTGGATCCGAGAAGAAGGAGGAGAAGTATGATGCTTGGTGTCTAGGGTTTTAGTGAGAGAGTGGAGAGTGTGTGTTGGAGGAGTATGAGTGTTGTTGCCCAAAAATGACAAGTATGGCTAACATGAGGATTATATACTAGTCCTAAGTAGTGCACCCTAATGGACTCGGATGAGGTGCACGGCCCAACCGGCCCATATGTCACACTAGTTCACTCGAGACCACATGGTCTCGAGTCGGGTTCATGGCTTTCGGTTCATATACTCGAATACATACACACAAGCATACATGTAACATAACACAAAATCATATAAAGGTTCACTTATCATTCATTAAATCACATAAGTTTAACTAGTCACACGTTTAAGCATACAACGAAAGGTTCTAAATTTCGAGTTGTCACATCATCCCCAAGTTGAAAGAAATTTCGTCCCGAAATTTGGTAGGCACTCACTGAGGAAGCTAGTTAAGTTGTATGTTGTTCCCGGTTTTCCTGGGGTGTCACATCCACCCCCCGTTGATCTGGAATTTCGTCCCGAAATTCCGTAGCTTCAGCCTCAGTAGTGGGTGTACTATTTGCGAACAGTTGGGGATACTTTTGTTTCATCTGATCTTCGCGCTCCCAGGTGAACTCTGGGCCGCGACGTGAATTCCAACGAACTCGAACGAGAGGTATTCTAGTGCTCTTGAGGACCTTAACATCCCGGTCCGTGATCTCGACTGGTTCCTCGATGAATCGTAACTGTTCGTCGATAGTGAGTTCCTTCAGAGGAACTACGTGGGTCTCATCCGACGGACACTTTTTCAGATTTGACACGTGAAAAACGTTGTGAACTGCACCGAGTTCCGCTGGTAAGTTTAGTCTGTAGGCCACCCTGCCTATTTTCTCAATGACCTCGAAAGGTCCAACGTATCGTGGGTTGAGTTTACCGCGTTTACCAAAACGAACCACACCCCTCCAGGGTGAAACTTTGAGTAGTACCCGCTCCCCAACCTGGAGCTCAAGTGGTTTCCTGCCCATGTCGGCGTAAACTTTCTGACGTTCGCGAGCCGCCGTCATGCGTTTTCGTATCTGAGCGATCTGCTCGGTTGTATCTACCACATATTCTGGACCAGTGATCTGACTATCTCCCACCTCTGCCCAGCAAAGAGGAGACCGGCATTTACGTCCGTACAATGCCTCAAACGGAGCAGCTTTAATGCTGGTGTGGTAGCTGTTATTGTACGAGAATTCCACAAGTGGCAGATGCTTTTCCCAGCGGTTGCCAAAGTCGATTACACATGCACGAAGCATGTCTTCTAAGGTTTGAATAGTGCGCTCGGACTGCCCGTCCGTCTGAGGATGGTACGCTGTGCTCATGTCTAGTCGTGAGCCGAAGGATTTGTGCATTGCCTGCCACAGCTCTGAAGTGAAACGCGCATCTCGATCTGAGATAATGGAGGTGGGCACCCCGTGCCTCGAAACAATTTCTTTGATGTATATTTCTGCAAGAGTGGAGAACTTATCCGTTTCCTTGATAGCCAAGAAGTGTGCAGATTTTGTGAGTCGATCCACGATCACCCAAATAGTATCGTTCCCGCGCTGGGATCTAGGTAGGCCAGTAACAAAATCCATGGAAATTTGCTCCCATTTCCATTGAGGTATCTCTGGTTGTTGGAGCAGGCCTGAGGGTTTCTGGTATTCCGACTTGACTCTCGCACAAGTCAAACACTTGCTGACGTAGGTTGCTATGTGGGCCTTCATGCTAGGCCACCAATACGTAGTTTTGATGTCGTGATACATCTTATCTGATCCAGGGTGTACTGAGTAGCGAGACTTGTGTGCTTCATCCATCACAAGCTCTCGTAGGTTGCCATAAAGTGGGACCCAAACGCGTCCCGTTACGTAGTAAGCACCGTCTTCCTTCTGTTCTAAGCGTTGCCTCGATCCGCGTAGGGCTTCAGCCCTGACGTTTTCTGGTTTCAGTGCTTCTATCTGAGCAGCTCGTATCTGGGAAGGCAGACTAGAATGGATCGTGAGTTGTAAAGCTAGCACGCGCTTAGGCGCAGTGTCCTTTCGACTAAGGGAGTCAGCCACAACATTGGCTTTGCCCGGGTGGTATCTGATCGAGCACTCGTAGTCATTCAGTAGTTCGACCCATCGTCGTTGTCGCATATTCAGTTCCTTCTGCTTGAAGATATGCTCGAGACTCCTGTGGTCAGTGTAGATGGCGCACTGGGTACCATACAGGTAATGCCGCCATAACTTAAGTGCAAAAACAACAGCTCCCAGCTCCAAGTCGTGCGTAGTGTAGTTCTTTTCGTGAACCTTGAGTTGGCGTGAGGCGTAAGCTATAACTTTATCTCGTTGCATCAACACGCAACCAAGACCTTGAATTGATGCGTCGCAGTAAACCACAAAGTCGTCTGTGCCTTCCGGCAAGGAAAGGATAGGTGCGCTACAAAGTCTATCCTTTAGGTGCTGAAATGCCAACTCCTGTGCGTTTCCCCAGTGATAAATAACGCCCTTCTGCGTTAGTGAGGTGAGAGGCTGTGCAATCTTAGAAAAATCCTTTATGAATCTCCGGTAGTATCCCGCCAAACCCAAGAATTGGCGAATTTCCTTTGGTGTACGAGGTGCAGGCCAGTTCTTAATCGAGTCTATCTTGGATGGATCAACATGAATCCCATCCTTGTTCACCACGTGGCCTAAGAAATGGACTTCTCGAAGCCAGAAGTCGCATTTCGAGAACTTTGCGTAAAGCTGTTTGTTGGTGCACTTGTGTCTGTACTTTGTCTGTATTTAGTCATGATACAAAACGATGTCTTTAATGTAAGGTTGATGTAAGTTTGACCAAGTCAACCATCCTCCTGGTTTGACTTGGCCAAACAGTTAGCACATTGGTTGTTAGTTGTGTGTGTCGAAGGATAGATCATCGAAGGATAGTTTATATCCTTCGATGATAAGCTCGAAAGATAGCATTCGATAGATGGACCTCGAAGGATATCATCCTTCGAGGTACATATGGATCATTCGAGCTGTTTGTGGTCGACAGATGATCTTTCGATCAGTCTGTCTGATCCTTCGACCAGACACGCTGTGTCGGGTATAAATACCCGTGTGTTGTGTTCTCTTCCATAGTGAGACATAGACAGACACGAGAGTTAAGGAAGAGAGAGACAGGAGAACACACACACTTTGAGAGTTTATAGAACACTTCTGTAAACATTGAGCTTGTAACCGGACCCTTCATTCGTATTAATACATGTGGTGTTAATCGGTGAATCTTGTGTGTTTGTGCTTGTTCTCGTATAAATTCTCGGTTGCATGCTAGCTTGGATTCCGCACTCGCTAGTGTGTTTGATATAACAAGGAAAAGGTTTATCTCATCCTCGAGAGGGACCTACAAGTGGTATCAGAGCATTGGCTCTTCTCCTTGTTAAAACCGAGTGTTTTCGGGTGTTTTCCGGGTGTTTAAAGTTCATATTTTTCTGGAAATCTTTCTGTTTTTGCTTGATGTTTTGTTAAAAACCTTGTTATTTTTCATGTTTACATGTTAGTTGTTGGTTTTTGTTAAACATCTTAGCAAAATCATTTGTTTGGAGAGTTTCGGTTCACCGAAATTCTTGTTTTTCTGGTTGGTGTTCTTGAAGTCTTCATAGTGTTCTTCATAAAAATACACATTTGATCTTAAAATTTGAATATTGGAACTTGTTTGTGCTTTGGAGTTGTAAACTGATTAAAATTTTGGGATCATTACCCGGTTGGTGAAAGACCTGCATATTCAGACCTGCAAGATATGGTCTGAACATACTTTCTGCCGAAAGTTCTCACCAACCCGTCAACTTTTTCACCAACCCGTCACTCTTTGTCAACTGTGTCAGACAAGATCGAAAGATATCCTTCGAAGTCGAAAGATCATCTTTCGACCAAAGGAGGTTCGACAGATAGTCATCATTCGAGCATCTTTCGAAGTGTGAGACTTATCTTTCGTTCCAAGGAATATTTTCGAAACATACATCTTTCGGTCTTCTGCTCATTTTCGAAAGACTAGGATCCTTCGATTGGGAAGTCTTTCGAAGTCATCTTTCGTGTTCATCTTTCGGTCTACAGTACATTTTCGAAGGATAAGGATCCTTCGTTTGGAGAATCTTTCGAAAAACATTGTTCGACACTCAACAGTGATCTTTCGAACACTGTTGATCCTTCGAACAGGTGTTGATCTTTCGATCCTTGTTTGTTTAAGTCTAACAGTTTGTGTTTTTCAGGTCTTTCGATCAAGGATCTTTCGGCTGGCTGTTATCATTTGAAATTAACATAGTTTGTGAAAATTAAATTTTTAAATAGAAAACTTGTTTTCATTTTTAAATCAATTTTCACTTAATATATTAATTTTCATAAAATGGGAACAAACAGTCAGTGGGATCCAACTGCATGGACTCAAATAACTTCGACTCCACAATCATCAGCTATGCAATCTACGCAATCTACATCAGACTTCGACAAAAATGCATGGATGCGAGCTATTGTCCCACCTCAAGCTGCAATGATAACTGCAAATCAATGGGCTTTGGTCACAAATCAAAGCAACAGCATTCAATCTATGATGCAGAATGACAGTGAAACTGGTACAAGCACAAAACCGCCAAAGTTAAATCACATCAATGATTGGGGATGGTGGAAAGAAAGGCTGAGAACTTATGTTCAGGGGCAAGGTCAAGATCTATGGATGTGCTTCTTCACAGCTTTTGAAAATGAATTGGAAATTGCAGGATCTAATCCACAAACTTACAGCACTTTGTCTGAAGAAGATAAAAAGAAGTTTGAGTTAGAAAAGAAAGCATTCATGATTCTCACACAAGCTCTTCATAAAGACATTTACCACCAGTTTGTTTATTGCACGACTACTAAAAGCTTGTGGGATATGCTCACATTACGGTGTGAAGGAAATGCTCAATCTAGAAAGATCAAGCAAGAATTACTGAAGAAAGAGTTTGAAGGATTCACGTGTTTGGAGAATGAGACTTTGGCAGACTTATCTACAAGGTTTCATCACTTGTTGAGCGAGATGTTTGCTTTTAAAGTCACTGCCACTCCACAAGAATTGGTGAAGAGATTCGCTGATAGCTTACCAGAAAAGTGGAGCAGTTATCTTGAAATTCTCAAAGAAAATGGTGTTTTAGAAACAATCACCGTTTATGAATTAATTCAAAGATTGGAGAATAAGGATGTAGAAGAAAAGCTGAAAGCAAAAAGAACACAAACTCCTCAAAATCCAGAAATGTACTTTGGGATTGTAGGAGGTATCAGTGGAGAAAGACCAGCTTCTCAACACGCGAAGCTTCAAACAGCTTTCATTTCTAACACCGGACCTTCAACAGCAGATCAGTTTGATCCTTCAGCCTACACGATGTTTTCAAGACCGAATGTGCAACCGACAGCTCAGCAGCAACAACCGCAACAGCAAGGGTTTTATGGAAGCTCTTCAAACTTTCAAGCCACTTCTAATCCTAACACAGTTAGATTAGACACTTCCAACTTTTCCAAAGTCAGTGTCGAAGTAGCCAAGGAGCATATGGAGATGTTGAATACCTTGGTTAGTGCTTATAGTGGATTGATTGCAGGTCAGATTGGGAATGTCAATCTAACCAATGAAGATTATCAGCAAGTGGATAAAGAAGAGTTTGAAATGATGGATATCAAATGGGCTCTTGCTAGTGCAATTCGAAGAGCAAAGGAATTTATGGAAAGGACGGGGAGAACCAACTTGGAAAGCAAGAAAGATACCAAGTATGGGTTCGACAAGCAAGCTGTAACATGCTTTAACTGTGGTGAACGGGGTCATTTCAAAAGGGAATGCACAAGACCAGCTCAGCATGGAAACCAAAACCCCTTCAGAAATCAAGGCAACCAGCAGAACCAGAACAGGAACAATGTTCGTACGTTGATACCTGTCAACAACCAAGGCCAAGCAGGGTCATCAAATACCAACCGGGGGCTGTTGGTTCAAATAGATGAGGGTTGTGATTGGTCGCTTCAGCTTGGAGAGGGAGGAAATGGTGGAACAGCATGTTTTGCTGAAGTTGTAAAGGATTTAAAGCACGCCAGTGGTGGAGAATCTTCCACCAATGGTGTTGCATCTTCTGGAGATGAAGACAGTTCTGGTTATAGCGGAAGCTCAGATGAAGAATCCTCCACTTTAGGAAATGATCATGTGGATGAGACATCAAGTGCGTCAGTCGATGCAGATATTGATGAGCTTTTGGAAGAAGCTGCAGCAGGAACTGAAAGAAGATCTAATTTGATGGATCAAGCTGCTTACTCTTCGTCTTCTCTCCATTCAGCCTTTATGGCTAATGTCGACAGTTCATCAGGTCAGGTATGTGTCGATGAACCCACTGTAGTTAGCTGTGAAAATTGTGATAGTTTAAATGTTAAATATGCTGAACAGGAAAGTCAGATTGAACTCCTATCCAAACACAATCAAGAATTGATTGTAGATCTTTCTAAAGCAGCTGAAGCTAACGTGTTTTTAACCAGAAATGAAAAGGAATTTAAAACAACAATTGCGTCATTAAGACATGATGTTTCAGAATTACAAAAAGCTGTTTTGCGAAAACAACATGCTAACAATGATCTTATAGACACAATTGAAAAGCAGATGGTAGAATTGGCAACCGCTCGATGTGAATGTGAAACAATCAAGCAGAAATTGGAAAGTTATTCCAATTCCCGCTATGTATTGGATCACATTATTGATGTTCAAAAGAAAAAGGGGGATAAGAAGTGTATGGGATTCAAATCATGTCCTCCCCCAATGAATCACAATTACTCCAAATTGCCTGATGACGAGGATATGCCCCGTTTTGAACCTACTGTGCCACTCGGTCTAGATGACTTTGCAGCAGGCCTCGGGTTCACAACTGGTACATCATCCTCAGGTCAATCTGAATCTGAATCTGAGAATGTGACAGATTCATCATGTGTTAAGGAACAGAGTCCTCCCACTGTTGAGGATGCTGATTCTTCGGATGATGAATCTGAAGTAATTGTGAAACAACAGTCTAACTCGGTTACAACAGATATTCCAATTGAGAATCACATCCTGTGTGATCCACCAGTGAAACCGAGTGAGACTGAAATGTCAAAAGAAATGGAGTCGAGTGTATCAAGTTTTGAAGGGAGTAACTTGTTGTACACGCTCAAAGGAGATGACAAAATTTACTCTAACAAAGATTTTCCAATTAAAAATGTAAATCAAGATTTAATTGAGCAAATTTTTGAAGGATGCACTGATAAGTTTTTGGGGAACAAAAGTGGCAAAGTTACTGTCACTCAATGTGATCCAATTCCGTGTGAACAAATTAGAAAACAGTACGGAAACCAAAAACTACAAGCTGAGCGAAAACAACAAGTCAACTCCGGAAAGGGTAAGGTACAGGGAAAGAAGGCTCAGAACAAGAATGTTCAAGCACCTAAGGTTCAACAACAATGGGTGCAAAACAAAAGAGCTCCTGTTAAGAAAAGAGAACCGAAAATGAACTTTGTTGGATCCACGGGTTCAGACAAACTTGAAACATTTCAGGATAAATCTAACCTTGATTTTATAAAACAAGTTAGAATTTTAAAACGAAATGATCAGAATAATTACACCCAACACACCAACGGATGTGATTTAGGTCCAAGCACGTCTAGATCACAAAGTTCATTGTCTGGTTCTCAGTCTGGTCATCAACGTGTTTCTCCGAGGTTTGTAGAGCGGAGAATGTGCTTTGAGTGTGGCACAATTGGGCATATTGTAAGATACTGCCCATACCTGCAAAAGTTGAAGGCAAAAACAAGTGCTCCCCAAGAAACCAATTACCAAAAACGATCACTTTCCCCGAAACAAGACCCACGTGTCTTGAAAGAAAGGGAAAAGAAGTTAAAACAAAAGAATCAAAAGGTAATTGAAAAGGCCTTAAAATCAGAGGTCAAAGAAGAAAAACCTGTTCAAGCAAAACCTAAAACTGTAAAACCAGTAAATGCTAAAACAATTAATGCAAATACTGGTAAAGAACAAACAGCTTGGAAACAAAAACAGGTAATTCAGTCTGGGGGAGCACCACAGGTTCTTTTTCCTAATCATCAAGTGATTGAAATCACTTTTCTTGATGATCAAGGACGACCCAAGTCCACAAAGGCTTGGGTCCCCCTCTCCAACTAATTTTTGAGTAAGCGTGTAGGATATTCCAGGAGGAACTTTCGATAGTCGTAAGATTGTTGATAGTGGAGCATCCTTGCACAAAATAGGCAACAGAAGAAATTGCTGCCTTTGATGGAGAGGAAGAGAAAAGGGAAACAGAAATGTCTGTTGAAAGAGATTGAAAAGCTTCGACAAAATGAAAATCATTTCAAAATGTGAATGTTCAAGGCTTTGATCGGGTCCCCGGGATAGATTCAAATGAAATGTATGCACCTGCAGCACGTCTGAAGTTCACAATCTACAAGATGAACGTGCAGTGGACATTTCTTTGTGGTGTGATTGAAGAAAATGTGTTTGTTGAACAAACCAACCAGGTGTGCGGACGCCTTGACATGGGTTGAACAACCGCACACTACTTCTGAAAGAGAAAGACAAAGACCTTCGCTGGTGCAATGTGGACGACCAGCCGGACCCAAAGGTTTCTGATCTTGTTGCTGTCAAGAGATTTCTAAGTAGCTACAAAGAATCGACTTTGAAATCCACACCGGGTGGATATCCAGTTTGGGAGAGCTCTCAGATTCCTTGCAATGCACGATGCAGTTGCAGGATACGGTTTTAAATTTCTAATCTCTCCTATACTTGTCGATATTTAAGCTGCTTTGTGAATTATTATCTCGTTAAGCACTCTTTGGCCAGACAATGTTGTCATGGTCCGCACCGCAAACCGACATGCCAACTGATTTTTTCCAAAATTCGCTAAATCATTTCTGATTAAAAACTTAATTTTGGTTAACGGCATTGAGGTAAAACATGAGTTAACCAACATCGGAAAATCATTTTTGTAAATACCTTTGTGTTTTAAATTTATTTTAGTTTGTTGATTTTAGGGGGAGTAATCCAAAATCTGAAAATCCAAAAACATCGAAAAATTTCGAAAACACAAAAACAATAGAAAAGCAAAAATGAGTTTCCTTGCGAGAAAAAGAGAAAATGATAGTACATCAGTGGTCTGTCTAAACCTCTTTAAACCTTAAATGAAAAACGATAAGCAGCTCTATATAAGATGTATCGGTAGGCTCACAATCATTTTAAAGTGTGCAGGGTGATATAAACTTAAATTGACTGAAGACTGGGTGGGAACCATTCATTGGCATATGGTCTTAGTACCGAAATTTCGTTTGAGAGATTGCCGAGGTTCTGAGATATTCGGTCTTTATGCTGCTTATCATCTGGGTATCATGGTTGTATCTTTTACCGAAAAATAACGGGGACGCAAGTCTAGATCTTCCATGATACTATACATACGTGTACATACTGCATACGACCTCAATAAGTGATCAACAATCACATGTCCAAACAAATAAGTGATAATATATCACATTCATCCGGGAGTCAAGTTCGTCTCTCTGCTGTACGAAAGTACTGACCTGTTCACGGACTTGCTCCTGTGCCCTCATGCATCTGAAAATCAAGTTCCTCATCAATAAGTGATTATATCACATAGGGCTTGTTTTCAATTCAAAATAAGTGAGAATCTCACATCATATACGATCAAACAGATGATAATCGGTATACTCACCGGTAAGATGAATCCTCGTGCATACCTTGATACGGGAATGTGTCGTGATGTGGATGAACACCGGTCGGTAAGTATAAATTATACCTTAACGTATCCCCTCGCCATGATTACATCTGATAAGTTGAGCTTAAGTGGACAACAATACCGATAATTGTTATAGGATGCTTATCTTAATGTTAACTAAAAGAACAACAAGAGCGTTTTGGCATGACCGTACACTGATATGATTCTCTTACCCTCGAAACTCGCAAAAAGAATGTCTGTAAATATTTATTTAATGTTCCTGTTTATGTATCTTGGTATATATTTATTTATTGTTTTCCGTCTTTACTTTGAAAAATGAAAATTTCAAAAAGATTTTAGGTGTGTTTTTAATTTAAACTTTATAAAATCCAAAAAGATTTTTCTTCGAGTTTATTTTTGATTGACCGATGTTGGAACTCGAGTCTATCCTACCCAAAATCCTGATCGTAAGCTGGAAAATAATTGCATCTTCATAAACAGTCGAAGTTAACGAGTTTTGAAAGTTAAAGAATTAAAATGAATATTTTTCTAAACTTTCAAACTACTGTCGGTTGGTGTTTGATTGAGATTTGATCTCATATGTGTAGTTAGTTTAAATGTTAACTATATTCCAAGCGGTTGTTCTCATTATGCGTTTAGCTTTCTTGCATGTGCAGATGCTAAAGGCGAGGAGAACATGTTCGATGAAAAAGCTTTGTAATGAATACACGAAGTGGAGGCACTCAAAGGATAAAATGATCGAGTTGCCGCTGTCCCTTCACCAACACCACAAGGATCTGAAGAATTGACAAGTCAAAAGATTCACGAGCATGACTCAATGGAGAGTTCAATCTAAGGGGGAGTTTGTCAACACACTTTCTACATGAAACGGGGAGTTTGTTGATACACTTTCTGCTTTCGACGCGTGAAAACTTTGAAGATCCTCCGACATGAAAGACATAGAAGACGAACCATCACGAGTAGCGTCCAAGGGGGAGTTTGTTGATGCACTTTGTGTGGACGCGACTCGGCTCGGTTCGACTTGGCCTTGAAGACTTGAAGACACGTAGATCGAGACAAAGCTACAGCCAAGGGGGAGTTTGTTGGTGCACTTGTGTCTGTACTTTGTCTGTTTTTAGTCATGATACAAAACGATGTCTTTAATGTAAGGTTGATGTAAGTTTGACCAAGTCAACCATCCTCCTGGTTTGACTTGGCCAAACAGTTAGCACATTGGTTGTTAGTTGTGTGTGTCGAAGGATAGATCATCGAAGGATAGTTTATATCCTTCGATGATAAGCTCGAAAGATAGCATTCGATAGATGGACCTCGAAGGATATCATCCTTCGAGGTACATATGGATCATTCGAGCTGTTTGTGGTCGACAGATGATCTTTCGATCAGTCTGTCTGATCCTTCGACCAGACACGCTGTGTCGGGTATAAATACCCGTGTGTTGTGTTCTCTTCCATAGTGAGACATAGACAGACACGAGAGTTAAGGAAGAGAGAGACAGGAGAACACACACACTTTGAGAGTTTATAGAACACTTCTGTAAACATTGAGCTTGTAACCGGACCCTTCATTCGTATTAATACATGTGGTGTTAATCGGTGAATCTTGTGTGTTTGTGTTTGTGCTTGTTCTCGTATAAATTCTCGGTTGCATGCTAGCTTGGATTCCGCACTCGCTAGTGTGTTTGATATAACAAGGAAAAGGTTTATCTCATCCTCGAGAGGGACCTACACTGTTCTGTTCGAAGGAGTTCCAGAATAAGTCGCAGATGCTGCTCGTGTTCCTCCCGACTCTTGGAATAGATCAGGATGTCGTCGATGAAGACTATAACGAACTTGTCCAGGTAAGGCTTGCACACTCGGTTCATCAAGTCCATGAAAACCGCAGGTGCGTTTGTCATCCCAAAAGGCATGACCAAAAATTCATAGTGCCCGTATCGAGTTCTGAAAGCTGTTTTGGAGACGTCCTCTTCCCGGACTCTCAGCTGGTGATAACCCGATCTCAAATCAATCTTTGAATAGTAGCTCGATCCCTGCAGCTGGTCGAACAAGTCGTCGATACGCGGTAGAGGATAACGATTCTTCACCGTCACCTTGTTGAGTTCCCGGTAATCGATGCACATTCTGAAAGTACCGTCTTTCTTCTTTACAAATAATACTGGAGCTCCCCAGGGCGATGAGCTTGGACGAATAAAACCCTTATCCAAGAGTTCTTGTAGTTGCGTAGAGAGTTCCTTCAACTCTGATGGGGCTAAACGATAAGGTGCACGAGCTATAGGCGCAGCTCCAGGAGCTAATTCGATCTGAAACTCGACTTGGCGATGGGGTGGAAGACCAGGTAATTCCTCAGGATAGTCGCGTACAACTGGAAAATCTTCTATCTTCTTCTCTTTCTCCGTGGTGTCAGTAATAAGAGCCAAAATGGCAGTGTGGCCCTTTCGTAAGCACTTTTGGGCCTTCAGGAGAGAAATGACGTTCTCAACAGCACTCCTCTTGTCGCCATGAATCATGAGAGGTTCACCATCGGGACCTGGAATACGGACAACCTTCTCGTTGCAAAGAATCTCTGCTCGGTGCTGGGATAACCAGTCCATCCCAATGACGACGTCGAAACTACCCAAGACAATAGGAATGAGGTCGATAGAGAAGGTCTGGTCGGCGAGAATAAGTTTACAACCCTTGACTACGTGTGTGGCTTCTAAGCTCTTACCATTTGCTAGCTCTACGGTGTGCTTGTTGTTCAATGGTGTTGGAATACGCTTAAGCATTCGACTAACTTCTAGTGACACGTAGCTAGTATCGGCACCCGAATCAAATAAAACTGAAACATAAAAGTCGTCGAGAAGGAACTTACCCGCCACAACATTGGGGTCATTCCTTGCTTCACCTTGGCCAATCATAAACATCCGCCCCCTGGCGCCATTGTTGTTGTTGTTCCCATTGTTACCATTCCCCTGATTGTTGTTATTGTTGTTGTTGTTGTTGTTCTGGTTCCTGTTCAGTTGAGGACAGTCTCTCTTGAAGTGGCCTTCAGCTCCACACTGAAAGCACCCTTTGTTATCACCTTGCTGTTGCTGCTGGCGTTGATTTTGTTGAGCTTGCTGACGATTCTGATTGGCGGGGTATAAGCTCCTGCAATCCTTTGCAGCGTGACCAGGCTTGTTGCACCGATGACAGTTGCCCCTGGTGCATGGCCCGCTGTGGTGCAGGCTGCAGCGATTGCATTTGGGGTGATTTCCTTTGTATCCACCACCAGACGATTGCTGACTAGGGCTCTTGTAGTCCTCAGTCTTTCTCTGCTGAGACTGGGACTGAACAGAAGTCGAACCCTTACTTGAAGTTCCATCCCATTTCCGTTTGTTGTCACTTGAGGTACCAGTAGTAGTTGCAGCACCTATGCGTTTTGGTAATTTGTTCTGCTCCACCGCCTGATCCGTGAGACGGTGAGCCAACTGAACAGTTTGCTGGTAGGTAGCGAGGTTCGCTGAAGTCACATGACTTTGGATTTCTGGCACTAAGCCCTGAAGAAATAGTTCGATGCGTTTGATGGGAGGATCCACCATAGTAGGGCACAGAATTGCCAGTTCGTTCGACCTTTTCACATAAGCTTCAATTTCCGACCCCGTCATCTTGAGGTTGAAGAACTCCACTTCCAGTTTGTGAATCTCATCACGACTGCAGTATTCCTCTTTGATCATTTCCTTAAAAGTTTCCCATGGGGTGGCGTTGGCAGCAACCAACCCTAGCATCTGAACTTGAGCGTTCCACCACGTGAGGGCTAAACCCTCGAGAGTACCAGTAGCATACTTCACCCTGCGCGCCTCAGGGCATTCGCACATTTCGAACACAGATTCTAGCTTCTCAAACCAGTGTAGGAGACCTACTGCTCCTTCAGTGCCGCTAAAAGTAGTTGGTCGGCAGTCCATGAAAGTCTTAAAAGTGCACACGGGTGGCTGAACATGATGACCTCCTGCGTGTGCAGCTGCGAGTGCTGCGGCAACTCGTTCGTTGATCAGAGCCGTCAACTGGGCTTGTGTCAGGTTAACGCGTCCAGACATGATCTTCACATCAAGAAGAACGTGAGTGAGAGGGGTTCGCGAAAGTACGACGATAAAATAGAGCAAGCACGCACGTGTTCATGCAACAGTAGTTATACTAACCAAGCATACCATAAGCAATGTACTATGTAACTAACAAGTAGGCAATATACACAGACCATATCACCTAGAGTGTCGAGCCTTGCATGTGGAGTGAAGCATCGTTGTGGACCGTTGAGCACTGTACAGGTTATAGTCTGGTTTTAACAAAAACGTTTTCCCCCTTTATTAAAACCAAGTTCTCTATAACCAATGGCTCTGATACCAATCTGTCACACCCCCAAAATCCACCTGCGGAGTACTACCGCTTGGAGGCGTGACTGACCAGGATCCAGCCACCAATCATATTGAACAAGCATATAAGTAGTTATAAAATCCACCCAATACAATTGGTGTTCAAACAAAACATAGTTAAGTTACAAGCGGAAGCATAAGTCTTAAATCAAAACATAAGTTTAATTGTTTCAAAGTTTAACATGGCACACGGCCGTCCATGTCCCACAACGATCCTCCTCCATGCAAGCTCCAGTTAAGAACCTAAGGACCTGCAAAGCATGTAGTAACGAGTCAACAACAAGTTGAGTGAGTTCACGGTTGGGTGTTCGTTTTATGTTGTTTCGAAAACAGTTTCCTTTATCTGGCATCCTGCCGTGGGGGTTACCCCATAGTTAAAAACGTGACTTGTTTATTCCCGGTTACTCTGGCTATCCAGCCGTGGGGGCTACCCCGTGTAGTTATCTGGCATTTCGGCCGTGGGGGCTACCCCATGTATACACTAGACTCGTTACCATATCGACTGCTGACTGTAGTCATGTTTATGTGCCCTGAAACTGTCAATGTCTATCATCATTGACGTGCCCCAGATCCATTAGTTCACGCCCGTCCTCTGCGGCACGGTGTGAGGTTTGTCAGACCTAAATAGCGCTATCTAACTAATGACCCGCTCGCCATTGGCCCGGCGATTAAGTCGATATAAAAATGAGGGACTTCGTGATAGAGTTTTGGTCTAGTACGAGTTATCTGTCCGTGAGGACGAGGAATTACATTCCTGAACCTTTGCTGTCCTACCCAAGGAGGACGAGGAACCCAGTTCCTTAACCCCAATTCCCGACCCAGGGAATCCCATGCTTTGTAGAGGGTGTGAACTCACCTTGGTTTGCTCGGTAGAAACACAGAAAAGTCAAACAAGCAATGTTGTGGCTACTCACGTCCTATCATAGTTGTATCATACAAGTCAGGTTCGTAACCAAGTAGCACACGGATGTTTCTAGCACATTGCATTCAGGTATCATCTAAGGCAGTTCAACATTCACGTTCAACAGTAACATAATAGGTCTGTGCATTAGGCCCAAGAGTCCGGCCCAAACAATTAAGTCCGAAAGTGAATTGCAAGCCCAAACAGCGTGTATCTGTGTAGAGTCTCGAGTCGCAACTAGGCGTTTGCGACTCGCAACCTGAGTCGCAATCATGGTTTCGGTTCGTGTTGGTTTGGTTACGAGTCGCAACTGGACTCACAACCGTGGTTTCGAGTCACAAGGTTGGTGTGCTGGTCATGTGTGGTTTCGAGTCGCAACTAGGTGTTTGCGACTCGCAACTGATGTCGCAACCGGGGATTTCGACTCATCAAGCAGTGGTTTTGAGTCGCAACTGATGGTTTCGGTTGGACAACTGCTGATCCGGAACAGTGTACTATCCAATGAGAATTTGATTTCAGAAAATGGTTTGTACTACCCACTTAAACATGTTTGTTTGTCTAGTAATTTACTAATTTGGATCAAACATATCAGATTTCAAATATTCAAGCATGCTCATATGATATTCAAGTTGTTCTTCACACATTCATCATGTTCATCAATATCCAAGTAGTTCATCATATCATAACTTGAAACAACAATCCGAAATATTCAAACAACTAATCCGATTTCCACATAAGTGCAGCCAATCAAGCATTTTGATTTGTAACCTAAGAGCATGCAATCCGATTTCATAACATGAATAACAATCGAGCATTCCAACAACAAGTCCGAATAATATGAGCATTATACACACCGATTTCATGAACACCAACCATTTATGGTTTAAATCACATTAAATCACAAACATCATTAACTCATCATGCAATCAATCCGGAAATCTAAGTATGATAGTTTATTAACATCATCATGTATAAATCTAACAAACCAACATATTACCAAGTCACACAAGATACATCATCATCAACAAAATATCACATCATCATCATCAACAACAACCGAAATCTAAACACACACAATGAGAATCACTAACCGGTTAGAGGAATAGTGGTGAAGGATGAAGCTTTGTTTGGCGTGAACAAGCAAAATCCGAGAATCCTTTTGTGGTCGGTTGGTTGGATCCGAGAAGAAGGAGGAGAAGTATGATGCTTGGTGTCTAGGGTTTTAGTGAGAGAGTGGAGAGTGTGTGTTGGAGGAGTATGAGTGTTGTTGCCCAAAAATGACAAGTATGGCTAACATGAGGATTATATACTAGTCCTAAGTAGTGCACCCTAATGGACTCGGATGAGGTGCACGGCCCAACCGGCCCATATGTCACACTAGTTCACTCGAGACCACATGGTCTCGAGTCGGGTTCATGGCTTTCGGTTCATATACTCGAATACATACACACAAGCATACATGTAACATAACACAAAATCATATAAAGGTTCACTTATCATTCATTAAATCACATAAGTTTAACTAGTCACACGTTTAAGCATACAACGAAAGGTTCTAAATTTCGAGTTGTCACACACCGGTCCTCCTCAAACCTAACATTACAAGGGGCACTTCTATGTGCACAGTGAAGCACCAATTGCATATTCCGCGGGGAAACGCGAATGGAGACCGCCGTGGCACCCCGTTGAGACGACTCTGAATGCCACTAACCAGACCGAGTGGTGGCCTCCGTGGAGTCTTTTTTCCGTCCTTGAGGACAAGGACGTTTTCAACGGTGCGGGAATGATACGTGCCCACGATCTCCTCCATGTTCCAAAATTTTATTAGCATGTTCCCTTTATTTATTTAATTATTTTGCATGCATGTGTTTAATTTCAAAGTAGTGGAATAGTGGTTAGTTATTTAGCTTAGTATTTATAATGTAAATCATTTGATGTTTTGGAAAATGAATGAAAAATATTGAAAAGAGAGTTATCTCAAAGTCTTGCTTCTTTGCTATTTTCTTTTGAGCTTAATCTACTCAACGGATTATTTATCCCAAATCCGATTGGTACATATCAGACTAAAAAAGGCGTAAGGTTCAAAATGGTGTAAAATTAAAATGGGATATACCGGGCTAGGATTCGAGTTACAGGAACAAGGGCCAAACCAACCACCCAAGAATGGAATCGTTGAACGAAAACACTTGACAACCTCCTAGAAGTAGCTTTTCTTGCCACCAGACCTTTCTCCATCAATTAGGAATCTGATGCCGTCACTAAACACATTCCTTAAATTGTAGCCATTTGTTGAATGTTTTTTTGGTGTCTAATCCGCATATATATAACCATTGCCCTTGATTTTCTTGACTGTATATCTCTTAAATATCAACATATACACGTGTGATTTAGTTTACGAAGATTTTTCAATGCCGAGAACCTCGATCAGAGAGTAAAAAAGGCGTAAGGTTCACAATGGTGTAAAATTAAAATGGGATATACTGGGCTAGGATTCGAGTTACAGGAACAATGGCCAAACCAACCACCCAAGAATGGAATCGTCGAGCGAAAACACTTGACAACCTCCTAGAAGCAGCTTTTCTTGCCACCAGACCTTTCTCCATTAATTAGAAATCTGATGCCGTCACTAATCACATTCCTTAAATTATAGCCATTTGTTGAGTGTTTTTTTTGGTGTCTAATCTGCATATATATCACCATTGCCCTGGATTTTCTTGACTGTATATCTCTTATATGTCAACATATACACGTGTGATTTAGTTTACGAAGATTTTTCAATACCGAGAACCTCGATCAGAGAGTAAAAAAGGCGTAAGGTTCACAATGGTGTAAAATTAAAATGGGATATGCCGGGCTAGGATTCGAGTTACAGGAACAAGGGCCAAACCAACCACCCAAGAATGGAATCTTCGAGCGAAAACATATGACAACCACCTAGAAGCAGCTTTTCTTGCCTCCAGACCTTTCTCTATCAATTAGGAATCTGATGCCGTCACTAAACACATTCCTTAAAGTGTAGCCATTTTTTGAGTGTTTTTTTGGTGTCTAATCCGCATATATATCACCATTGCCCTTGATTTTCTTGACTGTATATCTCTTAAATGTCAACATATACACGTGTGATTTTTTTTACGAAGATTTTTCAATGCCGAGAACCTCAATCAGAGAGTAAAAAAGGCGTAAGTTTCACAATGGTGTAAAATTAAAATGGGATATACCGGGCTAGGATTCGAGTTACAGGAACAAGGACCAAACCAACCACCCAAGAATGGAATCGTCGAGCGAAAACACTTGAAATCCTCCTAGAAGCAGCTTTTCTTGCCACCAGACCTTTCTCCATCAATTTGGAATCTGATCCCGTCACTAAACACATTCCTTAAATTGTAGCCATTTGTTGAGTGTTTTTTTTGGTGTCTAATCTGCATATATATCACCATTGCCCTGGATTTTCTTGACTGTATATCTCTTAAATGTCAACATATACACGTGTGATTTAGTTTACGAAGATTTTTCAATACCGAGAACCTCGATCAGAGAGTAAAAAAGGCGTAAGGTTCACAATGGTGTAAAATTAAAATGGGATATACCGGGCTAGGATTCGAGTTACAGGAACAAGGGCCAAACCAACCACCCAAGAATGGAATCTTCGAGCGAAAACATATGACAACCACCTAGAAGCAGCTTTTCTTGCCTCCAGACCTTTCTGTATCAATTAGGAATCTGATGCCGTCACTAAACACATTCCTTAAAGTGTAGCCATTTTTTGAGTGTTTTTTTGGTGTCTAATCCGCATATATATCACCATTGCCCTTGATTTTCTTGACTGTATATCTCTTAAATGTCAACATATACACGTGTGATTTTGTTTACGAAGATTTTTCAATGCCGAGAACCTCGATCAGAGAGTAAAAAAGGCGTAAGTTTCACAATGGTGTATAATTAAAATGGGATATACCGGGCTAGGATTCGAGTTACAGCAACAAGGGCCAAACCAACCACCCAAGAATGGAATCATCGAGCGAAAACACTTGACAACCTCCTAGAAGCAGCTTTTCTTGACACCAGACCTTTCTCCATCAATTAGGAATCTGATGTCGTCAGTAAACACATTCCTTAAATTGTAGACATTTACTGAGTGTTTTTTTGGTGTCTAATTCGCATATATATATCACCATTGCCCTTGATTTTCTTGACTATATATCTCTTAAATGTCAACATATACACGTGTGATTTAGTTTACGAAGATTTTTCAATGCCGAGAACCTCGATCAGAGAGTAAAAAAGGCGTAAGGTTTACAATGGTGTAAGATTAATATGGGATATACCGGGCTAGGATTCGAGTTACAGGAACAAGGGCAAAACCAACCACCCAAGAATGGAATCGTCAAGCGATAACACTTGACAACCTCCTAGAAGCAGCTTTTCTTGACACCAGACCTTTCTTTATCAATTAGGAATCTGATGTCGTCACTAAACACATTCCTTAAATTGTAGCCATTTGTTGAGTGTTTTTTTGGTGTCTAATCCGCATATATATAACCATTTCCCTTGATTTTCTTGACTGTATATCTCTTAAATGTCAACATATACACGTGTGATTTAGTTTACGAAGATTTTTTCAATGCCGAGAACCTCGATCAGAGAGTAAAAAATGCTTAAGGTTCACAATGGTGTAAAATTAAAATGGGATATACCGGGCTAGGATTCGAGTTACAGGAACAAGGACCAAACCAACCACCCAAGAATGGAATCGTCGAGCGAAAACACTTGAAATCCTCCTAGAAGCAGCTTTTCTTGCCACCAGAACTTTCTCCATCAATTAGGAATCTGATGCCGTCACTAAACACATTCCTTAAATTGTAGCCATTTGTTGAGTGTTTTTTTTGGTGTCTAATCTGCATATATATCACCATTGCCCTGGATTTTCTTGACTGTATATCTCTTAAATGTCAACATATACACGTGTGATTTAGTTTACGAAGATTTTTCAATACCGAGAACCTCGATCAGAGAGTAAAAAAGGCGTAAGGTTCACAATGGTGTAAAATTAAAATGGGATATACCGGGCTAGGATTCGAGTTACAGGAACAAGGGCCAAACCAACCACCCAAGAATGGAATCTTCGAGCGAAAACATATGACAACCACCTAGAAGCAGCTTTTCTTGCCTCCAGACCTTTCTGTATCACTTAGGAATCTGATGCCATCACTAAACACATTCCTTAAATTATAGCCATTTGTTGAGTGTTTTTTTTTGGTGTCTATTCCGCATATATATCACCATTGCCCTTGATTTTCTTGACTGTATATCTCTTAAATGTCAACATATACACGTGTGATTTTGTTTACGAAGAGTTTTCAATGCCGAGAACCTCAATCAGAGAGTAAAAAAGGGGTAAGTTTCACAATGGTGTAAAATTAAAAAAGGATATACCGGGCTAGGATTCGAGTTACAGGAACAAGGGCCAATCCAACCACCCCAGAATGGAATCGTCAAACGAAAACACTTGACAACCTCCTAGAAGCAGCTTTTCTTGACACCAGACCTTTCTCCATCAATTAGGAATCTGATGTCGTCACTAAACAAATTCCTTAAATTGTAGCCATTTGTTGACTGTTTTTTTTGGTGTCTAATCCGCATATATATCACCATTGCCCTTGATTTTCTTGACTGTATATCTCTTAAATGTCAACATATACACGTGTGATTTAGTTTACGAAGATTTTTCAATGCCGAGGACCTCGATCAGAGAGTAAAAACGGCGTTAGGTTCACAATGGTGTAAAATTAAAATGGGATATACCGGGCGAGGATTCGAGTTACAGGAACAAGGACCAAACCAACCACCGAAGAATGGAATCGTCGAGCGAAAACACTTGACAACCTCCTAGAAGCAGCTTTTCTTGCCACCAGACATTTCTCCATCAATTAGGAATCTGATGCCGTCACTAAACACATTCCTTAAATTGTAGCCATTTGTTGAGTGTTTTTTTTGTGTCTAATCCGCAAATATATCACTATTACCCTTGATTTTCTTGGCTGTATATCTCTTAAATGTCAACATATACATGTGTGATTTAGTTTACGAAGATTTTTCAATGCCGAGAACCTCGATCAGAGAATAAAAATGGCCTAAGGTTCACAATGGTGTAAAATTAAAATGGGATATACCGGGCTAGGATTCGAGTTACAGGCACAAGGGCCAAACCAACCACTCAAGAATGGAATCGTCAAGCGAAAATACTTGACAACCTCCTAGAAGCAGCTTTTCTTGACACCAGACCTTTCTCCATCAATTAGGAATCTGATGTCGTCAGTAAACACATTCCTTAAATTGTAGCCATTTGTTGAGTGTTTTTTGGTGTCTAATCCGCATATATATCACCATTGCCCTTGATTTTCTTAACTGTATATCTCTTAAATGTCAACATATACACGTGTGATTTAGTTTACGAAGATTTTTCAATGCCGAGAACCTCGATCAGAGAGTAAAAAGGCATAAGGTTCACAATGGTGTAAAATTAAAATGGGATATACCGGGCTAGGATTCGAGTTACAGGAACAAAAGCCAAAACAACCACCCAAGAATGGAATCGTCGAGCGAAAATACTTGAAAACCTCCTAGAAGCAGCTTTTCTTGCCACCAGACCTTTCTCCATCAATTAGGAATCTGATGCCGTCACTAAACACATTCCTTAATTTGTAGCCATTTGTTGAGTGTTTTTTTTGGTGTCTAATCCGCATATTTATCACCTTTTCCCTTGATTTTCTTGACTGTATATTTCTTAAATGTCAACATATACACGAGTGATTTAGTTTACAAAGATTTTTCAATGCCGAGAACCTCGATCAGAGAGTAAAAAAGGCGTAAGGTTCACAATGGTGTAAAATTAAAATGGGATATACCGGGCTAGGATTCGAGTTACGGGCACAAGGGCCAAACCAACCACTCAAGAATGGAATCGTCAAGCAAAAACACTTGACAACCTCCTAGAAGCAGCTTTTCTTGCCACCAGAACTTTCTCCATCAATTAGGAATCTGATGCCGTCACAAAACACATTCCTTAAAATGTAGCCATTTGTTGAGTGTTTTTTTGGTGTCTAATCCGCATATGTATCACCTTTGCCCTTGATTATCTTAAATGTATATCTCTTAAATGTCAACATATACACGTGTGATTTAGTTTACGAAGATTTTTCAATGCCGAGAACCTCGATCAGAGAGTAAAAAAGGCGTAAGGTTCACAATGGTGTAAAATTAAAATGGGATATACCAGGCTAGGATTCGAGTTACAGGCACAAGGGCCAAACCAACCACTCAAGAATGGAATCGTCAAGCGAAAACATTTGACAACCTCCTAGAAGCAGCTTTTCTTGCCACCAGACCTTTCTCCATCAATTAGGAATCTGATGCCGTCACTAAACACATTCCTTAAATTGTAGCCATTTGTTGAGTGTATTTTTTTGGTGTCTAATCCGCATATATATCACCATTGCCCTTAATTTTCTTGACTATATATCTCTTAAATGTCAACATATACACGTGTGATTTAGTTTATGAAGGTTTTTCAATGCCGAGAACCTGGATCAGAGAGTAAAAAAAGCGTAAGGTTTACAATGGTGTAAAATTAAAATGGGATATACCGGGCTAGGATTCGAGTTACAGGAACAAGGGCCAAACCAACCACCCAAGAATGGAATCATCAAGCGAAAACACTTGACAACCTCCTAGAAGCAGCTTTTCTTGACACCAGAACTTTCTCCATCAATTAGGAATCTAACACATTCCTTAAATTGTAGCCATTTGTTGAGTGTTTTTTTTGGTGTCTAATCTGCATATATATCACCATTGCCCTTGATTTTCTTGACTGTATATCTCTTAAATGTCAACATATACACGTGCGATTTAGTTTACGAAGATTTTTCAATGCCGAGAACCTCGATCAGAGAGTAAAAAAGGCGTAAGGTTCACAATGGTGTAAAATTAAAATGGGATATACCGGGCTAGGGTTCGAGTTACAGTAAAAAGGGCCAAACCAACCACCCAAGAATGGAATCGTCGAGCGAAAACACTTGAAAACCTCCTAGAAGCAGCTTTTCTTGCCACCAGACCTTTCTCCATCAATTAGGAATCTGATGCCGTCACTAAACACATTCCTTAAATTATACCCATTTGTTGAGTGTTTTTTTTGGTGTCTAATCCGCATATATATCATCATTGCCCTAGATTTTCTTGACTGTATATCTCTTAAATGACAACATATACACGTGTGATTTAGTTTACGAAGATTTTTCAATGCCGAGAACCTCGATCAGAGAGTAAAAAAGGCGTAAGGTTCACAATAGTATAAAATTAAAATGTGATATACCGGGTTAGGATTCGAGTTACAGGAACAAGGGCCAAACCAACCACCCAAGAATGGAATCGTCAAGCGAAAACACTTGACAACCTCCTAGAAGCAGCTTTTCTTGACACCAGACCTTTCTCCATCAATTAGGAATTTGATGTCGTCACTAAACACATTTCTTAAATTGTAGCCATTTGTTGAGTGTTTTTTTTGGTGGCTAATCCGCATATATATCACCATTGTCCTTGATTTTCTTGACTGTATATCTCTTAAATGTCAACATATACTCGTGCGATTTAGTTTACGAAGATTTTTCAATGATGAGAACCTCAATCAGAGAGTAAAAAAGGCGTAAGGTTCACAATGGTGTAAAATTAAAATGGGATATACCGGGCTAGGATTCGAGTTACAGAACAAGGGCCTAACCAACCTCCCAAGAATGGAATCGTCGAGCGAAAACACTTGAAAACCTCCTAGATCAGCGTTTCTTGCCACCAGACCTTTCGCCATCAATTAGGAATCTGATGCCGTCACTAAACACATTCCTTAAATTGTAGCCATTTGTTGAGTGTTTTTTTTGGTGTCTAATCCGCATATATATATCACCATTGCCCTTGATTTTCTTGACTGTATATCTCTTAAATGTCAACATATACACGTGTGATTTAGTTTACGAAGATCTTTCAATGCCGAGAACCTCTATCAGAGAGTAAAAAAGGCGTAAGGTTTACAATGGTGTAAAATTAAAATGGGATATACCGGGCTAGGATTCGAGTTACAGGAACAAGGGCCAAACCAACCACCCGAAGAATGGAATCGTCAAGCGAAAACACTTGACAGCCTCCAAGAAGCAGCTTTTCTTGACAACAGACCTTTCTCCATCAATTTGGAATCTGATGTCGTCACTAAACACATTCCTTAAATTGTAGCCATTTGTTGATTGTTTTTTTGGTGTCTAATCCGCATATATATCACCATTGCCCTTGATTTTCTTGACTGTATATCTCTTAAATGTCAACTTATACACGTGCGATTTAGTTTACGAAGATTTTTCAATGCCGAGAAACTCGATCAGAGAGTAAAAAAGGCGTAAGGTTCACAATGGTGTAAAATTAAAATGGGATATACCGGGCTAGGGTTCGAGTTACAGGAACAAGGGCCAAACCAACCACCCAAGAATGGAATCGTCGAGCGAAAACAATTGAAAACCTCCTAGAAGCAGCTTTTCTTGCCACCAGACCTTTCTCCATAAATTAGGAATCTGATGCCGTCAATAAACACATTCCTTAAATTGTAGCCATTTGTTGAGTGTTTTTTTTGGTGTCTAATCCTCATATGTATCACCTTTGCCCTTGATTTTCTTGACTGTATATCTCTTTAATGTCAACATATACACGTGTGATTTAGTTTACGGAGTTTTTTCAATGCCAAGAACCTCGATCAGAGAGTAAAAAAGGCGTAAGGTTCACAATGGTGTAAAATTAAAATGGGATATACTGGGCTAGGATTCGAGTTACAGGAACAAGGGCCAAACCCACCACCCAAGAATGGAATGGTCGAGCGAAAACACTTGAAAACCTCCTAGAAGCAGTTTTTCTTGCCACCAGACCTTTCTCCATCAATTAGGAATCTGATGCCGTCACAAAACACATTCCTTAAATTGTAGCCATTTGTTGATAGTTTTTTTTGGTGTCTAATCCGCATATATATCACCATTGCCCTTGATTTTCTTGACTGTATATCTCTTAAATGTCAACATATACACGTGTGATTTAGTTTACGAAGATTTTTCAATGCCGAGAACCTCGATAAGAGAGTAAAAAAGGCGTAAGGTTCACAATAGTATAAAATTAAAATGGGATATACCGGGCTAGGATTCGAGTTACAGGAACAAGGGCCAAACAAACCACCCAAGAATAGAATCGTCAAGCGAAAACACTTGACAACCTCCTAGAAGGAGCTTTTCTTGACACCAGGCCTTTTTCCATCAATTAGGAATCTGATGTCGTCAATAAACACATTCCTTAAATTGTAGCCATTTGTTGAGTGTTTATTTTTGGTGGCTAATCCGCATATATATCACCATTGCCCTTGATTTTATTGACTGTATATCTCTTAAATGTCAACATATACACGTGCGATTTAGTTTACGAAGATTTTTCAATGCCGAGAACCTCAATCAGAGAGTAAAAAAGGCGTAAGGTTCACAATGGTGTAAAATTAAAATGGGATATACCGTGCTAGGGTTCGAGTTACAGGAACAAGGGCCAAACCAACCACCCAAGAATGGAATCGTCGAGAGAAAACAATTGAAAACCTCCTAGAAGCAGCTTTTCTTGCCACCAGACCTTTCTCCATCAAATAGGAATCTGATGCCGTCAATAAACACATTCCTTAAATTGTAGCCATTTGTTTAGTGTTTTTTTTGGTGTCTAATCCGCATATGTATCACCTTTCCCTTGATTTTCTTGACTTTATATCTCTTAAATGTCAACATATACACGTGTGATTTAGTTTACGAAGATTTTTCAATGCCGAGAACCTCGATCAGAGAGTAAAAAAGCCGTAAGGTTCACAATGGTGTAAAATTAAAATGGGATATACCGGGCTAGGATTCGAGTTACAGGCACAAGGGCCAAACCAACCACTCAAGAATGGAATCGTCAAGCGAAAACACTTGACAACCTCCTAGAAGCAGCTTTTCTTGCCACCAGACCTTTCTCCATCAATTAGGAATCTGATGCCGTCAATAAACACATTCCTTAAATTGTAGCCATTTGTTGAGTGTTTTTTTTGGTGTCTAATCCGCATATGTATCACCTTTGCCCTTGATTTTCTTGACTGTATATCTCTTTAATGTCAACATATACACGTGTGATTTAGTTTACGGAGTTTTTTCAATGCCAAGAACCTCGATCAGAGAGTAAAAAAGGCGTAAGGTTCACAATGGTGTAAAATTAAAATGGGATATACTGGGCTAGGATTCGAGTTACAGGAACAAGGGCCAAACCCACCACCCAAGAATGGAATGGTCGAGCGAAAACACTTGAAAACCTCCTAGAAGCAGCTTTTCTTGCCACCAGACCTTTCTCCATCAATTAGGAATCTGATGCCGTCACAAAACACATTCCTTAAATTGTAGCCATTTGTTGATCGTTTTTTTGGTGTCTAATCCGCATATATATCACCATTGCCCTTGATTTTCTTGACTGTATATCTCTTAAATGTCAACATATACACGTGTGATTTAGTTTACGAAGATTTTTCAATGCCGAGAACCTCGATAAGAGAGTAAAAAAGGCGTAAGGTTGACAATAGTATAAAATTAAAATGGGATACACCGGGCTAGGATTCGAGTTACAGGAACAAGGGCCAAACCAACCACCCAAGAATAGAATCGTCAAGCGAAAACACTTGACAACCTCCTAGAAGCAGCTTTTCTTGACACCAGACCTTTTTCCATCAATTAGGAATCTGATGTCGTCAATAAACACATTCCTTAAATTGTAGCCATTTGTTGAGTGTTTATTTTTGGTGGCTAATCCGCATATATATCACCATTGCCCTTGATTTTCTAGACTGTATATCTCTTAAATGTCAACATATACACGTGCGATTTAGTTTACGAAGATTTTTCAATGCCGAGAACCTCAATCAGAGAGTAAAAAAGGCGTAAGGTTCACAATGGTGTAAAATTAAAATGGGATATACCGTGCTAGGGTTCGAGTTACAGGAACAAGGGCCAAACCAACCACCCAAGAATGGAATCGTCGAGAGAAAACAATTGAAAACCTCCTAGAAGCAGCTTTTCTTGCCACCAGACCTTTCTCCATCAAATAGGAATCTGATGCCGTCAATAAACACATTCCTTAAATTGTAGCCATTTGTTGAGTGTTTTTTTTGGTGTCTAATCCGCATATGTATCACCTTTGCCCTTGATTTTCTTGACTTTATATCTCTTAAATGTCAACATATACACGTGTGATTTAGTTTACGAAGATTTTTCAATGCCGAGAACCTCGATCAGAGAGTAAAAAAGCCGTAAGGTTCACAATGGTGTAAAATTAAAATGGGATATACCGGGCTAGGATTCGAGTTACAGGCACAAGGGCCAAACCAACCACTCAAGAATGGAATCGTCAAGCGAAAACACTTGAAAACCTCCTAGAAGCAGCTTTTCTTGCCACCAGACCTTTCTCCATCAAATAGGAATCTGATGCCGTCAATAAACACATTCCTTAAATTGTAGCCATTTGTTGAGTGTTTTTTTTTGGTGTCTAATCCGCATATATATCACCATTGCCCTTGATTTTCTTGACTGTATATCTCTTAAATGTCAACATATACACGTGTGATTTAGTTTACGAAGATTTTTCAATGCCGAGAACCTCGATCAGAGAGTAAAAAAGGCGTAAGGTTCACAATAGTATAAAATTAAAATGGGATATACCGGGCAAGGATTCGAGTTACAGGAACAAGGGCCAAACCAACCACCCAAGAATGGAATCGTGAAGCGAAAACACTTGACAACCTCCTAAAAGCAGCTTTTCTTGACACCAGACCTTTTTCCATCAATTAGGAATCTGATGTCGTCACTAAACACATTCCTTAAATTGTAGCCATTTGTTGAGTGTTTTTTTGGTGTCTAATCCGCATATATATCACCATTGCCCTTGATTTTCTTGACTGTATATCTCTTAAATGTCAACTTATACACGTGTGATTTAGTTTACGAAGATTTTTCAATGCAGAGAACCTCGATCAGAGAGTAAAAAAGGCGTAAGGTTCACAATGGTGTAAAATTAAAATGGGATATAACGGGCTAGGATTCGAGTTACAGAACAAGGGCCAAACTAACCTCCCAAGAATGGAATCGTCGAGCGAAAACACTTGAAAACCTCCTAGATCAGCTTTTCTTGCCACCAGACCTTTCGCCATCAATTAGGAATCTGATTCCGTCACTAAACACATTCCTTAAATTGTAGCCATTTGTTGAGTGTTTTTTTTGGTGTCTAATCCGCATATATATCACCATTGCCCTTGATTTTCTTGACTGTATATCTCTTAAATGTCAACATATACATGTGTGATTTTGTTTACGAAGATTTTTCAATGCCGAGAACCTCAATCAGAGAGTATAAAAGGCGTAAGGTTTACAATGGTGTAAAATTAAAATGGGATATACCGGGCTAGGATTCGAGTTACAGGAACATGGGCCAAACCAACCACCCCAAGAATGGAATCGTCAAGCGAAAACACTTGACAACCTCCTAGAAGCAGCTTTTCTTGACAACAGACCTTTCTCCATCAATTAGGAATCTGATGTCGTCACTAAACACATTCCTTAAATTGTAGCCATTTGTTGAGTGTTTTTTTGGTGTCTAATCCGCATATATATCACCATTGCCCTTGATTTTCTTGACTGTATATCTCTTAAATGTCAACTTATACACGTGTGATTTAGTTTACGAAGATTTTTCAATGCCGAGAACCTCGATCAGAGAGTAAAAAAGGCGTAAGGTTCACAATGGTGTAAAATTAAAATGGGATATACCGGGCTAGGGTTTGAGTTACAGGAACAAGGTCCAAACCAACCACCCAAGAATGGAATCGTCGAGAGAAAACAATTGAAAACCTCCTAGAAGCAGCTTTTCTTACCACCAGACCTTTCTCCATCAATTAGGAATCTGATGCTGTCAATAAACACATTCCTTAAATTGTAGCCATTTGTTGAGTGTTTTTTTTTGGTGTCTAATCCGCATATGTATCACCTTTGCCCTTGATTTTCTTGACTGTATATCTCTTAAATGTCAACATATACACGTGTGATTTAGTTTACGAAGATTTTTCAATGCAGAGAACCTCGATCAGAGAGTAAAAAAGGCGTAAGGTTCACAATGGTGTAAAATTAAAATGGGATATACCGGGCTAGGATTCGAGTTACATGCACCAGGGCCAAACCAACCACTCAAGAATGGAATCATCAAGCGAAAACACTTGACAACCTCCTAGAAACAGCTTTTCTTGCCACCAGAACTTTCTTCATCAAATAGGAATCTGATGCCGTCACAAAACACATTCCTTAAATTGTAGCCAATTGTTGAGTGTTTTTTTTGGTGTCTAATCCGCATATGTATCACCTTTGCCCTTGATTTTCTTGACTGTATATCTCTTTAATGTCAACATATACACGTGTGATTTAGTTTACGGAGTTTTTTCAATGCCAAGAACCTCGATCAGAGAGTAAAAAAGGCGTAAGGTTCACAATGGTGTAAAATTAAAATGAGATATACTGGGCTAGGATTCGAGTTACAGGAACAAGGGCCAAACCCACCACCCAAGAAAGGAATGGTCGAGCGAAAACACTTGAAAACCTCCTAGAAGCAGCTTTTCTTGCCACCAGACCTTTCTCCATCAATTAGGAATCTGATGCCGTCACAAAACACATTCCTTAAATTGTAGCCATTTGTTGATCGTTTTTTTGGTGTCTAATCCGCATATATATCACCATTGCCCTTGATTTTCTTGACTGTATATCTCTTAAATGTCAACATATACACGTGTGATTTAGTTTACGAAGATTTTTCAATGCCGAGAACCTCGATCAGAGAGTAAAAAAGGCGTAAGGTTCACAATAGTATAAAATTAAAATGGGATATACCGGGCTAGGATTCGAGTTACAGGAACAAGGGCCAAACCAACCACCCAAGAATGGAATCGTCAAGCGAAAACACTTGACAACCTCCTAGAAGCAGCTTTTCTTGACACCAGACCTTTTTCCATCAATTAGGAATCTGATGTCGTCACTAAACACATTCCTTAAATTGTAGCCATTTGTTGAGTATTTTTTTGGTGTCTAATCCGCATATATATCACCATTCCCTTGATTTTCTTGACTGTATATCTCTTAAATGCCAACTTATACACGTGTGATTTAGTTTACGAAGATTTTTCAATGCAGAGAACCTCGATCAGAGAGTAAAAAAGGCGTAAGGTTCACAAAGGTGTAAAATTAAAATGGGATATAACGGGCTAGGATTCGAGTTACAGAACAAGGGCCAAACTAACCTCCCAAGAATGGAATCGTCGAGCGAAAACACTTGAAAACCTCCTAGATCAGCTTTTCTTGCCACCAGACCTTTCGCCATCAATTAGGAATCTGATTCCGTCACTAAACACATTCCTTAAATTGTAGCCATTTGTTGAGTGTTTTTTTTGGTGTCTAATCCGCATATGTATCACTATTGCCCTTGATTTTCTTGACTGTATATCTCTTAAATGTCAACATATACATGTGTGATTTTGTTTACGAAGATTTTTCAATGCCGAGAACCTCTATCAGAGAGTAAAAAAGGCGTAAGGTTTACAATGGTGTAAAATTAAAATGGGATATACCGGGCTAGGATTCGAGTTACAGGAACTTGGGCCAAACCAACCACCCCAAGAATGGAATCGTCAAGCGAAAACACTTGACAACCTCCTAGAAGCAGCTTTTCTTGACAACAGACCTTTCTCCATCAATTAGGAATCTGATGTCGTCACTAAACACATTCCTTAAATTGTAGCCATTTGTTGAGTGTTTTTTTGGTGTCTAATCCGCATATATATCACCATTGCCCTTGATTTTCTTGTCTGTATATCTCTTAAATGTCAACTTATACACGTGTGATTTAGTTTACGAAGATTTTTCAATGCCGAGAACCTCGATCAGAGAGTAAAAAAGGCGTAAGGTTCACAATTGTGTAAAATTAAAATGGGATATACCGGGCTAGGGTTTGAGTTACAGGAACAAGGGCCAAACCAACCACCCAAGAATGGAATCGTCGAGAGAAAACAATTGAAAACCTCCTAGAAGCAGCTTTTCTTACCACCAGACCTTTCTCCATCAATTAGGAATCTGATGCCGTCAATAAACACATTCCTTAAATTGTAGCCATTTGTTGAGTGTTTTTTTTGGTGTCTAATCCGCATATGTATCACCTTTGCCCTTGATTTTCTTGACTGTATATATCTTAAATGTCAACATATACACGTGTGATTTAGTTTACGGAGATTTTTCAATGCAGAGAACCTCGATCAGAGAGTAAAAAAGGCGTAAGGTTCACAATGGTGTAAAATTAAAATGGGATATACCGGGCTAGGATTCGAGTTACAGGCACCAGTGCCAAACCAACCACTCAAGAATGGAATCATCAAGCGAAAACACTTGACAACCTCCTAGAAACAGCTTTTCTTGCCACCAGAACTTTCTTCATCAAATAGGAATCTGATGCCGTCACAAAACACATTCCTTAAATTGTAGCCAATTGTTGAGTGTTTTTTTTGGTGTCTAATCCGCATATGTATCACCTTTGCCCTTGATTTTCTTGACTGTATATCTCTTTAATGTCAACATATACACGTGTGATTTAGTTTACGGAGATTTTTCAATGCCAAGAACCTCGATCAGAGAGTAAAAAAGGCGTAAGGTTCACAATGGTGTAAAATTAAAATGGGATATACTGGGCTAGGATTCGAGTTACAGGAACAAGGGCCAAACCCACCACCCAAGAAAGGAATGGTCGAGCGAAAACACTTGAAAACCTCCTAGAAGCAGCTTTTCTTGCCACCAGATCTTTCTCCATCAATTAGGAATCTGATGCCGTCACAAAACACATTCCTTAAATTGTAGCCATTTGTTGATCGTTTTTTTTGGTGTCTAATCCGCATATATATCACCATTGCCCTTGATTTTCTTGACTGTATATCTCTTAAATGTCAACATATACACGTGTGATTTAGTTTACGAAGATTTTTCAATGCCGAGAACCTCGATCAGAGAGTAAAAAAGGCGTAAGGTTCACAATAGTATAAAATTAAAATGGGATATACCGGGCTAGGATTCGAGTTACAGGAACAAGGGCCAAACCAACCACCCAAGAATGGAATCGTCAAGCGAAAACACTTGACAACCTCCTAGAAGCAGCTTTTCTTGACACCAGACCTTTTTCCAACAATTAGGAATCTGATGTCGTCACTAAACACATTCCTTAAATTGTAGCCATTTGTTGAGTGTTTTTTTGGTGTCTAATCCGCATATATATCACCATTGCCCTTGATTTTCTTGACTGTATATCTCTTAAATGTCAACTTATACACGTGTGATTTAGTTTACGAAGATTTTTCAATGCAGAGAACCTCGATCAGAGAGTAAAAAAGGCGTAAGGTTCACAATGGTGTAAAATTAAAATGGGATATAACGGGCTAGGATTCGAGTTACAGAACAAGGGCCAAACTAACCTCCCCAGAATGGAATCGTCGAGCGAAAACACTTGAAAACCTCCTAGATCAGCTTTTCTTGCCACCAGACCTTTCGCCATCAATTAGGAATCTGATTCCGTCACTAAACACATTCCTTAAATTGTAGCCATTTGTTGGGTGTTTTTTTTGGTGTCTAATCCGCATATATATCACCATTGCCCTTGATTTTCTTGACTGTATATCTCTTAAATGTCAACATATACATGTGTGATTTTGTTTACGAAGATTTTTCAATGCCGAGAACCTCTATCAGAGAGTAAAAAAGGCGTAAGGTTTACAATGGTGTTAAATTAAAATGGGATATACCGGGCTAGGATTCGAGTTACAGGAACATGGGCCAAACCAACCACCCCAAGAATGGAATCGTCAAGCGAAAACACTTGACAACCTCCTAGAAGCAACTTTTCTTGACAACAGACCTTTCTCCATCAATTAGGAATCTGATGTCGTCACTAAACACATTCCTTAAATTGTAGCCATTTGTTGAGTGTTTTTTTGGTGTCTAATCCGCATATATATCACCATTGCCCTTGATTTTCTTGACTGTATATCTCTTAAATGTCAACTTATACACGTGTGATTTAGTTTACGAAGATTTTTCAATGCCGAGAACCTCGATCAGAGAGTAAAAAAGGCGTAAGGTTCACAATGGTGTAAAATTAAAATGGGATATACCGGGCTAGGGTTTGAGTTACAGGAACAAGGGCCAAACCAACCACCCAAGAATGGAATCGTCGAGAGAAAACAATTGAAAACCTCCTAGAAGCAGCTTTTCTTACCACCAGACCTTTCTCCATCAATTAGGAATCTGATGCCGTCAATAAACACATTCCTTAAATTGTAGCCATTTGTTGAGTGTTTTTTTTGGTGTCTAATCCGCATATGTATCACCTTTGCCCTTGATTTTCTTGACTGTATATCTCTTAAATGTCAACATATACACGTGTGATTTAGTTTACGAAGATTTTTCAATGCAGAGAACCTCGATCAGAGAGTAAAAAAGGCGTAAGGTTCACAATGGTGTAAAATTAAAATGGGATATACCGGGCTAGGATTCGAGTTACAGGCACCAGGGCCAAACCAACCACTCAAGAATGGAATCATCAAGCGAAAACACTTGACAACCTCCTAGAAACAGCTTTTCTTGCCACCAGAAATTTCTTCATCAAATAGGAATCTGATGCCGTCACAAAACACATTCCTTAAATTGTAGCCAATTGTTGAGTGTTTTTTTTGGTGTCTAATCCGCATATGTATCACCTTTGCCCTTGATTTTCTTGACTATATATCTCTTTAATGTCAACATATACACGTGTGATTTAGTTTACGGAGATTTTTCAATGCCAAGAACCTCGATCAGAGAGTAAAAAAGGCGTAAGGTTCACAATGGTGTAAAATTAAAATGGGATATACTGGGCTAGGATTCGAGTTAAAGGAACAAGGGCCAAACCCACCACCCAAGAATGGAATTGTCGAGCGAAAACACTTGAAAACCTCCTAGAAGCAGCTTTTCTTGCCACCAGACCTTTCTTCATCAATTAGGAATCTGATGCCGTCACAAAACACATTCCTTAAATTGTAGCCATTTGTTGATCGTTTTTTTTGGTGTCTAATCCACATATATATCACCATTGCCCTTGATTTTCTTGACTGTATATCTCTTAAATGTCAATATATACACGTGTGATTTAGTTTACGAAGATTTTTCAATGCCGAGAACCTCGATCAGAGAGTAAAAAAGGAGTAAGGTTTACAATGGTGTAAAATTAAAATGGGATATACCGGGCTAGGATTCGAGTTACAGGAACAATGGCCAAACCAACCACCCAAGAATGGAATCGTCAAGCGAAAAGTCATGACAACCTCCTAGAAGCAGCTTTTCTTGACACCAGACCTTTCTCCATCAATTAGGAATCTGATTTCGTCACTAAACACATTCCTTAAATTGTAGCCATTTGTTGAGTGTTTTTTTTGGTGTCTAATCCGCATATATATCACCATTGCCCTTGATTTTCTTGACTGTATATCTCTTAAATGTCAACATATACACGTGTGATTTAGTTTACGAAGATTTTTCAATGCCGAGAACCTCGATCAGAGAGTAAAAAAGGCGTAAGGTTCACAATGGTGTAAAATTAAAATGGGATATACCGGGCTAGGGTTCGAGTTACAGGAACAAGGGCAAACCAACCACCCAAGAATGGAATCGTCGAGTGGTGTGCGCGCGTCTCATATGTTATTTATACAGTTGATTTTTACGCACGATTTTAAGTTTTATATTTATAAACATGGTTTATACCTTAACATTAAAACGCACACAACAAAGGACAAGTGCATCCCGTCACATATGCAGTAAAGTATTGGTAAGATCTAGGTATCGTTCCAAGGAACCACGAAATATGAGATAAGATATTATAAGTACTGAATCTTTGTTAATATTTTACCTGAGGAAGAAATAATTGATTGGTTGTTTAACTAAATTAACTGAAAATAAAAATATAAATACAACACATATCTTATTTCACAAATAACCTAAGCATGTTATCTATCATATGTCACAAAAGCACTTTATCAATTTTCCAATTGCAAGACAGCTAGTCACCTTTCGGAATTTTCTAACATAATAATTCTTCGGAGAAGCAAGACGAAGGTCCCATCTTAACTTACCTAAAATCATGCATTAGCGAGCTATTGATTTTATGTGAATCATTAAAGATAGATTAGTCATCCGTTAAGAGTTTTCTAACCTCACTTATCAAAGAAAGCAATACCGATGGTCACAATACAGCCACGAAGATAAGCATTTATGTAGATCATATAACAAATAATTTCACATTTACAAGTCTTGAATACAGATCTACCAAGCTAGCAATTTCAGACCAAAACTACTAAACAAGGATCATTAACCGCATACAAGAACATGTAATCAACACCATATAATTCATAAGAACCCTTACGTGTAGGAAAGTACTCTTAATCAAAATAAGACATATATTGTGTAATACCAATCTCCGGGTTTGGGTCTCATGGTGTAAACAGAATATAATCAAATATAATCAAGAACACAACATCAATGAAACATTCTTTATATAATCATGAAGATTCAAACATAGAAAGTACTTGGATTTCATACAAAACAAATTACAGTACCAAGATTATTCAAGAAACAAGTTCACAATTACTACAAACACATAACTATCTACAAATACTATACATCAGCCCAATAACATGCACAATGATTAGACTACATGTTTAAAAACAAGGAATCGAACCATAAACATGCACTGAATTGACGGGGTGGATGATTTCAGCTTCAAAACGACCTCGAGACATGAACTAGGCTTGATCAGAGCAGTCCCGGAACTCTTGGATCGTCTGGAAATCAGAGAAAAAACCAACCATTTGCTTGAACACAAATGGGCTATTTATAGGTGAAATTTGAGTATCGCACGGCCAATCGACGTATCGCACGGTTGTGCAATTCCGGTGACGTCATTGATTACATGGATCGCACTTGTTCCGACAATGGAGTGGTTGGGTTAGTTGGACGGGTCGTCACAAAGGGAACGGGCGTTCTTGGTCTCGCACGGTCGTGCAATCCCGGCATTGGGCTGGAACGGTTGGTCGCACGGAAGTGTACCTCCGGATGAGTTGCCTGTTATCGATCCCGCACGATCGTTCGGATGGACGAACGGTCGTGCGTGTCCGGTCCGACTCTTGGTTTTGGCCCGTTTGATCAGAAATGCTTCGAAAGTGTCTGTTTTTCGTCAGATTTTCATTTATTGCTCCGATTAAGACCTGAAATTGTATATTTACTGATTTTAGTCCATAACATTGCGATTTCGGTCAAAAACGCTTAAAACGGAAGTGTTTTGAGGTATAAAAACATGTATATTTTAACGTATATCAAACCTCCCCACACTTGAACTTTTGCTTGTCCCGAAGCAAAACTGTACAAACTTTTAAGAAAAGAAATTTAAACACACAATAATGTACATAGATGTTTTAAAATTAACTAATAATGATAGCAATGAGAAAACTTAATTCAATTTTTAAAAAATAAATAGCGTTTTTAACATCAATTATTCACTTACTTGCATCTTTGATGTAATTCCCTCGGCTCACTGGTGTAAACTAGTGAATTGTACACTAGTAATTTTCTGTGATAACTCAAAAGCCAGGTCATATAGTAACATTAACATAGGCTTGTAAATGAAATCTCATTTTTATCATTTAACACATAAAAATCATAAAAATCAAGAGGACTTTTATTGTGGGATGTAACTTGGCTAAGGTTTATGGGTAGGAATGGATATTTACTGGGTGAAGTGTTTCAATCCGGTCTAGCAAATTATCCTAACAAACCTCACACAAAAGTAAATTCACTCTATTTTTTTTCAATTATTCACAAACCAAGTGACTCTTTTAAGGTCAGATTGTCAAGACCTGTTTTATCTTTGATGTGTCGTATGTCTTCCTTTATCCTGTAGTGAACTTTACTTCCTTTTCTAATGGACCGTTCGACATTGAGCCTAATAGCCCCCACCCTCATTAGAAGTGTATATTCATGTTGGGATTCAGTTTGACTTTTTCTACATCTTCCTTCGTGAGACCAGTTTCCACATCCAATGCATTTCTCGTATCTTTTTGCTCTTCTTTTCATTGCACTTTTGGATGTCCCACAAAATGGTGGCGTTTGTTCTTGTTGTCGCCACGTTTTTCTAACTTCTCCACTTTGGTGAAATATTTTCTCCCTAAGTTCCGAAGGTAAGCTTGGTTTCGCGAATTGTAAGCAGCAAAGCAAATTTAAATCGAATGAATGCATGTCCAGTTCTTTATCGGTCTGCCGGTAAAAGACCAGTCTAAATACCTATAATAGGAAAATTATACTAAACCGGAATTCACACATGGGTTAAAAAGGTAAAATAAAAAGGCTCAAATGGTTAAAATGGTGGGTTTATAACAAACGAAAAAGGAAAAGGCTCAACATGGTTTACTATTGGATAATATTTTTGGTTTTTTCAAGGTTTTTAACTAGAAAGGTAAACACATGGTTGTATCCTATTGCCTCTATCATTTTTATATAATTTTTATAGTTAGTGATTTAAACAAGTATATTCAAGACAAGTTCTGAAATGTATACTATTATGCGGCACACTCAACAAAATGAAGTTTAAAGCATATGATTATTGCTTTTAGAATGGCTCAAAACTCACTAATTGGGTGTATGTTTTAGATGCAAATTTATGAATAATTGTAAAAAAAAATTTTTTTTTTTTAAAATTACTTTAATATTTTCTCATTTGTAAGATTATTAGATAAGAATAAATCAAATATGTACAAAAAATATTTACAAACTAGCTAATTTTTTTTTATTTAGGTTTGTACAAAAATTAAGCATTTAAGGACAAACAATTTAACAATCTTTTTAACCCCTCCCCACACTTGAACTTCACATTGTCCCCAATGTGAAATACATATTAGTTAAGCAATTATCAGGAGCTAGACTAATAATGTGAAAAGGGAAAGATGTACTCCCTCAGAGTTTGATTTGACTTTTGTAAGTTGACTTTTTGGTGTAGTCATTTCAACCCTGTTTTGCATTTCTTGATTCCGCCTATTTTTTCCACATGCTAAATAGCCAATCATAAATCAAACAGTTATTCACAAGTAATAAATAGCAAAACAAACATAAATTTAAAAAGTTAAACTAAGTGCTGAATGTAAACAAACGGAATGTAAATTGTTTTAAAACAAACATAGTACTGGAAAAATAAAAATAAAACAAACCAAACCATCCAAACATAATGTCAAATAAACAAACAAACCAATCACTCACTCCTCATCATCGTCGCCACCACCACCATAACTACCACCTGTACCTGAGGCACCTGCACCACTATGACCATAATATTCCCATGGTGGGAACTGCGGGGGCTGTCCAAAATGATTTGGGTAGGCACTTTGAAGCCCCCCAAACATATAAGTAAAACCATCCTGTACTCCCCTGTACAGGTTCTGCTGTGTAGTCCTCAAATGGTCATGTGATGATCGAATCTCAGCCTGATCAGCTCTAATCATATCCTGTGAAGCGCGTATAGCCTCCTGCTCTGCTCTAATAGCATGCTGATCTGTCCTCATCTCATCCTGAGAAACCCGCATCTGCTGAAATTGCTGGTAAAACTCAGGATACGGTGGTAAACCCTCAGGCCATTGTTGGAATTCCTGGTGCTGTGGCGAGTGTGGCGGTGTCTGTGGTTGATGCTGCTCGGCCTCATGCTGCTCACCCATCTCTTCATCTTCATCATCTACTGGTACATGAGGAAATGGATCCCAGACCTCATTGTGTAGACCCTTGAGTCTATCCCCTGCATCCAGCTCAACAATCATCCTCATGGCTTTAAGTGACTGGATATCTATATAATTCCCCTCAGTCACTAGATGAAGACTGTTAACCCCATCATCAGTCAATAGATTTTCCTTCAAAGTAATCTGGGTGACATACTCACCACCATAGATCAGACTGTTCTGTACTCTGCCTGAACAGTTAACAAAGTACTCTGCCATACGGGCCGCCAAGTTGAGACCTAGTTTTTGGACCAACTCCCATAAATATAACAAATCAGGGGTAGGACAGTTACCTTGACTGTCCTTGCGACCACATATGGTGTGGCTAAAGACATGATGCATAACTCTAACAAGCGGATCTCTTAACCTCGAGGCTTTTGACATTCTCGGGTCGTATGGAGCTCCCTCTGAAATCTCTGCCCAAAAAGCATTGCGAAAAACTGTGTTCAGAAAATCGAACGTGTTGGTGAAAACTTCTTCGTTATCCATGTCAGCTCGGGTGTAAATTCCGAGTCTTCTGCCTAAACGTCCAACTGACCATGTGTTCCAACTTCCTGCCATCCTGAATGTGATCCTTTGCTTGTGTCTGAATTTTGGATTTCGAGCACTAACGGGTTTTTCGTACTGGTATGTCGAGAAAAACTCTATAGCAAGCTTGAGGTAGATTGGTTGGTCTATGTTAACGAGATTAGCTAACGGGACTGAGAGCATCTCTTCTAATCGGTCCCTTTGGTTCAACTCTCCCATTACATCCCAATCAAGTCTTCTTGGTATCCCAAATCTACCCCGCCTTGCCCACAAGGCGTTTCTTCTCGGAATACAAAGTGCTTCTCTTGGATCTGTGGCATCGAACTGAAGGAATACGTGATTCATCTGTATGGGAAACATTGTTAGAAACAGGAAAATACCAAAAATTTGACTCGAAAACATCCGAAAACTTAGATACGAGGATTCTGTTCTTTATTATCCGTAGGCATGGCATGAGCGTGCTTGGAGTCGCACGAGCGTGCGTTACCGAGATCAGGCATTGTTTTCCGGAACTTGTCGAGATCGCACGGCGTGCGATTCCAACTAAACCGTGCAGTTTCGAGTACAAAGCAAATTTTCGAGAACAACCGACGTCGCACGATCGTGCCATAGGGGAAACGACTGTGCGTCACCATCTGCAGAAAACCCAGATCCCTGAACTTAGATTTTTCTGATTTTTTCAAAATCAACAAGTTTTTCATGTTCACAGGGGTCTGAAATGCCTATGGTTGTTCATGATTCGTGTGATTCTAAGAAAAACTAGGGTTTGTTTGAATTTTATGAAGAAACCCCAGAACACTATGAAATTATGGATGGAATCGATTAAAACAAAGATAGAACATGAATTGGACAAGTATTTACATACCGTGCGAAGTGTGGAAGCAAACCGTGCGTTTGAGTCGTGCGAAAAATTGGAAAACCCGGTTTGGAACGAGAGCAAGCGGCTGTGTTCGCGTATTAGGGTTTTGTGGGCAGAGTTGGGTATTTATAGTGACAAAATGACCATTCTGCCCTTTTGGTCACGCACGAGCGTTCCAGATGTCGCACCATCGTGCGTATCCTATGATTTCAATACCCTGAACACTTCTCGGAGATGCACCAAGGGTGAACCTGATCGTTCCGGCTTTGTCCGAAAACGCACGAGCGTGCAATCAGTCGCATGATCGTGCGGTTGCTGAGTTTCAGATTTTGATTCAGAATTTCGTTTCAGCAATCGTTTTCGTCGGTTTTTGCCCTTTTTTTCGATTACGCAATCAGTTTAAACATTTTCTATACATGGAATCTTCATTCGGTATGTCTAAGACTTGTGCAAATTATCGTGATCTATCAAACACTCCTAAATTACAATAAAACTACAAAAACGCAAAAATTACTAAATTACCCTAAAATGTCCAGAGACATTCTTGCTACATTTTTAGTCTTTGAGTCAGTAGCGTAGACTCTCCTCCCCACACTTATGAAGTGTGCGGGGTTTGGTGTTCAAAAACCTCCAAAACTGACTTTATCGGTCCGGCAACGTACAACTTCAATCTATGACCATTCACTTTGAATACATTTCCATTGTTCTCCTCAATTGAAACAGTGCCATATGGATATACCTTTTTCACAGTGTATGGCCCTGTTCAACGTGAATGAAGCTTTCCTGGAAATAAACACAATCGTGAATTGTACAAAAGAACTAGATCTCCCGCTTGGAATTCTTTTTGGTCCTTCAAGCGTATATCGTGCAATCTTTTTGTTCGTTCCTTGTACAAGATGGAACTTTCATAAGCTTGTTGGCGTAATTCTTCCAATTCATGAATCTGAAGAAACCGGGCTTCACCTCCAGTTTTTAAGTCCAGATTTGCTGTTTTAAGTGCCCACATCGCTTTATGCTCCAATTCCACTGGTAAATGGCATGTCTTTCCGTATACAAGTCTAAAGGGAGTGGTCCCAATAGGAGTCTTGTAAGCTGTACGAAAAGCCCACAGTGCTTCGTCTAGTTTGTCCGACCATTCTTTACGGTTTGCACCTACAGACCGTTCAAGAATGCGTTTTAGCCCTCGGTTTGTGACTTCCACTTGCCCACTTGTCTGTGGATGATAGGGCGTGGAAATACGATGATGAACACCGTAACGGGACAAAGCTTTTTCAAGCTGATTGTTACAAAAATGAGTCCCTCTATCACTGATAAGTGCCTTTGGGGCACCAAACCTGGCAAACAAACTTTTCAAATATCTCACGACTGACCTGGCATCATTGGTGGGTAAATCTTGTGCTTTCGCCCATTTTGAGACGTAGTCAACTGCAACCAGGATGTATTTATTTCCTCGTGAGGGCGGAAATGGTCCCATGAAGTCTATCCCCCAGATGTCGAAGACTTCACACACTTGAATCCAATCTTGAGGCATCTCATTACGTGCCGAGATATTCGTTGCTCTCTGACAAGCATCACAAGCTTTAACATATTTATACGCATCACGAAAAATTATGGGCCAGTAAAATCCAGAGTCTAACACTTTCTTTGCAGTGTAGTTTGCTCCATGATGACCTCCGGTTGGTCCTTCGTGACAGTGACGTAGAATGCTAGCTGCCTCCTCTCCAAATACACACCTTCGGATAACCTGATCGGCTCCGATCCTAAACAAGTATGGTTCGTCCCAGATGTAATACTTCAGATCTGCAAAGAACTTCCTCTTTTGTTGATATGATAATCCTTTGATAAGGATTCCACATGCGAGGTAGTTTGCATAATCGGCAAACCATGGTAACTCGTTATTCATCTCGATACTCAAAAGAAATTCGTGGGGGAAATTGTCGTTTATTTGCTCCTCCACTGAATTATCTGAATTGCCATGCTCAAGTCTCGAGAGATGATCGGCTGCAACATTTAAAGCTCCCTTTTTATCTTGGATATCTATGTCAAATTCTTTTAATAACAAGATCCATCGAATAAGACGCGGTTTTGCATCTTGTTTGCTAAAAAGGTATTTAATTGCCGCATGATCCGTGTACACAATTGTTTTAGACAACACAAGGTACGATCTGAATTTATCGAACGCATATACTACTGCCAAAAGCTCTTTTTCTGTAGTCGTATAATTTTCCTGAGCATCATGTAGAGTTTTGCTGGCATAGTATACTGGGTGAAAATGCTTCTCCCTTCGTTGTCCTAACACTACTCCTATTGCATAATCGCTTGCATCGCACATTATCTCGAATGGCAATGTCTAATCTGGTGCAACTAAAATTGGGGCTTCAATAAGCTTTTGTTTCAGCTTCTTGAAAGCTTTCATACAATCGTTTGAAAAGACGAACAGAGCATCTTTCTCTAACAAACGGGTCATAGGTCTTGCGATTTTTGAAAAGTCTATAATAAATCGCCTGTAAAACCCTGCATGACCTAGGAAACTTCTAATCGCTCTTACTGAGGTAGGTGGAGGAAGTTTAGAAATGATATCCACTTTTGCTGGATCAACTTCCAACCCTGCTTCAGAAATTTTGTGCCCAAGAACTACCCCTTCTTTCACCATGAAGTGGCATTTCTACCAGTTAAGCACAAGATTAGTTTCCTCACATCTCATCAACATTCTTTTCAAATTTCCTAGACATTGATAAAAAGAACTCCCGAATACAGAAAAATCATCCATGAATACTTCCATGGAGTCCTCAATCATGTCATGGAAAATGGCAATCATACAATGCTGGAATGTAGTTGGTGCATTACACAGTCCAAAAGGCATACGCCTGTAGGCAAATGTGCCAAACGAACATGTGAAAGTAGTCTTCTCCTGATCTTCAGGAGCGATTGGAATTTGAAAGTATCCTGAAAACCCATCCAAGAAGCAGAAAAATGACTTCCCCGACAGACGTTCCAACATCTGGTCGATGAATGGAAGCGGGAAGTGGTCCTTATGGGTGGCATCATTGAGTTTGCGATAATCAATGCAAACTCGCCATCCTGTGACGGTACGGGTAGGAATAAGTTCATCTCTATCATTTGAAACTACAGTAATACCACCTTTCTTAGGTACTACTTGCACTGGACTTACCCAAACTGAATCAGATATGGGGTAAATCAGACCTGCGTCTAGCAACTTGATTACTTCCTTCTTCACCACGTCTTGCATGTTTGGATTCAGGCGCCTTTGATGCTGCGCTCTAGGCTTGTAATTGTCTTCCATGAGAATCTTATGAGTACAAAAGGACGGATTAATACCTTTTATATCCATAATTTTCCAGGCCATAGCATTCTTGTGGAGCGTTAGAACTTCAAGAAGCTGTCTCTTTTCTTCTTTCGCTAAAGATGCTGAAATGATGACTGGCAAGCGACACTCCTTGTCTAGAAATGCATACTCGAGATGCGGAGGGAGTTCTTTTAACTCCAAAGATGGTGGTTCTTCAACTGATGGTTTTGATTTTTCTTCAACTTCACGGTTTAGTTCCACAAATTGATTTGGACTTTGAGAATCATTTTCGTCAAATGGTTGCTCATTTTTGAGATCTAAGTCCGTATTAATTTCTTCAATAGTGTTTTGAAAATGAGAGCTTACACATGTATTAACAATGTCAACACAGTATAGTACATCATCGTGACTTTGCGGATGTTGCATTGATCGTTTAATATCAAAAGTCACATGCTCGTCATCTACTCGGAGCGTGATTTGGCCTGCTGCCACATCAACAATTGTCCTCGCAGTGTTGAGGAATGGTCATCCGAGTATCAATGGCACTTTTGAATCTTCGTCCATATCAAGAATTACAAAATCCAGGGGAAAAACAAATTTATCAATTTTAACAAGCATGTTTTCTACGAATCCACGAGGATATTTGATTGATTTCTCTGCAAGTCGAATGCTCATTTTAGTGGGTGTAGGTTCTCCTAGATCTAACTTAGCAAAAACTTTATAAGGCATAAGGTTTATGCTCGCTCCTAGATCTGCTAATGCGTTACTAACTGTCATGTTTCCAATGAGACATGGAAGTGTAAAACTGCCCGGATCTCCCATCTTTTCAGGTAGACGGTTTTGGAGAACGGCTGAACAGTTTTCATTCATCAACACACAAGACAGACTTTCGAGTTTCTGTTTGTTTGTGAGGATGTCTTTCAAGAACCTTGCATATTTAGGCATTTGGACCAATGCTTCAACAAATGGTATGTTTATGTGCAATTGTTTAAACATTTCTAAAAACTTACCATGTTGTTCATCGTTCTTTTGCTTCTTCAATCTGCTTGGATATGGAATAGGAGGGACGGATTCTTTAACTGGCTCCTGAAACTGTGCTGTACTTGCTGGGTCTAACCTAGCATGCACCTCGTCTGAAGCGTCAGTTAGGACAGGATCATTAATCAGCAGTGAGTCCGATTTTTCAGGCCCTGTTGTTCTACCACTCCTCGTCATAACTGCATTAACGTGCCCTCTTGGGTTTGGTTCTGTGTTACTTGGAAGACTACCTTGTGGTCTTTCCGATAACATCTTGGCCAACTGGCCGACTTGATTCTCAATGGTTTGAAGTGATGCCTTCTGGCTCCTCAGTTCTCCTTCTTGTGCCATAAAACGTTCCTCATGCTGCTGATATCGCTTTTCAGACAATTGATTAGCATTATTGGAATTATTTAATAGCTGTGCCATCATTTCCTCTAATTTTGAATTGGTTTGAGAGGTTTGAGGCTGTTGAGACTGGGAAGTGTTTCCTAAACCTGAATTATTAAAACGTGGTTGAAAGGTTTGCCCTGATGGCTGAAAAGATTGATTTTGGGATTGATAGAATTGACTTTGAGGCTGAAAGGATTGCCCCTGAGACTGTTGTGGTGCGGGAGCGCGTTGAGCGAATCCAAGTGGATTTTGGTTATTAGGATTAGCTTTCCACCCAAAGTTTGGATGATTTCTCCAACCTGGATTGTACGTGTTACTATAGGGGTTATTTTGGGACCTGATTGGATTGCCCAAATAGTCCACCTCTTCGTGGCCTGTAAACATAACACCCTGCTCACATGTACCTTGCTCGTGTGACACTCCACATAGCTCACATGAAGATTGTACTGATTGTACTTTTGAAGCGTTTTGAGCTTGGTCAAACTTTGCTGCCAAAGCTCCGATTTGTGCTGAAAGAGCTGTATACGTATCTACTTGATGAACTCCAGGATTTGAAACAACATTTCCTCGTGCTCCTACATGACGTGAACTTGACTTCAACGCAGCTTTCTCAATGATTGCATAAGCTTCATTGGGAGTTTTTGTTCCCAAATCTCCTCCTGCATAAACATCTAAACGTTCTTGTGAATTGTAGCCGAGTCCTTTGTAAAAGTTCAACACAAGTTGTCTTTTGGAAAACCCGTGATGTGGAACATCGATCAAAAGATCTTTGAACCTTTCCCAAGCTGCATGTAGAGATTCTCCTTCATCCTATTTGAATGTCATAATACGGTTCTTCAGCTTGACTGTCTTTTCCGGCGGGAAATATTTTTGCATGAAAAGATCTGCTAACTCGTTCCAAGTTGTGATGGACCCTGTTGGAAGTGACAAAAGCCAAGATCGGGCTTTGCCTCGCAAAGAGAATGGAAAAAGGCGCAAACGAATTGCGTCTTCAGAAACATCAGTAATTTTGAAAGTTGAACAGACTTCGAGAAATGAAGCAATGTGTCGACCAGGATCTTCATGATCCTTACCATCAAACTGCACAGAATTTTGTATCATATTAATTATACTAGATTTAATTTCAAAACTAGGTGCTTGTATTTCAGGTCGGTTAATGCTTGGTATCAAGCCTTCTCTTCCTGGACGGTCAGTTTCATTTAAAGGCTGGTTGTCATCTGCTACAATGTCTGCCATAATTCCTCCTTTGTCGTCCTCCGAACTCTCGTTGTCAGACAGTGTTACTGGTTCATCGATTGCGTCTGCAATCTTCTGTGCAACAACACGTGCTCTTTCACGTAGCCTCCTACTTCTTCTAAGATTAATTTCTAGTTCGTTGGCTAGCTCATTTTTAACGGAAACAGAGGGCGTGGACATTAGCCTGCATTAAAAAAAATAAAAAGTATCATACAAATAAAATAAAATATAATAATAATATATACAGAATATAAGTACTAAATTAATTATCTGATATACATATATAAATATATACAATATATTATTATACTTCTAATTAATATTTACTATATATATACAACTGGTTTAGTCCAAGGTCCTTTCTTTTTCTGTTTTTGTTGTTTTTTTTAAATGTTACTAAAAAGTCGTACATGGTCGTGTATCAACCCACGTACAGCGGTTCGCAACGTTGTGGTTTTGTGCACGGTAGTGTAATCGGTTCTCATAGTATTGCGTACCCGACAACTACCTTATGCAGTTTGTTATTAAACAGGTATTAATAAATGAATGAATGACAGTTAAATAAATAAATGAATACAAGAATGAATAAATAAATAAATAAAATGACAGAAATAAAATAACTGAATTGAAGTAATGTAATAACTGTACAGAAATAAATAAATAAATAAAATTTAATGGTTCGAATCCGAACGCATTAGTTGAATTAAAAACACTGAATTAAAAATTGCATAAATTAAATGTTAGTTGCAGAAATTAAAAAGTTAGATTGTTAATAAAGTTAGTGTGTGACTACTGAGAATTAACCCAGGTGTCCACAGTTAGTAAAGTTAGAAAGTTAGTAAGTTAGTATAGTTAGCTCGTTAATTGGTTAGAATAATCAGAATAAATAAATAAATGGTTAGTAGAGACAATAAATAAAAGGTTAGTAATAAAAAGAAATGAATAATTACAAAAATGTACAAATATTAACAGTTATTTACAGTATATACAATGGTAAAATAATAACTCGGATTGTTCCATTATTTACACCTTATCTTTTTTTTTTTTTTAAAACGTCGTTCCCCGGCAACGGCGCCAAAAACTTGGTGTGCGCGCGTCTCATATGTTATTTATACAGTTGATTTTTACGCACGATTTTAAGTTTTATATTTATAAACATGGTTTATACCTTAACATTAAAACACACACAACAAAGGACAAGTGCATCCCGTCACATATGCAGTAAAGTATTGGTAAGATCCAGGTATCGTTCCAAGGAACCACGAAATATGAGATAAGATATTATAAGTACTGAATCTTTGTTATTATTTTACCAGAGGAAGAAATAATTGATTGGTTGTTTAACTAAATTAACTGAAAATAAAAATATAAATACAACACATATCTTATTTCACAAATAACCTAAGCATGTTATCTATCATGTATGTCACAAAAGCACTTTATCAATTTTCCAATTGCAAGACAGCTAGTCACCTTTCGGAATTTTCTCACATAATAATTCTTCGGAGAAGCAAGACGAAGGTCCCATCTTAACTTACCTAAAATCATGCATTAGCGAGCTATTGATTTTATGTGAATCTTTAAAGATAGATTAGTTATCCGTTAAGAGTTTTCTAACCTCACTTATCAAAGAAAGCAATACCGATGGTCACAATACAGCCACGAAGATAAGCATTTATGTAGATCATATAACAAATAATTTCACATTTACAAGTCTTGAATACAGATCTACCAAGCTAGCAATTTCAGACCAAAACTACTAAACAAGGATCATTAACCGCATACAAGAACATGTAATCAACACCATATAATTCATAAGAACCCTTACGTGTAGGAAAGTACTCTTAATCAAAATAAGACATATATTGTGTAATACCAATCTCCGGGTTGGGTCTCATGGTGTAAACATAATTTACAAATAAGTGAATGATAGTAGTTAACATCCTAATCATCACATATTCATTACTCAATAAAATCAAATATAATCAAGAACACAACATCAATGAAACATTCTTTATATAATCATGAAGATTCAAACATAACAAGTACTTAGATTTCATACAAAACAAATTACAGTACCAAGATTATTCAAGAAACAAGTTCACAATTACTACAAACACATAACTATCTACAAATACTATACATCAGCCCAATAACATGCACAATGATTAGACTACATGTTTAAAAACAAGGAATCAAACCATAAACATGCACTAAATTGACGGGGTGGATGATTTCAGCTTCAAAACGACCTCGAGACATGAACTAGGCTTGATCAGAGCAGTCCCGGAACTCTTGGATCGTCTGGAAATCAGAGAAAAAACCAACCATTTGCTTGAACACAAATGGGCTATTTATAGGTGAAATTTGAGTATCGCACGGCCATGCGACGTATCGCACAGTCGTGCAATACCGGTGACGTCATTGATTACGTGGATCGCACTTGTTCCGACAATGGAGTGGTTGGGTTAGTTGGACGGGTCGTCACAAAGGGAACGAGCGTTCTTGGTCTCGCACGGTCGTGCAATCCCGGCATTGGGCTGGAACAGTTGGTCGCACGGATGTGTACCTCCGGATGAGTTGCCTGTTATCGATCCCGCACGATCGTTCGGATGGACGAACGGTCGTGCGTGTCCGGTCCGACTCTTGGTTTTGGCCCGTTTGATCAGAAATGCTTCGAAAGTGTCCGTTTTTCGTCAGATTTTCATTTATTGCTCCGATTAAGACCTGAAATTGTATATTTACTGATTTTAGTCCATAACATTGCGATTTCGGTCAAAAACGCTTAAAACGGAAGTGTTTTGAGGTATAAAAACATGTATATTTTAACGTATATCATCGAGCGAAAACACTTGAAAACCTCCTAGAAGCAGCTTTTCTTGCCACTAGACCTTTCTCCATCAATTAGGAATCTGATGCCGTCACTAAACACATTCCTTAAATTATAGCCATTTGTTGAGTGTTTTTTTTGGTGTCTAATCCGCATATATTGATGGGATTTTAACATGTTTATCAAAGCAATTTCATCCACACAGCGAAAATAATGTTTAAAACATGTTACTTTTATAAGATATAAAACCATTTATATGCAAAATCCCAAAACCCGGATCCATATATGAAGATGCATACTATCATACACAACCATAGGGTGTTTAGAAAACTACCTTCTTGGAGTAATAGGATGATGAAAAGGATGATGCTTCTTGAAGTGGTTGTCCTCAAGAGTAGAAGACCTCAAGCTTGTATACCCCAAGCTTCCAACAAACACTATGATTGTAGCTAGGATTTCAACACTTGAATCAAAACCGAAAAACTCCTTGAACAACCTCTTATGGCCGAAAATTTGAGAGAGTTTTTAACAAGTCTTGCACTTGTTAATTATCTCTTCTATCTTTTATTTTTGTCATACAAAAAATATATAAAAGATGAGAGAAGAGCCACCTCCTTTTTGCCCAATCAAGAGGCTTCTTCCACATGCAAGATGCATGAAAAGATATTGGACCAATTTCTTTGGTTAGAGAGAAAGGGGGGCCGGCCCTATGTGGGTGTTTTTTTTTTAAAAAAATCAATTAAATTTTATTAAATAAAGTCTTGTTTATTTTTATAACTTTTATAAAATAAACACTATATGTTTTCAAGACTTTATGCACCTCTTTTAAAATGTTATTTAACAAAATAAAATATTCTCTCATAATAAAGTATCCACATATCAAGTGTAATTATTTAGAAAACCAATTTCTAAATATTGTAAGTGTTAATATTTATTTGTTTGATCATATCACAAATAAATAATATAAGTGTTTGTCTAGCTTGTTATTGGGTATGAATCGACCTGGATCATAACGTACTAGCCACATCAATTTAATATGTGTCTTGGGCATACAAAGTCCAACAATCTCCCACTTGCACAAGATACATAGAAGATTGATGCAAGTAGTAAATGACGCCTAACTACGGTTTACTACCCCCAATACGTATGACTATATTTGCCATTCAATAACATCATCCCTTTCAAGTCCCTTACTTGAACATGATTTAGGTGAATTTATCATTTATCCTTTCGTTACAGATGTCATGTTAAATCCAGAGACATAGAGTGATCACTCTCTGTTGATTTAACTTTATCAGGCCTTAGACATCTTACTCTCAACGAATAAGAGGAACAAATCCCTTCTTGACTACATACGTCTCTCACAATCACCTTGTACCACACCTGAGCTCAGCCTTATGTACTGTCATATTACTGACAGCGAAGAAATAAGTCAAGGCATAATATTTGGTGAATATCAAGACCCAATATGTATCTCAGGTCAGAGGATACTATGATATTTGCCTTAACTCAAAATTTACTTATGATCAATCACAAATGATTCCATGCAGTAATATTTGAGAGCGAGTCAGTCCAATATTTGTATCCCACAAATATCTATGAACTTTGGTAGCAACACTTTGCTCTATATTCATATCTAATGAATATCCACCAATCCAAGTTCATAATAGTCTTACATTCATATTTGTTCCCACAATTATGATCGACTACGGACATTTAGAATAATTAACTTATTCACGAATTTAAACATGCTAATATGAAACGTAACTCGAAATACCATAAAAGAGTTAAAATAACAATTGTTTCAATATCCAAATACAAAATAGATCAAATCCAATCACTAGAATATCGAAGTCCTAAGGAACATGTATGACCCTCATGTTTTCCCCTGTCAAGGAGCTTCGTGAGTGGATCCGCAATGTTTTGATCGGTGTGAACTTGGCGGATACATATCTTTCCTTTTTCAACTTCATCCCTTATGTAGTTGAATCTCCGCTCCATATGTCTAGTCTTTTGGTGCGCACGAGGTTCCTTGATTTGAGCAATCGCACCCTCGTTATCACAAAAGATCTCTAGGGGGTCTTGAATGGTAGGGACCACCCCTAGGTCGGCTATGAATTTCTTCAGCCATGCAGCTTCCTGGGCTGCCAATGAAGCGGCGATGTATTCTGATTCTGTAGTGGACAATGCTACCACATCTTGTTTTGAGCTCTTCCAAGAGACTGCTCCTCCATTTAAAATAAAGACATATCCCGATTGCGATCGAGAATCACTTCGATCGGTTTGGAAACTCGCGTCCGTGTAACCCTTTACAACGAGTTCCTCCTCACCAGATCCATATATTAAGAACATATCCTTAGTCCTCCTAAGATATTTCAATATACTTTTAACAGCCATCCAATGACTGTTACCTGGATTATGCTGGTATCTACTCGTCATGCTCAAGGCGCATGACACGTCCGGTCTGGTGCATATCATTGCATACATGATGGATCTTATAGCTGACGCATATGGGATTCTTTTCATTTTCTCTTGCTCATCCTTTGAGCTTGGACATTGAGATGTATTCAATATTGTCCCCTTTTGAATAGGTACAAAACCTCTTTTAGAGTTCTCCATTTGGAACCTATTCAAGACTTTGTCAATGTATGCACTTTGGTTTAAACCTATCAAGCGCCTTGATCTATCCCTATAGACCTTTATTCCCAGAATGTAGGCGACTTCACCAAGATCCTTAATGGAAAAACAACTTCCAAGCCAAGCTTTTACACCTTCCATGGTTGGAATGTCATTCCCAAATAGTAGAATGTCATCGACATACAGTACTAAGAAAGTGATGATGCTCCCACTAGCTTTCTTATACACACAAGCTTCATCGCCGTTCTTGATGAATCCAAAATTCTTAATTTCTTCATCAAAACGGTGATTCCAACTTCTAGATGCTTGTTTCAATCCATAGATTGATTTCTTTAACTTGCATACATTGTCAGGATGTTTTGGATCGACAAAACCTTCAGGCTGAACCATATAGACATCTTCATCAAGATATCCATTAAGAAAAGCCGTTTTGACATCCAATTGCCAGATCTCATAGTCATAATATGCAGTTATGGCAAATAATATCCTGATTGACTTTAGCATTGCCACAGGCGAGAAGGTCTCATCATAATCAATCCCTTGAGTTTGAGTGAAACCTTTTGCTACAAGTCTTGCTTTGCAAGTATCCAAGTTACCATGCATATCTGTTTTCTTCTTGAAGACCCACTTACTTCCAACTACTTTGGAGTTAAGTGGTGGCACAACCAATTCCCAAACTTGGTTGTCATACATGGATTGCATCTCTATGTTCATGGCTTCAAGCCATTTGTCACAATCGGATTTTGACATTGCATCATGGTATGTGGTTGGTTCATCTGAATCTACCACGTAGCATCCATCCATGAAAAATCCATATCTTTCAGGTGGATTACTAATTCTACCAGATCTGCGAACATTTTGTGTGTTTTGATCAACCTCTTGATCGTTTTCAACAACCTCTTGTTGAGCGCTAGTATCAACCAAACGTGTATCGTCTTGTGGTTCTTGATCCTTCTCAAGTTCCACTGTTCTATCACTAGTTCCTTCCATAAGGAATTTAGCTTCTAAGAACTTACCCTTTCGAGCAACAAATACCTTTTGCTCGGTTGGGTCGTAGAAATAGTATCCTATATCATCTTTAGGATATCCTACAAAGATACATTTAGTAGATCGGACTTCCAATTTATTTGGAGTGTATTGCTTAACAAAAGCTTCACAACCCCAAACCCTTAAGAATGATAATAATGGAGGGTTTCCATGCCATATTTCAAAAGGTGTCCTTTCCACTTTCTTGGTTGGGGCCATATTTAGTATACGGACTGCAGAGAGCAAAGCGTAACCCCAAAATGATAGAGGTAATGTGCTTCTAGCATCATAGATCGAACCATATCTAATAGAGTTCGATTTCTCCTTTCGGACACACCATTGTGTTGTGGTGTTCCAGGTGGAGTAAGTTGTGAAATGATTCCACAACTTCTAAGATGATCTTGAAAATCACCACTTAGGTATTCACCTCCTCTATTGGTACGAAGGACTTTAATTGTTTTCTTGAGTTGATTTTCTACTTCACTTTTGAAGTCTTTGAACATTTCAAATGCTTCATCCTTGTGTTTTAGTAAGTACACATATCCATAACGACTATAGTCGTCGGTAAAGGTAATGAAGTATCTTTCACCATTCCTAGTCATCGGCTTAAAAGGACCACATACATCTGAATGTATGATGCCTAGTAAGTCTTTTGCCCTTTCAAAAGTTCCACTAAAGGGTGTCTTGGTCATTTTGCCTTGTAAACAAGATTCGCATACATCAAATGAATTATCTTCATTTGTATTCAGAAGACCATTTTTCTGAAGTGTATGCATGCGATTCTTGCTTATATATCCAAGGCGACAATGCCAAAGATAGGAATCACCCAAATCCATTTTGAGTTTCTTGTTGGTTACTTGGTACATTGAGCTATCATATGATGCGTTATCATGATCTAATTCATAAATACCATTTAAAGACATAGCTTTAAAATAAAAGACATCATTTATAGAAACATAAATGTCTTGGTTAACAAAATCAAATTTAAAACCACATTGTCTCAAAAGGGAAACTGAAATTATGTTCCTAGTCAAACTAGGAGCATATAAAACATTCTTCAAAATCACTTCCAAACCACTTGGAAGCTTTAAAACGTAGTCTCCTTGAGCTTCGACTTCAACTTCAACTTTTGCTCCGTTGCTCATAAAGAGACTACTGTCTCCCTTCTTGTAATGTCTACTTCTTCTGAACCCCTGCAACGAATTGCAAATATGAGTTCCACATCCGGTATCTAGTACCCATGTGTTAGAAGAAATAACATTAAGCTCAACATGTATCATAAAGATAGTACCTGAGGTTTGCCCTGCATCCCTCTTGTTTTTCAACTCCTTGAGATAGGTTGGACAATTTCTCTTCCAATGTCCTATCTCACCACATTCAAAACATGGGTCATTTGTAGCAACCTTTTGCTTCTTCTCCTTCGGTTTGGTGGGTTCTGCTTTAGCTTTTCCTTTTCCCTTGACGTGTCCCTTTCTTTTAGCATAGTTTGCTTTAGAGTCGGGGTGGGGCCTCTTTTTGTTGCCTCCTTCCTTGATCGCTAGGACGGGTAAAGCCTTTTTGCCCATTCCTGCTTTGGCCGTTTTGAGCATTGCATGAAGCTCACCAATGCTCTTGTCCCATCCATTCATGTTGTAATTCATTACAAAACTCTCAAATTTCTTTGTTAAAGAGTTGAGGATCAAATCCGTAGCCAACTCTTTAGAGACGGGACAATTTAGCCTTTCGAGGCGATCAATGTGGCTTTTCATCTTAAGGACATAAGATGATACCGATTGGGTTTCCTCCATTCGACATGCATGAAGCGCCCGAACAGTTTCGAAGCGTTCTACCCTTGCTTGTTGTAGGAACATTTCCTTTAACTGGGTAATCATGTCGTATGCCCCGTGGTGTTCAAAATCCTTTTGAATTTCGGGAATCATAGTTCCCAACATGAGGCATGAGGCTTGCATGGAGTCCTCAGTATACTTAACCCAATCGTTGTAGGCTTCCACATCTTCCACGTTAGGTTCATCGGGAATAGGATCGTCCAACACATAGGATATCTTCTCTTGCTTGAGAACGATTCTCAAGTTTCGAAACCAATCCATGAAATTGTTATGGTTGAGACGATCCTTTTCAAGGATGGTTCTTAGTGATAGGTTTCGGACGATTTGGTTAGTCGGGTTTGCATTGTTAGCGGCCATCTACAAAATTTAACAAGTTCAATTTTAGTATTTTCGACATTATTATATTTTAATCATTAATACCCTTTTGTGTCTTAAAGACAATTAATAATTAAAATCTAGAATCCAATGTTACATTTAAATATTGGTTAGGTGACCTTTATCCCTCTATTTAAATTAACAAGGTAGTCAACGTTTGACAATTGCAACTCTTTGCAATTTCTAGTCATATGGGATCGGTTAAACATCTTTATGTTTAGTTGGCATGTTTAATCCCATCAACACCTTTGTTCCCCATGCTTCGGTGACCCTAAGTTCATGGTTTCCAAATCAAGTCGTCCAACTTACACACACGTGTGAGTTTATACACATAAGTGGTTAGGTGACCTTTATCCCACAAACATGGTAAACCCACCTCGAACATACAAGTTCCCTCAAATGTGGTTAGGTGACCTTTATCCCACAATAAGAGTTCCCAAGTGTTTCGAGTGTTGTATAAAAGGATGGTGTTTGACTTGTTTTATTAAAAGGGTTTTGAGTATAACAAAATTCTAGTTTAGAAAATATTATGTACCATACATTTGCATGCATTCAAATCAATGGTACTTTAGTGAAAACTAGTTTTCAAGGTTCTTTTTAATAAAACCCATTTTATTATAAAATCATTAATTTTTAATAAAACCTTTATTAACCATTTTAATGATTTTGTCAAGAACCAATTTTACGCTTGTTGTTGATTATTAGTTTGTTAAGTCAAACATATCTACATATCATCTAAACAACAAAATAAACAACCACACAAGCATAACAATAGGTGCATAACCATAACCAACTATTTTGACAACACTTGTTAGCCGAAACAAGTGTGCCAAAAGGTCCTTCCTAAAGGGTGAAAAATGACACAAGCAATGTGTCGTTGAACTCCCACTTGATCCCGCATCCAAATGCTTCAGGTCTCCTTCTTGTGTTGTGATTTCTCCACCTTCTTTGAGCTTCCAAAAGTCTTTTATATTCAGCTCCAAACTCCTTTGGACTCCAAAAATGAGTTTTGGTTATCGGGTTAAAATCCCGTTGAGAACGATGAAGTTCTTTGGACCGAATATTATGATCCAAACCAAAACCGCATTTTTGTGTGCATCTTCTTTTACAAAATATATCGTAATACATTTTTTTCTAGTAAAATAAAATGCACCTAATCTATTTATTTTACATACCAAATGAAAATAAATAAATCACATATCTTCTAATGGAAGAACAAAATAATAATTATTACAACCCATTGAAATAATAAATAACAACACAATCATTCAACACAAGGTCATGGCTAGGTTATATGCACCAAAATATATATCCAAATATATACATGTATATTAATTTCAAGAAGCATAAAATGGTTCCCTTTTAATAACCATTTTCGGCTATGTCCAAAAAACCGAAAAGGTAAGTTTTGTCCAAACAAACAAATTCATCCATATGAAATAAAATTTTCAAGATTCTCTTATGCATGTAAGAAAATAATCTTGAAAAACAAAGGGTTAACCATGTTAAAATTTTCGGCCATAGGGTTTTATTCAAACCCGAAACCCGAAATTTTTAATCTATTGATGCATGCACTCATATAAGCAGCTCTTGATGCCATTGATGGGATTTTAACATGTTTATCAAAGCAATTTCATCCATATGAAATAAAAACGCAGCGGAAATAATGTTTAAAACATGTTACTTTTATAAGATATAAAACCATATATATGCAAAATCCCAAAACCCGGATCCATATATGAAGATGCATACTATCATACACAACCATAGGGTGTTTAGAAAACTACCTTCTTGGAGTAATAGGATGATGAAAAGGATGATGCTTCTTGAAGTGGTTGTCCTCAAGAGTAGAAGACCTCAAGCTTGTATACCCCAAGCTTCCAACAAACACTATGATTGTAGCTAGGATTTCAACACTTGAATCAAAACCGAAAAACTCCTTGAACAACCTCTTATGGCCGAAATTTTGAGAGAGTTTTTAACAAGTCTTGCACTTGTTAATTATCTCTTCTATCTTTTATTTTTGTCATACAAAAAATATATAAAAGATGAGAAAAGAGCCACCTCCTTTTTGCCCAATCAAGAGGCTTCTTCCACATACAAGATGCATGAAAAGATATTGGACCAATTTCTTTGGTTAGAGAGAAAGGGGGCCGGCCCTATGTGGGTGTTTTTAAAAAAAAAAAAAAATCAATTAGATTTTATTGAATAAAGCCTTGTTTATTTTTATAACTTTTATAAAATAAACACTATATGTTTTCAAGACTTTATGCATCTCTTTTAAAATGTTATTTAACAAAATAAAATATTCTCTCATAATAAATTATCCACATAATTTATTGGTTTATCAAGTGTAATTATTTAGAAAACCAATTTCTAAATATTGTAAGTGTTAATATTTATTTGTTTGATCATATCACAAATAAATAATATAAGTGTTTGTCTAGCTTGTTAGTGGGTACGACTCGACTTGGATCATAACGTACTAGCCACATCAATTTAATATGTGTCTTGGGCATACAGAGTCCAACATATATAACTTCACTGCCCGTGATTTTCTTGACTGTATATCTCTTAAATGTTAACAAATACACGTGTGATTTAGTTTACGAAGATTTTTCAATGCCGAGAACCTCGATCAGAGAGTAAAAAAGGCGTAAGGTTCACAATGGTGTAAAATTAAAATGGGACATACCGGACTAGGATTCGAGTTACAGGTACAAGGGCCAAACCAACCACCCAAGAATGGAATCGTCAAGCGAAAACACTTGACAACCTCCTAGAAGCAGCTTTTCTTGACACCAGACCTTTCTCCATCAATTAGGAATCTGATGTCGTCACTAAACACATTCCTTAAATTGTAGCCATTTGTTGAGTGTTTTTTTTGGTGTCTAATCCGCATATATATCACCATTGCCCTTGATTTTCTTGACTGTATATCTCTTAAATGTCAACATATACACATGTGATTTAGTTTACGAAGATTTTTCAATGCCGAGAACCTTGATCAGAGAGTAAAAAAGGCGTAAGGTTCACAATGGTGTAAAATTAAAATGGGATATACCGGGCTAGGATTCGAGTTACAGGAACAAGGGTCAAACCAACCACCCAAGAATGGAATCGTCGAGCGAAAACACTTGAAAACCTCCTAGAAGCAGCTTTTCTTGCCACCAGACCTTTCTCCATCAGTTAGGAATCTGATGCCGTCACTAAACACAATCCTTAAATTGTAGCCATTTGTTGAGTGTTTTTTTTGGTTTCTAATCCGCATATATATATATATATATATATATATATATATATAACCATTGCCCTTGATTTTCTTGACTGTATATATCTTAAATGTCAACATATACACGTGTGATTTAGTCTACGAAGATTTTTCAATGCCGAGAACCTCGATCAGAGAGTAAATAAGGCATAAGGTTCACAATGGTGTAAAATTAAAATGGGATATACCGGGCTAGGATTCGAGTTATAGGAACAAGGGCCAAACCAACCACCCAAGAATGGAATCGTCGAGCGAAAACACTTGACAACCTCCTAGAAGCAGCTTTTCTTGCCACCAGACCTTTCACCATCAATTAAGAATCTGATGCCGTCACTAAACACATTCCTTAAATTGTAGCCATTTGTTGAGTGTTTTTTTTGATGTCTAATCCGCATATATATCACCATTGCCCTTCATTTTCTTGACTGTATATCTCTTAAATGTCAACATATACACGTGTGATTTAGTTTACGAAGATTTTTCAATGTCGAGAACCTCGATCAGAGAGTAAAAAGGCGTAAGGTTCACAATGGTGTAAAATTAAAATGGGATATACCGGGCTAGGATTCGAGTTACAGGAACAAGGGCCAAACCAACCACCCAAGAATGGAATCATCGAGCGAAAGCACTTGAAAACCTTCTAGAAGCAGGTTTTCTTGCCACCAGACCTTTCTCCATCAATTAGGAATCTGATGCCGTCACTAAACACATTCCTTAAATTGTAGCCATTTGTTGAGTGTTTTTTTTTGTGTCTAATCCGCATATGTATCACCTTTGCCCTTGATTTTCTTGACTGTATATCTCTTAAATGTCAACATATACACGTGTGATTTAGATTACGAATATTTTTCAATGCCGAGAACCTCGATCAGAGAGTAAAAAAGGCGTAAGGTTCACAATGGTGTAAAATTAAAATGGGATATACCGGGCTAGGATTCGAGTTACAGGCACAAGTGCCAAACCAACCACTCAAGAATGGAATCGTCAAGCGAAAACACTTGACAACCTCCTAGAAGCAGCTTTTCATGACACCAGACCTTTCTCCATCAATTTGGAATCTGCTGGCGTCACTAAACACATTCCTTAAATTGTAGCCATTTGTTGAGTGTTTTTTTGTGTCTAATCCGCATATATATCACCATTGCCATTGATTTTCTTGACTGTATATCTCTTAAATGTCAACATATACACGTGTGATTTAGTTTACGTAGATTTTTCAATGCTGAGAACCTCGATCAGAGAGTAAAAAAGGCATAAGGTTCACAATGGTGTAAAATTAAAATGGGATATACCGGGCTAGGATTCGAGTTACAGGAACACGGGCCAAACCAACCACCCAAGAATGAAATCGTCGAGCGAAAACACTTGACAACCTCCTAGAAGCAGCTTTTCTTGCCACCGGACCTTTCTCCATCAATTAGGAATCTGATGCAGTCACTAAACACATTCCTTAAATTGTAGCCATTTCTTGAGTGTTTTTTTTGGTGTATAATCCGCATATATATCACCATTGCCCTTGATTTTCTTGACTGTATATATCTTAAATGTCAACATATACACTTGTGATTTAGTTTACGAAGATTTTTCAATGCCGAGAACCTCGATCAGAGAGTAAAAAAGGCGTAAGGTTCACAATGGTGTAAAATTAATATGGGATATCTCTGGCTAGGATTCGAGTTTCAGGAACAAGGGCCAAACCAACCACCCAATAAGGGAATCGTCGAGCGAAAACACTTGACAACCTCCTAGAAGCAGGTTTTCTTGCCACCAGACCTTTCTCCATCAATTAGGAATCCGATGCCGTCACTAAACACATTCCTTAAATTGTAGCCATTTGTTGAGTGTTTTTTTTTGTGTCTAATCCGCATATGTATCACCTTTGCCCTTGATTTTCTTGACTGTATATCTCTTAAATGTCAACATATACACGTGTGATTTAGTTTACGAAGATTTTTCCATGCCGAGAACTTCGATCGGAGAGTAAAAAAGGTGTAAGGTTCATAATGGTGTAAAATTAAAATGGGATATACCGGGCTAGGATTCGAGTTACAGGAACAAGGGCTAAACCAACCACCCAAGAATGGAATCATCGAGCGAAAGCACTTGAAAACCGTCACTAAACACATTCCTTAAATTGTAGCCATTTGTTGAGTGTTTTTTTTGATGTCTAATCCGCATGTATATCACCATTGCCCTTGATTTTCTTGACTGTATATCTTTTAAATGTCAACATATACACGGGTGATTTAGTTTACGAAGATTTTTCAATGCCGAGAACCTCGATCAGAGAGTAAAAAAGGCGTAAGGTTTACAATGGTGTAAAATTAAAATGGGATATACGGGCTAGGATTCGAGTTACAGGAAAAAGGGCCAAACCAACCACCCCAGGAATGGAATCGTCAAGCGAAAACACTTGACAACCTCCTAGAAGCAGCCTTTCTTGACACCAGACCTTTCTCCATCAATTAGGAATCTGATGTTGTCACTAAACACATTCCTTAAATTGTAGCCATTTGTTGAGTGTTTTTTTTGGTGTCTAATCCGCATATATATCACTATTGCCCTTGATTTTCTTGACTGTATATATCTTAAATGTCAACTTATACACGTGTGATTTAGTTTACAGAAGATTTTTCAATGCCGAGAACCTCGATCAGAGAGTAAAAAAGGCGTAAGGTTCACAATGGTGTAAAATTAAAATGGGATATACCGGGCTAGGATTCGAGTTACAGGAACAAGGGTCAAACCAACCACCCAAGAATGGAATCGTCGAGCGAAAATACTTGAAAACCTCCTAGAAGCAGCTTTTCTTGCCACCAGACCTTTCTCCATCAATTAGGAATCTGATGCCGTCACTAAACACAATCCTTAAATTGTAGCCATTTGTTGAGTGTTTTTTTTTGGTTTCTAATCCGCATATATATATAACCATTACCCTTGATTTTCTTGACTATATATATCTTAAATGTCAACATATACACGTGTGATTTAGTCTACGAAGATTTTTCAATGCCGAGAACCTCGATCAGAGAGTAAATAAGGCGTAAGGTTCACAATGGTGTAAAATTAAAATGGGATATACCGGGCTAGGATTCGAGTTATAGGAACAAGGGCCAAACCAACCACCCAAGAATGGAATCGTCGAGCGAAAACACTTGACAACCTCCTAGAAGCAGCTTTTCTTGCCACTAGACCTTTCACCATTAATTAAGAATCTGATGCCGTCACTAAACACATTCCTTAAATTGTAGCCATTTGTTGAGTGTTTTTTTTGATGTCTAATCCGCATGTATATCACCATTGCCCTTGATTTTCTTGACTGTATATCTCTTAAATGTCAACATATACACGTGTGATTTAGTTTACGAAGATTTTTCAATGTCGAGAACCTCGATCAGAGAGTAAAAAGGCGTAAGGTTCACAATGGTGTAAAATTAAAATGGGATATACCGGGCTAGGATTCGAGTTACAGGAACAAGGGCCAAACCAACCACCCAAGAATGGAATCATCGAGCGAAAGCACTTGAAAACCTTCTAGAAGCAGGTTTTCTTGCCACCAGACCTTTCTCCATCAATTAGGAATCTGATGCCGTCACTAAACACATTCCTTAAATTGTAGCCATTTGTTGAGTGTTTTTTTTTTGTGTCTAATCCGCATATGTATCACCTTTGCCCTTGATTTTCTTGACTGTATATCTCTTAAATGTCAACATATACACGTGTGATTTAGATTACGAATATTTTTCAATGCCGAGAACCTCGATCAGAGAGTAAAAAAGGCGTAAGGTTCACAATGGTGTAAAATTAAAATGGGATATACCGGGCTAGGATTCGAGTTACAGGCACAAGTGCCAAACCAACCACTCAAGAATGGAATCGTCAAGCGAAAACACTTGACAACCTCCTAGAAGCAGCTTTTCATGACACCAGACCTTTCTCCATCAATTTGGAATCTGCTGGCGTCACTAAACACATTCCTTAAATTGTAGCCATTTGTTGAGTGTTTTTTTTGTGTCTAATCCGCATATATATCACCATTGCCATTGATTTTCTTGACTGTATATCTCTTAAATGTCAACATATACACGTGTGATTTAGTTTACGTAGATTTTTCAATGCTGAGAACCTCGATCAGAGAGTAAAAAAGGCATAAGGTTCACAATGGTGTAAAATTAAAATGGGATATACCGGGCTAGGATTCGAGTTACAGGAACACGGGCCAAACCAACCACCCAAGAATGAAATCGTCGAGCGAAAACACTTGACAACCTCCTAGAAGCAGCTTTTCTTGCCACCGGACCTTTCTCCATCAATTAGGAATCTGATGCAGTCACTAAACACATTCCTTAAATTGTAGCCATTTCTTGAGTGTTTTTTTTGGTGTCTAATCCGCATATATATCACCATTGCCCTTGATTTTCTTGACTGTATATATCTTAAATGTCAACATATACACGTGTGATTTAGTTTACGAAGATTTTTCAATGCCGAGAACCTCGATCAGAGAGTAAAAAAGGCGTAAGGTTCACAATGGTGTAAAATTAATATGGGATATCTCTGGCTAGGATTCGAGTTTCAGGAACAAGGGCCAAACCAACCACCCAATAAGGGAATCGTCGAGCGAAAACACTTGACAACCTCCTAGAACAACTTTTCTTGCCACCAGACCTTTCTCCATCAATTAGGAATCCGATGCCGTCAATAAACACATTCCCTAAATTGTAGCCATTTGTTGAGTGTTTTTTTTTGTGTCCAATCCTCATATATATCACCATTGCCCTTGATTTTCTTGAGTGTATATCTCTTAAATGTCAACATATACACGTGTGATTTAGTTTACGAAGATTTTTCCATGCCGAGAACTTCGATCGGAGAGTAAAAAAGGTGTAAGGTTCATAATGGTGTAAAATTAAAATTGGATATACCGGGCTAGGATTCGAGTTACAGGAACAAGGGCTAAACCAACCACCCAAGAATGGAATCATCGAGCGAAAGCACTTGAAAACCTTCTAGACGCAGGTTTTCTTGCCACCAGACCTTTCTCCATCAATTCGGAATCTGATGCCGTCACTAAACACAATCCTTAAATTGTAGCCATTTGTTGAGTGTTTTTTTTTGGTGTCCAATCCTCGTATATATCACCATTGCCCTTGATTTTCTTGACTGTATATCTCTTAAATGTCAACATATACACCCGTGATTTAGTGTACGAAGATTTTTCAATGCCGAGAACCTCGATCAGAGAGTAAAAAAGGCGTAAGGTTCACAATGGTGTAAAATTAAAATGGGATATAACGCGCTAGGATTCGAGTTACAGGAACAAGGGCCAAACCAACCACCCAAGAATGGAATCGTCGACCGAAAACACTTGACAATCTCCTAGAAGCAGCTTTTCTTGCCACCAGACCTTTCTCCATCAATTTGGAATCTGATGGCGTCACTAAACACATTCCTTAAATTGTAACCATTTGTTGAGTGTTTTTTTTTGTGTCTAATCCGCATATATATCACCATTGCCATTGATTTTCTTGACTGTATATCTCTTAAATGTCAACATATACACGTGTGATTTAGTTTACGAAGATTTTTCAATGCTGAGAATCTCGATCAGAGAGTAAAAAAGGCGTAAGGTTCACAATGGTGTAAAATTAAAATGGGCTATACTGGGCTAGGATTCGAGTTACAGGAACAAGGGCCAAACCAACCACCCAAGAATGGAATCGTCAAGCGAAAACACTTGACAACATCCTAGAAGCAGCTTTTCTTGCCACCAGACCTTTCTCCATCAATTAGGAATCTGATGCAGTCACTAAACACATTCCTTAAATTGTAGCCATTTGTTGAGTGTTTTTTTTGGTGTCTAATTCGCATATATATCACCATTGCCAATGATTTTCTTGACTGTATATCTCTTAAATGTCAACATATACACGTGTGATTTAGTTTACGAAGATTTTTCAATGCTTAGAACCTCGATCAGAGAGTAAAAAAGGTGTAAGGTTAACAATGGTGTAAAATTAAAATGGGATATACCGGGCTAGGATTCGAGTTACAGGAACAAGGGCCAAACCAATCACCCAAGAAAGAAATCGTCGAGCGAAAACACTTGACAACATCCTAGAATAAGCTTTTCTTGCCACCAGACCTTTCTCCATCAATTAGGAATCTGATGCAGTCACTAAACACATTCCTTAAATTGTAGCCATTTGTTGAGTGTTTTTTTTGGTGTCTAATCCGCATATATATCACCATTGCCCTTGATTTTCTTGACTGTATATCTCTTAAATGTCAACATATACACGTGTGATTTAGTTTACGAAGATTTTTCTATGCCGAGAACCTCGATCAGAGAGTAAAAAAGGCGTAAGGTTCACAACGGTGTTAAATTAAAATGGGATATACCTGGCTAGGATTCGAGTTTCAGGAACAAGGGCCAAACCAACCACCCAAGAAGGGAATCGTCGAGCGAAAACACTTGATAACCTCGTAGAACAGCTTTTCTTGCCACCAGACCTTTCTCCATCAATTAGGAATCTGATGCCGTCACTAAACACATTCCTTAAATTGTAGCCATTTGTTGAGTGTTTTTTTTGGTGTCCAATCCGCATATATATCACCATTGCCCTTGATTTTCTTGACTGTATATCTCTTAAATGTCAACATATACACGTGTGATTTAGTTTACGAAGATTTTTCCGTGCCGAGAACCTCGATCAGAGAGTAAAAAAGGTGTAAGGTTCATAATGGTGTAAAATTAAAATGGGATATACCGGGCTAGGATTCGAGTTACAGGAACAAGGGCTAAACCAACCACCCAAGAATGGAATCGTTGAGCGAAAACACTTGACAACCTACTAAAAGCAGCTTTTCTTGCCACCAGACCTTTCTCCATCAATTAGGAATCTGATGCCGTCACTAAACACATTCCTTAAATTGTAGCCATTTGTTGACTGTTTTTTTGTGTCTAATCTGCATATATATCACCATTGCCCTTGATTTTATTGACTGTATATCTCTTAAATGTCAACATATACACGTGTGATTTAGTTTACGAAGATGTTTCAATTTCGAGAACCTCGATCAGAGAGTAAAAAAGGCGTAAGGTTCATAATGGTGTAAAATTAAAATGGGATATACCTGGCTAGGATTCGAGTTTCAGGAACAAGGGCCAAACCAACCACCCAAGAATGGAATCGTCGAGCGAAAACACTTGACAATTTACTAGAAGTAGCTTTTCTTGCCACTAGACCTTTCTCCATCAATTAGGAATCTGATGCCGTCACAAAACACATTCCTTAAATTGTAGCCATTTGTTGAGTGTTTTTTTTGTGTCTAATCCGCATATATATCACCATTGCCCTTTATTTTCTTGAATGTATATCTCTTAAATGTGAACATATACACGTGTGATTTAGTTTACGAAGATTTTTCAATGCCGAGAACCTCGATCAGAGAGTAAAAAAGGCGTAAGGTTCACAATGGTGTAAAATTAAAATGGGATATACCGGGCTAGGATTCGAGTTACAGGAACAAGGGCCAAACCAACCACCAAAGAGTGGAATCGTCGAGCGAAAACACTTGACAATCTCCTAGAAGCAGCTTTTCTTGCCACCAGACCTTTCTCCATCAATTAGGAATCTGATGCCGTCACTAAACACATTCCTTAAATTGTAGCCATTTGTTGAGTGTTTTTTTTGTGTCTAATCCGCATATATATCACCATTTCCCTTGATTTTCTTGACTGTATATCTCTTAAATGTCAACGTATACACGTGTGATTTAGTTTACGAAGATTTTTCAATGCCGAGAACCTCGATCAGAGAGTAAAAAAGGCGTAAGGTTCACAATGGTGTAAAATTAAAATGGGATATACCGGGCTTGGATTCGAGTTACAGGAACAAGGGCCAAACCAACGACCCAAGAATGGAATCGTTGAGCGAAAATACTTGACAACCTCATAGAAGCAGCTTTTCTTGCTACCAGACCTATCTCTATCAATGAGGAATCTGATGCCGACACTAAACACATTCCTTAAATTGTAGGCATTTGTTGAGTGTTTTTTTTGGTGTCTAATCCGCATATCACCATTGCCCTTGATTTTCTTGACTGTATATCTCTTTAATGTCAACATAAACACGCGTGATTTAGTTTACGAAGATTTTTCAATGCCGAGAACCTCGATCAGAGAGTAAAAATGGCGTAAGGTTCACAATGGTGTAAAATTAAAATGGGATATAACGGGCTAGGATTTGAGTTACAAGAACAAGGGCCAACCCAACCACCCTAGAATGGAATCGTCGAGCGAAAACACTTGACAATCTCCTAGAAGCAGCTTTTCTTGCCACCAGAGCTTTCTCCATCAATTAGGAATCTGATGCCGTCACTAAACACATTCCTTAAATTGTAGCCATTTGTTGAGTGTTTTTTTTTGTGTCTAATCCGCATATATATAACCATTGCCCTTGATTTTCTTGACTGTATATCTCTTAAATGTCAACATATACACGTGTGATTTATTTACGGAGATTTTTCAATGCCGAGAACGTCGATCAGAGAGTAAAAAAGGCGTAATGTACACATTGGTGTAAAATTAAAATGGGATATATCGGGCTAGGATTCGAGTTACAGGAACAAGGGCCAAACCAACCACCCAAGAATGGAATCATCGAGCGAAAACACTTGAGAACCTCCTAGAAGCAGCTTTTCTTGCCACCAGACCGTTCTCCATCAATTAGGAATCTAATGCCGTCACTAAACACATTCCTTAAATTGTAGCCATTTGTTGAGTGTTTTTTTTGGTGTCTAATCCGCATATACATTACCATTTCCCTTGATTTTCTTTACTCTAAATCTCTTAAATGTCAACATATACACATGTGATTTAGTTTATGAAGATTCTCGATCAGAGAGTAGAAAAGGCGCAAGGTTCACAATGGTGTAAAATTAAAATGGGATATACCGGGCTAGGATTCGAGTTACAGGAACAAGGGCTAAACCAACCCCCCAAGAATGGAATCGTCAAGCGAAAACACTTGACAACCTCCTAGAAGCAGCTTTTCTTGCCACCAGACCTTTCTCCATCAATTAGGAATCAGATGCCGTCACTAAACACATTCCTTAAATTGTAGCCATTTGTTGAGTGTTTCATTTTTTTGGTGTCTAATCCGCATATATATCACCATTGCCCTTGATTTTCTTGACTTTAAATCTCTTAATTGTCAACATATACACGTGTGATTTAGTTTACGAAGATTTTTCAATGCCGAGAACATCGATCAGAGAGTAAAAAAGGCATAAGGTTCACAATGGTGTAAAATTAAAATGGGATATACCGGGCTAGGATTCTAGTTACAGGAACAAGGGCCAAACCAACCACCCAAGAAGGGAATCGTCGAGCGAAAACACTTGATAACCTCCTAGAACAGCTTTTCTTGCCACCAGACCTTTCTCCATCAATTAGGAATCTGATGCCGTCACTAAACACATTCCTTAAATTGTAGCCATTTGTTGACTGTTTTTTTTGTGTCTAATCTGCATATATATCACCATTGCCCTTGATTTTCTTGACTGTATATCTCTTAAATGTCAACATATACACGTGTGATTTAGTTTACGAAGATGTTTCAATTTCGAGAACCTCGATCAGAGAGTAAAAAAGGCGTAAGGTTCATAATGGTGTAAAATTAAAATGGGATATACCTGGCTAGGATTCGAGTTTTAGGAACAAGGGCCAAGCCAACCACCCAAGAATGGAATCGTCGAGCGAAAACACTTGACAATCTACTAGAAGCAGCTTTTCTTGCCACTAGACCTTTCTCCATCAATTAGGAATCTGATGCCGTCACAAAACACATTCCTTAAATTGTAGCCATTTGTTGAGTGTTTTTTTGTGTCTAATCCGCATATATATCACCATTGCCCTTTATTTTCTTGACTGTATATCTCTTAAATGTCAACGTATACACGTGTGATTTAGTTTACGAAGATTTTTCAATGCCGAGAACCTCGATCAGAGAGTAAAAAAGGCGTAAGGTTCACAATGGTGTAAAATTAAAATGGGATATACCGGGTTAGGATTCGAGTTACAGGAACAAGGGCCAAACCAACGACCCAAGAATGGAATCGTTGAGCGAAAACACTTGACAACCTCATAGAAGCAGCTTTTCTTGCTACCAGACCTATCTCTATCAATGAGGAATCTGATGCCGACACTAAACACATTCCTTAAATTGTAGGCATTTGTTGAGTGTTTTTTTTGGTGTCTAATCCGCATATCACCATTGCCCTTGATTTTCTTGACTGTATATCTCTTAAATGTCAACATATACACGCGTGATTTAGTTTACGAAGATTTTTCAATGCCGAGAACCTCGACCAGAGAGTAAAAAAGGCGTAAGGTACACATTGGTGTAAAATTAAAATGGGATATATCGGGCTAGGATTCGAGTTACAGGAACAAGGGCCAAACCAACCACCCAAGAATGGAATCGTCGAGCGAAAACACTTGACAATCTCCTAGAAGCAGCTTTTCTTGCCACCAGAGCTTTCTCCATCAATTAGGAATCTGATGCCGTCACTAAACACATTCCTTAAATTGTAGCCATTTGTTGAGTGTTTTTTTTGTGTCTAATCCGCATATATATCACCATTGCCCTTGATTTTCTTGACTGTATATCTCTTAAATGTCAACATATACACGTGTGATTTATTTACGGAGATTTTTCAATGCCGAGAACCTCGATCAGAGAGTAAAAAAGGCGTAAGGTACACATTGGTGTAAAATTAAAATGGGATATATCGGGCTAGGATTCGAGTTACAGGAACAAGGGCCAAACCAACCACCCAAGAATGGAATCATCGAGCGAAAACACTTGAGAACCTCCTAGAAGCAGCTTTTCTTGCAACCAGACCGTTCTCCATCAATTAGGAATCTAATACCGTCACTAAACACATTCCTTAAATTGTAGCCATTTGTTGAGTGTTTTTTTTGGTGTCTAATCTGCATATATATCACCATTGCCCTTGATTTTCTTTACTCTAAATCTCTTAAATGTCAACATATACACGTGTGATTTAATTTATGAAGATTCTCGATCAGAGAGTAGAAAAGGCGCAAGGTTCACAATGGTGTAAAATTAAAATGGGATATACCGGGCTAGGATTCGAGTTACAGGAACAAGGGCTAAACCAACCACCCAAGAATGGAATCGTCGAGCGAAAACACTTGACAACCTCCTAGAAGCAGCTTTTCTTGCCACCAGACCTTTCTCCATCAATTAGGAATCTGATGCCGTCACTAAACACATTCCTTAAATTGTAGCCATTTGTTGACTGTTTTTTTTGTGTCTAATCTGCATATATATCACCATTGCCCTTGATTTTCTTGACTGTATATCTCTTAAATGTCAACATATACACGTGTGATTTAGTTTACGAAGATGTTTCAATTTCGAGAACCTCGATCAGAGAGTAAAAAAGGCGTAAGGTTCATAATGGTGTAAAATTAAAATGGGATATACCTGGCTAGGATTCGAGTTTTAGGAACAAGGGCCAAGCCAACCACCCAAGAATGGAATCGTCGAGCGAAAACACTTGACAATCTACTAGAAGCAGCTTTTCTTGCCACTAGACCTTTCTCCATCAATTAGGAATCTGATGCCGTCACAAAACACATTCCTTAAATTGTAGCCATTTGTTGAGTGTTTTTTTGTGTCTAATCCGCATATATATCACCATTGCCCTTTATTTTCTTGACTGTATATCTCTTAAATGTCAACGTATACACGTGTGATTTAGTTTACGAAGATTTTTCAATGCCGAGAACCTCGATCAGAGAGTAAAAAAGGCGTAAGGTTCACAATGGTGTAAAATTAAAATGGGATATACCGGGTTAGGATTCGAGTTACAGGAACAAGGGCCAAACCAACGACCCAAGAATGGAATCGTTGAGCGAAAACACTTGACAACCTCATAGAAGCAGCTTTTCTTGCTACCAGACCTATCTCTATCAATGAGGAATCTGATGCCGACACTAAACACATTCCTTAAATTGTAGGCATTTGTTGAGTGTTTTTTTTGGTGTCTAATCCGCATATCACCATTGCCCTTGATTTTCTTGACTGTATATCTCTTAAATGTCAACATATACACGCGTGATTTAGTTTACGAAGATTTTTCAATGCCGAGAACCTCGACCAGAGAGTAAAAAAGGCGTAAGGTACACATTGGTGTAAAATTAAAATGGGATATATCGGGCTAGGATTCGAGTTACAGGAACAAGGGCCAAACCAACCACCCAAGAATGGAATCGTCGAGCGAAAACACTTGACAATCTCCTAGAAGCAGCTTTTCTTGCCACCAGAGCTTTCTCCATCAATTAGGAATCTGATGCCGTCACTAAACACATTCCTTAAATTGTAGCCATTTGTTGAGTGTTTTTTTTGTGTCTAATCCGCATATATATCACCATTGCCCTTGATTTTCTTGACTGTATATCTCTTAAATGTCAACATATACACGTGTGATTTATTTACGGAGATTTTTCAATGCCGAGAACCTCGATCAGAGAGTAAAAAAGGCGTAAGGTACACATTGGTGTAAAATTAAAATGGGATATATCGGGCTAGGATTCGAGTTACAGGAACAAGGGCCAAACCAACCACCCAAGAATGGAATCATCGAGCGAAAACACTTGAGAACCTCCTAGAAGCAGCTTTTCTTGCAACCAGACCGTTCTCCATCAATTAGGAATCTAATACCGTCACTAAACACATTCCTTAAATTGTAGCCATTTGTTGAGTGTTTTTTTTGGTGTCTAATCTGCATATATATCACCATTGCCCTTGATTTTCTTTACTCTAAATCTCTTAAATGTCAACATATACACGTGTGATTTAATTTATGAAGATTCTCGATCAGAGAGTAGAAAAGGCGCAAGGTTCACAATGGTGTAAAATTAAAATGGGATATACCGGGCTAGAATTCGAGTTACAGGAACAAGGGCTAAACCAACCACCCAAGAATGGAATCGTCAAGCGAAAACACTTGACAACCTGCTAGAAGCAGCTTTTCTTGCCACCAGACCTTTCCCCATCAATTAGGAATCAGATGCCGTCACTAAACACATTCCTTAAATTGTAGCCATTTGTTGAGTGTTTCATTTTTTTGGTGTCTAATCCGCATATATATCACCATTGCCCTTGATTTTATTGACTGTATATCTCTTAAATGTCAATATATACACATGTGATTTAGTTTACGAAGATTTTTCAATGCCGAGAACCTCGATCAGAGAGTAAAAAAGGCGTAAGGTTCACAATGGTGTTAAATTAAAATGAGATATACCGGGCTAGGATTCGAGTTACAGGAACAAGGGACAAACCAACCACCCAAGAATGGAATCGTCGAGCGAAAACACTTGACAAACTCCTAGAAGCAGCTTTTCTTGCCACCAGACCTTTCTCCATCAATTAAGAATCTGATGCCGTCACTAAACACATTCCTTAAATTGTATCTATTTGTTGAGTGTTTTTTTGGTGTCTAATCCGCATATATATCACCATCGCCCTTGATTTTCTTGACTGTATATCTCTTAAATGTCAACATATACACGTGTGATTTAGTTTACGAAGATTTTTCAATGCCGAGAACCTCGATTAGAGAGTAAAAAAGGCGTAAGGTTCACAATGGTGTAAATTTATAATGGGATATAACGGGCTAGGATTCGAGTTACAGGAACAAGGGCCAAACCAAACACCCAAGAATGGAATCGTCGAGCGAAAACACTTGACAACCTCCTAGAAGCAGCTTTTCTTGCCACCAGACATTTCTCCATCAATTAAGAATCTGATGCCGTCACTAAACACATTCCTTAAATTGTAGCCATTTGTTGAGTGTTTTTTTTGGTGTCTAATCCTCATATATATCACCATTGCCTTTGCTTTTCTTCACTGTATATCTCTTAAATGTCAACATATACACGTGTGATTTAGTTTACGAAGATTTTTCAAAGCCGAGAACCTCGATTAGAGAGTAAAAAAGGCGTAAGGTTCACAATGGTGTAAAATTAAAATGGTATATACCGGGCTAGGATTCGAGTTACAGGAACAAGGACCAAACCAACCACCCAAGAATGGAATCGTCGAGCGAAAACACTTGACAACCTCCTAGATGCAGCTATTCTTTCCACCAGACCTTTCACCATCAATTAGGAATCTGATGCCGTCACTAAACACATCCCTTAAATTGTAGCCATTTCTTGAGTGTTTTTTTTGGTGTCAAATCCGCATATATATCACCATTGCCCTTGATTTTCTTGACTGTATATCTCTTAAATGTCAACATATACACGTGTGATTTAGTTTACGAAGATTTTTCAATGCCGAGAACCTCGATCAGTGAGTAAAAAAGGCGTAAGGTTCACAATGGTGTAAAATTAATCTGGGATATAACGGGCTAGGATTCGAGTTACAGGAAAAAGGGCCAAACCAACCACCCAAGAATGGAATCGTCAAGCGAAAACACTTGACAACATCCTAGAAGCAGGTTTTCTTGCCACCAGACCTTTCTCCATCAATTAGGAATCTGATGCCGTCACTAAACACATTCCTTAAATTGTAGCCATTTGTTGAGTGTTTTTTTTGGTGTCTAATCCGCACATATATCACCATTGCCCTTGATTTTCTTGACTGTATATCTCTTAAATGTCAACACATACACGTGTGATTTAGTTTACGAAGATTTTTCAATGCCGAGAACCTCGATCAGAGAGTAAAAAAGGCGTAAGGTTCACAATGGTGTGAAATTAAAATGAGATATACCGGGCTAGGAATCAAGTTACAGGAACAAGGGACAAACCAACCACCCAAGAATGGAATCGTCGAGCGAAAACACTTGAAAAACTCCTAGAAGCAGCTTTTCTTGCCACCAGACCTTTCTCCATCTATTAGGAATCTGATGCCGTCACTAAACACATTCCTTAAATTGTAGCCATTTGTTGAGTGTTTTTTTTGGTGTCTAATCCGCATATATATCACCATTGCCCTTGATTTTCTTGACTGTATATCTCTTAAATGTCAACATATACACGTGTGATTTAGTTTACGATGATTTTTCAATGCCGAGAACCTCGATCAGAGAGTAAAAAAGGCGTAAGGTTCACAATGGTGTTAAATTAAAACGGGATATAACGGGCTAGGATTCGAGTTACAGGAACAAGGGCCAAACCAAACACCCAAGAATGGAATCGTCGAGCGAAAACACTTGACAACCTCCTAGAAGCAGCTTTTCTTGCCACCAGACATTTCTCCATCAATTAAGAATCTGATGCCGTCACTAAAAACATTCCTTAAATTGTAGCCATTTGTTGAGTGTTTTTTTGGGTGTCTAATCCACATATATATCACCATTGCCCTTGATTTTCTAGACTGTATATCTCTTAAATGTCAACATATACACGTGTGATTTAGTTTACGAAGATTTTTCAATGCCGAGAACCTCGATCAGAGAGTAAAAGAGGCGTAAGGTTCACAATGGTGTAAAATTAAAATGGAATATACCGGGCTAGGATTCGAGTTACAGGAACAAGGGCCAAACCAACCACCCAAGAATGGAATCGTCGAGCGAAAACACTTGACAATCTCCTAGAAGCAGCTTTTCTTGCCACCAGACCTTTCTCCATCTTTTTGGAATCTGATGCCGTTACTAAACACATTCCTTAAATTGTATCCATTTGTTGAGTGTTTTTTTTGGTGTCTAATCCGCATATATATCACCATTGCCCTTGATTTTCTTGACTGTATATCTCTTAAATGTCAACATATACACGTGTGATTTAGTTTACGAAGATTTTTCAATGCCGAGAACCTCGATCAGTGAGTAAAAAAGGCGTAAGGTTCACAATGGTGTAAAATTAATATGGGATATAACGGGCTAGGATTCGAGTTACAGGAAAAAGGGCCAAACCAACCACCCAAGAATGGAATCGTCGAGCGAAAACACTTGACAACATCCTAGAAGCAGGTTTTCTTGCCACTATACCTTTCTCCATCAATTAGGAATCTGACGCCGTCACTAAACACATTCCTTAAATTGTAGCCATTTGTTGAGTGTTTTTTTGGTGTCTAATCCGCATATATATCACCATTGCCTTTGATTTTCTTGACTGTATATCTCTTAAATGTTAACATAGACACGTGTGATTTAGTTTACAAAGATTTTTCAATGCCGAGAACCTCGATTAGAGAGTAAAAAAGGCGTAAGGTTCACAATCCTGTAAAATTAAAACGGGATATAACGGGCTAGGATTCGAGTTACAGGAACAAGGGCCAATCCAAACACCCAAGAAAGAAATCGTTGAGCGAAAACACTTGACAACCTCCTAGAAGCAGCTTTTCTTGCCACCAGACATTTCTCCATCAATTAAGAATCTGATGCCGTCACTAAACACATTCCTTAAATTGTAGCCATTTGTTGAGTGTTTTTTGGTTGTCTAATCCACATATATATCACCATTGCCCTTGATTTTCTTGACTGTATATCTCTTAAATGTCAACATATACACTTGTGATTTAGTTTACGAAGATTTTTCATTGCCGAGAACCTCGATCGGAGAGTAAAAAAGGCGTAAGGTTCACAATGGTGTAAAATTAAATTGGGATATTCCGGGTTAGGATTCGAGTTACAGGAACAAGGACCAAACCAACCACCCAAGAATGGAATCGTTGAGCGAAAAAACTTGACAATCTCCTAGAAGCAGCTTTTCTTGCCACCAGACCTTTCTCCATCAATTAGGAATCTGATGCCGTCAGTAAACACATTCCTTAAATTGTAGCCATTTGTTGAGTGTTTTTTTTTGGTGTCTAATCCGCATATATATCACCATTGCCCTTGATTTTCTTGACTGTATATCTCTTAAATGTCAACATATACACGTGTGATTTAGTGTACGAAGATTTTTCAACGCCGAGAACCTCGATCAGAGAGTAAAAAAGGCGTAAGGTTCACAATGGTGTAAAATTAAAATGGGATATAACGGGCTAGGATTCGAGTTAAAGGAACAAGGGCCAAACCAACCACCCAAGAACGGAATCGTCGAGCAAAAACACTCGACAACCTCATAGAAGCAGGTTTTCTTGCCACCAGACCTTTCTCCATCAATTAGGAATCTGATGCCGTCACTAAACACATTCCTTAAATTGTAGCCATTTGTTGAGTGTTTTTTTGGTGTCTAATCCGCATATATATCACCATTGCCCTTGATTTTCTTGACTGTATATCTCTTAAATGTCAACATATACACGTGTGATTTAGTTTACGAATATTTTTCAATGCCGAGAACCACAATCAGAGAGTAAAAAAGGCGTAAGGTTCACAATGGTGTAAATTTAAAATGGGTTATACCTGGCTAGGATTCGAGTTACAGGAACAAGGGCCAAACCAACCACCCAAGAATGGAATCGTCGAGCGAAAACACTTGACAACCTGCTAGAAGCAGCTTTTCTTGCCACCAGACCTTTCTCCATCAATTAGGAATCTGATGCCGTCACAAAACACATTCCTTAAATTGTAGCCATTTATTGAGTGTTTTTTTTGGTGTCTAATCTGCATATATATCACCATTGCCCTTGATTTTCTTGACTGTATATCTCTTAAATGTCAACATATACAAGTGTGATTTAGTTTACGATGATTTTTCAATGCCGAGAACCTCGATTAGAGAGTAAAAAAGGCGTAAGGTTCACAATGGTGTAAAATTAAAATGGGATATAACGGGCTAGGATTCGAGTTACAGGAACAAGGGCCAAACCAAACACCCAAGAATGGAATCGTCGAGTGAAAACACTTGACAACCTCCTAGAAGCAGCTTATCTTGCCACCAGACATTTCTCCATCAATTAAGAATCTGATGTCGTCACTAAACACCTGCCTTAAATTGTAGCCATTTGTTGAGTGTTTTTTTTGGTGTCTAATCCGCATATATATCACCATTGCCCTTGATTTTCTTGACTGTATATCTCTTAAATGTCAACATATACACGTGTGATTTAGTTTATGAAGATTTTTCAATGCCGAGATCCTTGATCAGAGAGTAAAAAAGGCGTAAGGTTCACAATGGTATAAAATTAGAATGGGATATACCGGGCTAGGATTCGAGTTACAGGAACAAGGACCAAACCAACCACCCAAGAATGGAATCGTCAAGCGAAAACACTTGACAACCTCCTAGAAGCAGCTTTTCTTGCCACCAGACCTTTCTCCATCAATTAGGAATCTGATGCCGTCACTAAACAAATTCCTTAAATTGTTGCCATTTGTTGAGTGTTTATTTTTTTGGGTGTCTAATCCACATATATATCACCATTGCCCTTGATTTTCTTGATTGTATATCTCTTAAATGTCAACATATACACGTTTGATTTAGTTTACGAAGATTTTTCAATGCCGAGAACCTCGATCAGAGAGTAAAAAAGGCGTAAGGTTCACAATGGTGTAAAATTAAATTGGGATATACCGGGCTATGATTCGAGTTACAGGAACAAGGACCAAACCAACCACCCAAGAATGGAATCGTCAAGCGAAAACACTTGACAACCTCCTAGAAGCAGCTTTTCTTACCACCAGACCTTTCTCCATCAATTAGGAATCTGATGCCGTCACTAAACACATTTCTTAAATTGTAGTCATTTGTTGAGTGTTTTTTTTGGTGTCTAATCCGCATATATATCACCATTGCCCTTGATTTTCTTGACTGTATATCTCTTAAATGTCAACATATACGCGTGTGATTTAGTTTACGAAGATTTTTCAACGCCGAGAACCTCGATCAGAGAGTAAAAAAGGCGTAAGGTTCACAATGGTGTGAAATTAAAATGGGATATAACGGGCTAGGATTCAAGTTAAAGGAACAGGGGCCAAACCAACCACCCAAGAATGGAATCATCGAGCGAAAACACTTGACAACCTCCTAGAAGCAGGTTTTCTTGCCACCAGACCTTTCTCCATCAATTAGGAATCTGATGCCGTCACTAAACACATTCCTTAAATTGTAGCCATTTGTTGAGTGTTTTTTTTGGTGTCTAATCCGCATATATATCACCATTGCCCTTGATTTTCTTGACTGTATATCTCTTAAATGTCAACATATACACGTGTGATTTAGTTTACGAATGTTTTTTAATGCCGAGAACCTCGATCAGAGAGTAAAAAAGTCGTAAGGTTCACAATGGTGTAAATTTAAAATGGGATATACCTGGCTAGGATTCGAGTTACGGGAACAAGCACCAAACCAACCACCCAAGAATGGAATCGTCGAGCGAAAACACTTGACAACCTGCTAGAAGCAGCTTTTCTTGCCACCGGACCTTTCTCCGTCAATTAGGAATCTGATGCCGTCACTAAACACATTCCTTAAATTGTAGCCATTTGTTGAGTGTTTTTTTTGGTGTCTAATCCGCATATATATCACCATTGCCCTTGATTTGCTTGACTGTATATCTCTTAAATGTCAACATATACAAGTGTGATTTAGTTTACGAAGATTTTTCAATGCCAAGAACCTCAATCAGAGAGTAAAAAAGGCGTATGGTTCACAATGGTGTGAAATTAAAATGGGATATACCGGGCTAGGATTCGAGTTACAGGAACAAGGGCCAAACCAACCACCCAAGAATGGAATCGTCGAGCGAAAACACTTGACAACCTGCTAGAAGCAGCTTTTCTTGCCACCAGACCTTTCTCCAACAATTAGGAATCTTATGCCGTCAGTAAACACATTCCTTAAATTGTAGCCATTTGTTGAGTGTTTTTTTTGGTGTCCAATCCGCATATATATCACCATTGCCCTTGATTTTCTTGACTGTATATCTCTTAAATGTCAACATATACACGTGTGATTTAGTTTACGAATATTTTTCAATGCCAAGAACCTCGATCAGAGAGTAAAAAAGGCGTAACGTTCACAATGGTGTAAATTTAAAATGGGATATACCTGGCTAGGATTCAAGTTACAGGAACAAGGGCCAAACCAACCACCCAAGAATGGAATCGTCGAGCGAAAACACTTCACAACTTCCTAGAAGCCGCTTTTCTTGCCACCAGACCTTTCTCCATCAATTAGGAATCTTATGCCGTCACTAAACACATTCCTGAAATTGTAGCCATTTGTTGAGTGTTTTTTTTGTGTCTAATCCGCATATGTATCACCATTGCCCTTGATTTTCTTGACTGTATATCTCTTAAATTTCAACTTATACACGTGTGATTTAGTCTACGAATATTTTTCAATGCCGAGAACCTCGATCAGAGAGTAAAAAAGGCGTAAGGTTCACAATGGTGTAAAATTAAATTGGGATATACCGGGCTAGGATTCGAGTTACAGGAACAAGGACCAAACCAACCACCCAAGAATGGAATCGTCAAGCGAAAACACTTGACAACCTCCTAGAAGCAGTTTTTCTTGCCACCAGACCTTTCTCCATCAATTAGGAATCTGATGACGTCACTAAACACATTCCTTAAATTGTTGCCATTTGTTGAGTGTTTCTTTTTTTTGGGTGTCTAATCCACATATATATCACCATTGCCCTTGATTTTCTTGACTGTATATCTCTTAAATGTCAACATATACACGTGTGATTTAGTTTACGGAGATTTTTCAATGCCGAGAACCTCGATCAGAGAGTAAAAAAGGCGTAAGGTTCACAATGGTGTAAAATTAAATTGGGATATACCGGGCTAGGATTCGAGTTACAGGAACAAGGAACAAACCAACCACCCAAGAATGGAATCGTTGAGCGAAAACACTTGACAATCTCCTTGAAGCAGCTTTTCTTGCCACCAGACCTGTCTCCATCAATTAGGAATCTCATGCCGTCACTAAACACATTCCTTAAATTGTAGCCATTTGTTGAGTGTTTTTTTTGGTGTCTAATCCGCATATATATCACCGTTGCCCTTGATTTTCTTGAATGTATATCTCTTAAATGTCAACATATACATGTGTGATTTAGTTTACAAAGATTTTTCAACGCCGAGAACCTCGATCAGAGAGTAAAAAAGGCGTAAGGTTCACAATGGTGTAAAATTAAAATGGGATATAACGGGCTAGGATTCGAATTAAAGGAACAAGCCCCAAACCTACCACCCAAGAATGGAATCGTCGAGCGAAAACTCTTGACAACCTTCTAGAAGCAGGTTTTCTTGCCACCAGACCTTTCTCCATTAGTTAGGAATCTGATGCCGTCACTAAACACATTCCTTAAATTGTAGCCATTTGTTGAGTGTTTTTTTGGTGTCTAATCCGCATATATATCACCATTGCCCTTGATTTTCTTGACTGTATATCTCTTAAATGTCAACATATACACGTGTGATTTAGTTTACGAATATTTTTCAATGCCAAGAACCTCGATCAGAGAGTAAAAAAGGCGTAACGTTCACAATGGTGTAAAATTAAAATGGGATATACCGGGCTAGGATTCTAGTTACAGGAACATGGGCCAAACCAACCTCCCAAAATGGAATCATAGAGCGAAAACACTTGACAACCTCCTAGAAGCAGCTTTTCTTGCCACCAGACCTTTCACCATCAATTAGGAATCTGATGCCGTCACTAAACACATTCCTTAAATTGTTGCCATTTGTTGAGTGTTTTTTTGGTGTCTAATCAGCATATATATCACTATTGCCCTTGATTTTCTTGACTGTATATCTCTTAAATGTCAACATATACACGTGTGATTTAGTTTACGAAGATTTTTCAATGCCAAGAACCTCAATCAGAGAGTAAAAAAGGCGTATGGTTCACAATGGTGTGAAATTAAAATGGGATATACCGGGCTAGGATTTGAGTTACAGGAACAAGGGCCAAACCAACCACCCAAGAATGGAATCGTCGAGCGAAAACACTTGACAACCTGCTAGAAGCAGCTTTTCTTGCCACCAGACCTTTCTCCAACAATTAGGAATCTTATGCCTTCAGTAAACACATTCCTTAAATTGTAGCCATTTGTTGAGTGTTTTTTTGGTGTCCAATCCGCATATATATCACCATTGCCCTTGATTTTCTTGACTGTATATCTCTTAAATGTCAACATATACACGTGTGATTTAGTTTACGAATATTTTTCAATGCCAAGAACCTCGATCAGAGAGTAAAAAAGGCGTAACGTTCACAATGGTGTAAATTTAAAATGGGATATACCTGGCTAGGATTCGAGTTACAGGAACAAGCGCCAAACCAACCACCCAAGAATGGAATCGTCGAGCGAAAACACTTGACAATCTCCTTGAAGCAGCTTTTCTTGCCACCAGACCTTTCTCCATCAATTAGGAATCTGATGACGTCACTAAACGCATTCCTTAAATTGTAGCCATTTTTTGAGTGTTTTTTTTTTGTGTCTAATCCGCATATATATCACCATTGCCCTTGATTTTCTTGACTGTATATCTCTTAAATGTCAACATATACACGTGTGATTTAGTTTACGAATATTTTTCAATGCCGAGAACCTCGATCAGAGAGTAAAAAAGGCGTAAGGTTCACAATGGTGTAAAATTAAATTGGCATATACCGGGCTAGGATTCGAGTTACAGGAACAAGGACCAAACCAACCACCCAAGAATGGAATCGTCAAGCGAAAACACTTGACAACCTCCTAGAAGCAGTTTTTCTTGCCACCAGACCTTTCTCCATCAATTAGGAATCTGATGACGTCACTAAACACATTCCTTAAATTGTTGCCATTTGTTGAGTGTTTCTTTTTTTTGGGTGTCTAATCCACATATATATCACCATTGCCCTTGATTTTCTTGACTGTATATCTCTTAAATGTTAACATATACACGTGTGATTTAGTTTACGAAGATTTTTCAATGCCGAGAACCTCGATCAGAGAGTAAAAAAGGCGTAAGGTTCACAATGGTGTAAAATTAAATTGGGATATACCGGGCTAGGATTCGAGTTACAGGAACAAGGAACAAACCAACCACCCAAGAATGGAATCGTTGAGCGAAACCACTTGACAATCTCCTTGAAGCAGCTTTTCTTGCCACCAGACCTTTCTCCATCAATTAGGAATCTCAAGCCGTCACTAAACACATTCCTTAAATTGTAGCCATTTGTTGAGTGTTTTTTTTGGTGTCTAATCCGCATATATATCACCATTGCCCTTGATTTTCTTGAATGTATATCTCTTAAATGTCAACATATACACGTGTGATTTAGTTTACAAAGATTTTTCAACGCCGAGAACCTCGATCAGAGAGTAAAAAAGGCGTAAGGTTCACAATGGTGTAAAATTAAAATGGGATATAACGGGCTAGGATTCGAATTAAAAGAACAAGGGCCAAACCAACCACCCAAGAATGGAATCGTCGAGCGAAAACTCTTGACAATCTCCTAGAAGCAGGTTTTCTTGCCACCAGACCTTTCTCCATTAGTTAGGAATCTGATGCCGTCACTAAACACATTCCTTAAATTGTAGCCATTTGTTGAGTGTTTTTTTGGTGTCTAATCCGCATATATATCACCATTGCCCTTGATTTTCTTAACTGTATTTCTCTTAAATGTCAACATATACACGTGTGATTTAGTTTACGAATATTTTTCAATGCCAAGAACCTCGCTCAGAGAGTAAAAAAGGTGTAACGTTCACAATGGTGTAAAATTAAAATGGGATATACCGGGCTAGGATTCTAGTTACAGGAACATGGGCCAAACCAACCTCCCAAGAATGGAATCATAGAGCGAAAACACTTGACAACCTCCTAGAAGCAGCTTTTCTTGCCACCAGACCTTTCACCATCAATTAGGAATCTGATGCCGTCACTAAACACATTCCTTAAATTGTTGCCATTTGTTGAGTGTTTTTTTGGTGTCTAATCAGCATATATATCACTATTGCCCTTGATTTTCTTGACTGTATATCTCTTAAATGTCAACATATACACGTGTGATTTAGTTTACGAAGATTTTTCAATGCCAAGAACCTCAATCAGAGAGTAAAAAAGGCGTATGGTTCACAATGGTGTGAAATTAAAACGGGATATACCGGGCTAGGATTCGAGTTACAGGAACAAGGGCCAAACCAACCACCCAAGAATGGAATCGTCGAGCGAAAGCACTTGACAAACTCCTAGAAGCAGCTTTTCTTGCCACCAGACCTTTCTCCATCAATTAGGAATCTGATGCCGTCACTAAACACATTCCTTAAATTGTATCCATTTGTTGAGTGTTTTTTTTGGTGTCTAATCCGCATGTATATCACCATTGCCCTTGATTTTCTTGACTGTATATCTCTTAAATATCAACATATACACGTGTGATTTAGTTTACGAATATTTTTCAATGCCGAGAACCTCGATTAGAGAGTAAAAAAGGCGTAAGGTTCACAATGGTGTAAAATTAAAATGGGATATAACGGGCTAGGATTCGAGTTACAGGAACAAGGGCCAAACCAACCACCCAAGAATGGAATCGTCGAGCGAAAACACTTGACAACCTCCTAGAAGCAGCTTATCTTGCCACCAGTCATTTCTCCATCAATTAAGAATCTGATGCCGTCACTAAACACATTCCTTAAATTGTAGCCATTTGTTGAGTGTTTTTTTTGGTGACTAATCCGCATATATATCACCATCGCCCTTGATTTTCTTGACTGTATATCTCTTAAATGTCAACATATACACGTGTGATTTAGTTTACGAAGATTTTTCAATGCCGAGAACCATGATCAGAGAGTAAAAAAGGCGTAAGGTTCACAATGGTGTAAAATTAAAATGGGATATACCGGGCTAGGATTCGAGTTACAGGAACAAGGACCAAACCAACCACCCAGGAATGGAATCGTCAAGCGAAAACACTTGACAACCTCCTAGAAGCAGCTTTTCTTGCCACCAGATCTTTCTCCATCAAATAGGAATCTGATGCCGTCACTAAACACATTCCTTAAATTGTAACCATTTGTTGAGTGTTTTTTTTTGGTGTCTAATCCGCATGTATATCACCATTGCCCTTGATTTTCTTGACTGTATATATCTTAAATATCAACATATACACGTGTGATTTAGTTTACGAATATTTTTCAATGCCACGAACCTCGATTAGAGAGTAAAAAAGGCGTAAGGTTCACAATGGTGTAAAATTAAAATGGGATATAACGGGCTAGGATTCGAGTTACACGAACAAGGGCCAAACCAACCACCCAAGAATGGAATCGTCGAGCGAAAACACTTGACAACCTCCTAGAAGCAGCTTATCTTGCCACCAGACATTTCTCCATCAATTAAGAATCTGATGCCGTCACTAAACACATTCCTTAAATTGTAGCCATTTGTTGAGTGTTTTTTTTGTGTCTAATCCGCATATATATCACCATTGCCCTTGATTTTCTTGACTGTATATCTCTTAGATGTCAACATATAGTTTACGATGATTTTTCAATGCCGAGAACCTCGATCAGAGAGTAAAAAAGGCGTAAGGTTCACAATGGTGTAAATTGAAAATGGGATATACCGGGCTAGGATTCGAGTTACAGGAACAAGGACCAAACCAACCACCCAAGAATGGAATCATCAAGCGAAAACACTAGACAACCTCCTAGAAGCAGCTTTTCTTGCCACCAGACCTTTCACCATCAATTAGGAATCTGATGCCATCACTAAACACAATCCTTAAATTGTTGCCATTTGTTGAGTGTTTTTTTTTGTGTCTAATCCGCATATATATCACCATTGCCCTTGATTTTCTTGACTGTATATCTCTTAAATGTCAACATATACACGTGTAATTTAGTTTACGAAGATTTTTCAATGCCGAGAACCTCGATCAGAGAGTAAAAAAGGCGTAAGGTTCACAATGGTGTGAAATTAAAATGGGATATACCGGGCTAGGATTCGAGTTACAGGAACATGGGCCAAACCAACCACCCAAGAACGGAATCGTCGAGCGAAAACACTTGACAAACTCCTAGAAGCAGCTTTTCTTGCCACCAGACCTTTCTCTATCAATTAGGAATCTGATGCCGTCACTAAACACATTCCTTAAATTGTAACCATTTGTTGAGTGTTTTTTTGGTGTCTAATCCGCATGTATATCACCATTGCCCTTGATTTTCTTGATTGTATATATCTTAAATATCAACATATACACGTGTGATTTAGTTTACGAATATTTTTCAATGCCGCGAACCTCGATTAGAGAGTAAAAAAGGCGTAAGGTTCACAATGGTGTAAAATTAAAATGGGATATAACAGGCTAGGATTCGAGTTACACGAACAAGGGCCAAACCAACCACCCAAGAATGGAATCGTCGAGCGAAAACACTTCACAACCTCCTAGAAGCAGCTTATCTTGCCACCAGACATTTCTCCATCAATTAAGAATCTGATGCCGTCACTAAACACATTCCTTAAATTGTAGCCATTTGTTGAGTGTTTTTTTTTGGTTTCTAATCCTCATATATATCACCATTGCCCTTGATTTTCTTGACTGTATATCTCTTAAATGTTAACATATACATGTGTGATTTACTTTACGAAGATTTTTCAATGCCGAGAACCTCGATTAGAGAGTAAAAAAGGCGTAAGGTTCACAATGGTGTGAAATTAAAATGGGATATACCGAGCTAGGATTCGAGTTACAGGAACATGGGCCAAACCAACCACCCAAGAATGGAATCGTCGTGCGAAAACACTTGACAAACTCCTAGAAGCAGCTTTTCTTGCCACCAGACCTTTCTCTATCAATTAGGAATCTGATGCCGTCACTAAACACATTCCTTAAATTGTAACCATTTGTTGAGTGTTTTTTTGGTGTCTAATCCGCATGTATATCACCATTGCCCTTGATTTTCTTGACTGTATATCTCTTAAATGTCAACATATACATGTGTGATTTAGTTTACGAATATTTTTCAATGCCGCGAACCTCGATTAGAGAGTAAAAAAGGCGTAAGGTTCACAATGGTGTAAAATTAAAATTGGATATAACGGGCTAGGATTTGAGTTACACGAACAAGGGCCAAACCAACCACCCAAGAATGGAATCGTCGAGCGAAAACACTTGACAACCTCCTAGAAGCAGCTTATCTTGTCACCAGACATTTCTCCATCAATTAAGAATCTGATGCCGTCACTAAACACATGCCTTAAATTGTAGCCATTTGTTGAGTGTTTTTTTTGTGTCTAATCCGCATATATATGACCATTGCCCTTGATTTTCTTGACTGTATATCTCTTAAATGTCAACATATACAGGTGTGATTTAGTTTATGAAGATTTTTCAATGCCGAGAACCATGATCAGAGAGTAAAAAAGGCGTAAGGTTCACAATGGTGTAAATTTAAAATGGGATATACCGGGCTAGGATTCGAGTTACAGGAACAAGGACCAAACCAACCACCCAAGAATGGAATCGTCAAGCGAAAACACTTGACAACCTCCTAGAAGCAGCTTTTCTTGCCACCAGACCTTTCTCCATCAACTAGGAATCTGATGTCGTCACTAAACACATTACTTAAATTGTTGCCATTTGTTGAGTGTTTTTTTGGTGTCTAATCCGCATATATATCACCATTGCCCTTGATTTTCTTGACTGTATATCTCTTAAATGTCAACATATACACGTGTGATTTAGTTTACGAAGATTTTTCAATGCCGATAACCTCGATCAGAGAGTAAAAAAGGCGTAAGGTTCACAATGGTGTGAAATTAAAAATGGGATATACCGGGCTAGAATTCGAGTTACAGGAACAAGGGCCAAACCAACCACCCAAGAATGGAATCGTCGAGCGAAAACACTTGACAACCTCCTAGAAGCAACTTATCTTGCCACCAGACATTTCTCCATCAATTAAGAATCTGATGCCGTCACTAAACACATTCCTTAAATTGTAGCCATTTGTTGAGTGTTTTTTTTGTGTCTAATCCGCATATATATCACCATTGCCCTTGATTTTCTTGACTGTATATCTCTTAAATGTCAACATATACACGTGTGATTTATTTACGGAGATTTTTCAATGCCGAGAACCTCGATCAGAGAGTAAAAAAGGCGTAAGGTTCACAATGGTGTAAATTTAAAATGGGATATACCTGGCTAGGATTCGAGTTACAGGAACAAGGGCCAAACCAACCACCCAAGAATGGAATCGTCGAGCGAAAACACTTGACAACCTGCTAGAAGCAGCTTTTCTTGCCACCAGACCTTTCTCCATCAATTAGGAATCTGATGCCGTCACTAAACACATTCCTTAAATTGTAGCCATTTGTTGAGTGTTTTTTTTGGTGTCTAATCCACATATATATCACCATTGCCCTTGATTTTCTTGACTGTATATCTCTTAAATGTCAACATATACACGTGTGATTTAGTTTACGAAGATTTTTCAATGCCGAGAACCTTGATCAGAGAGTAAAAAAGGCGTAAGGTTCACAATGGTGTAAAATTAAAATGGGATATACCGGGCTAGGATTCGAGTTACAGGAACAAGGACCAAACAAACCACCCAAGAATGGAATCGTCGAGCGAATACACTTGACAACCTCCTAGAAGCAGCTTATCTTGCCACCAGACATTTCTCCATCAATTAAAAATCTGATGCCGTCACTAAACACATTCCTTAAATTGTAGCCATTTGTTGAGTGTTTTTTTTTGGTGTCTAATCCGCATACATATCACCATTGCCCTTGATTTTTTTGACTGTATATCTCTTAAATGTCAACATATACACGTGTGATTTAGTTTACGAAGATTTTTCAATGCCGAGAACCTTGATCAGAGAGTAAAAAAGGCGTAAGGTTCACAATGGTGTAAAATTAAAATGGGATATACCGGGCTAGGATTCGAGTTACAGGAACAAGGACCAAACCAACCACCCAAGAATGGAATCGTCGAGCGAAAACACTTGACAACCTCCTAGAAGCAGCTTATCTTGCCACCAGACATTTCTCCATCAATTAAGAATCTGATGCCGTCACTAAACACATTCCTTAAATTGTAGCCATTTGTTGAGTGTTTTTTTTGGTGTCTAATCCGCATATATATCACCATTGCCCTTGATTATCTTGACTGTATATCTCTTAAATGTCAACATATACACGTGTGATTTAGTTTACGAAGATTTTTCAATGCTGAGAACCTTGATCAGAGAGTAAAAAAGGCGTAAGGTTCACAATGGTGTAAAATTAAAATGGGATATACCGGGCTAGGGTTCGAGTTACAGGAACAAGGACCAAACCAACCACCCAAGAAAGGAATCGTCAAGCGAAAACACTTGATAACCTCCTAGAAGCAGCTTTTCTTGCCACCAGACCTTTCTCCATCAATTAGGAATCTGATGCCGTCACTAAACACATTCCTTAAATTGTTGCCATTTGTTGAGTGTTTCTTTTTTTTGGTGTCTAATCCGCATATATATCACCGTTGCCCTTGATTTTCTTGACTGTATATCTCTTAAATGTCAACATATACACGTGTGATTTAGTTTATGAAGATTTTTAAATGCCGAGAACCTCGATCAGAGAGTAAAAAACGCGTAAGGTTCACAATGGTGTAAAATTAAAATGGGATATAACGGGCTAGGATTCGAGTTACAGGAATAAGGGCTAAACCAACCACCCAAGGATGGAATCGTCGAGGGAAAACACTTGACAACCTTCTAGAAGCAGCTTTTCTTGCCACCAGACCTTTCTCCATCAACTAGGAATCTGATGCCGTCACTAAACACATTCCTTAAATTGTAGCCATTTGTTGAGTGTTTTTTTTGGTGTCTAATCCGCATATATATCACCATTGCCCTTGATTTTCTTGACTGTATATCTCTTAAATGTCAACATATACACGTGTGATTTAGTTAACGAAGATTTTTCAATGCCGAGAATCTCGATCAGAGAGTAAAAAGGCGTAAGGTTCAGAATGATGTAAAATTAAAATGGGATATAACGGGCTAGGATTCGAGTTACAGGACAAGGGCCAAACCAACCACCCAAGAATGGAATCGTCGAGCGAAAACACTTGACAACATCCTAGAAGCAGCTTTTCTTGCCACCAGACCTTTCTCCATCAATTAGGAATCTGATGCCGTCACTAAACCCATTCCTTAAATTGTAGCCATTTGTTGAGTGTTTTTTTTGGTGTCTAATCCGCATATATATCACCATTGCCCTTGATTTTCTTGACTGTATATCTCTTAAATGTCAACATATACACGTGTAATTTAGTTTACGAAGATTTTTCAAAGCCGAGAACCTTGATCAGAGAGTAAAAAAGGCGTAAGGTTCACAATGGTGTAAAATTAAAATGGGATATACCGGGCTAGGATTCGAGTTACAGGAACAAGGACCAAACCAACCACCCAAGAATGGAATCGTCGAGCGAAAACACTTGACAACCTCCTAGAAGCAGCTTATCTTGCCACCAGACATTTCTCCATCAATTAAGAATCTGATGCCGTCACTAAACACATTCCTTAAATTGTAGCCATTTGTTGAGTGTTTTTTTTGGTGTCTAATCCGCACATATATCACCATTGCCCTTGATTTTCTTGACTGTATATCTCTTAAATGTCAACATATACACGTGTGATTTAGTTTACGAATGTTTTTCAATGCCGAGAACCTTGATCAGAGAGTAAAAAAGGCGTAAGGTTCACAATGGTGTAAAATTAAAATGGGATATACCGGGCTAGGGTTCGAGTTACAGGAACAAGGACCAAACCAACAACCCAAGAATGGAATCGTCAAGCGAAAACACTTGATAACCTCCTAGAAGCAGCTTTTCTTGCCACCAGACCTTTCTCCATCAATTAGGAATCTGATGCCGTCACTAAACACATTCCTTAAATTGTTGCCATTTGTTGAGTGTTTCTGTTTTTTGGTGTCTAATCCGCATATATATCACCATTGCCCTTGATTTTCTTGACTGTATATCTCTTAAATGTCAACATATACATGTGTGATTTAGTTTATGAAGATTTTTACATGCCGAGAACCTCGATCAGAGAGTAAAAAAGGCGTAAGGTTCACAATGGTGTAAAATTAAAATGGGGTATAACGGGCTAGGATTCGAGTTACAGGAATAAGGGCTAAACCAACCACCCAAGGATGGAATCGTCGAGGGAAAACACTTGACAACCTCCTAGAAGCAGCTTTTCTTGCCACCAGACCTTTCTCCATCAACTAGGAATCTGATGCCGTCACAAAACACATTCCTTAAATTGTAGCCATTTGTTGAGTGTTTTTTTGGTGTCTAATCCGCATATATATCACCATTGCCCTTGATTTTCTTGACTGTATATCTCTTAAATGTCAACATATACACGTGTGATTTAGTTAACGAAGATTTTTCAATGCCGAGAGCCTCGATCAGAGAGTGAAAAAGGCGTAAGGTTCAAAATGGTGTAAAATTAAAAAGGGATATAACGGGCTAGGATTCGAGTTACAGGACAAGGGCCAAACCAACCACCCAAGAATGGAATCGTCGAGCGAAAACACTTGACAACCTCCTAGAAGCAGCTTTTCTTGCCACCAGACCTTTCTCCATCAATTAGGAATCTGATGCCGTCACTAAACACATTCCTTAAATTGTAGCCATTTGTTGAGTGTTTTTGTTGGTGTCTAATCCGCATATATATCACCATTGCCCTTAATTTTCTTAACTGTATATCTCTTAAATGTCAACATATACACGTGTGATTTAGTTTACGACGATTTTTCAATGCCGAGAACTTCGTTCAGAGAGTAAAAAAGGCGTAAGGTTCACAATGTTGTAAAATTAAAATGGGATAAACCAGGCTAGGATTCAAGTTACAGGAACAAGGGCCAAACCAACAACCCAAGAATGGAATCGTCGAGCGAAAACACTTCACAACCTCCTAGAAGCAACTTTTCTTGCCACCAGATCTTTCTCCATCAATTAGGAATCTGATGCCGTCACTAAACACATTCCTTAAATTGTAGCCGTTTGTTGAGTGTTATTTTTTTGGTGTCTAATTCGCATATATATCACCATTGCCCTTGATTTTCTTGACTGTATATATCTTAAATGTCAACATATACACGTGTGATTTGGTTTACGAAGATTTTTCAATGCCGAGAACCTCGATCAGAGAGTAAAAAAGGCGTCAGGTTCACAATGGTGTAAAATTAAAATGGGATATATTGGGCTAGGATTCGAGTTACAGGAACAAGGGCCAAACCAACCACCTAAGAATGGAATCGTCGAGCGACAACACTTGACAACCTCCTACAAGCAGCTTTTCTTGCCACCAAACCTTTCTCCATCAATAAGCAATCTGATGCCGTCACTAAACACATTCCTTAAATTGTAGCCATTTGTTGAGTGATTTTTTTGGTGTCTAATCCGCATATATATATCACCATTTCCCTTGATTTTCTTGACAGTATATCTCTTAAATGTCAACATATACACGTGTGATTTAGTTTACGAAGATTTTTCAATGCCGAGAACCTCGATCAGAGAGTAAAAAACGCGTAAGGTTCACAATGGTGTAAAATTAAAATGGGATATACCGAGCGAGGATTCGAGTTACAGGAACAAGGGCCAAACCAACCACCCAAGAATGGAATCGTCGAGAGAAAACACTTCACACCCTGCTAGAAACAACTTTTCTTGCCACCAGACCTTTCTCCATCGATTAGGAATCTGATGCCGTCACTAAACACATTCCTTAAATTGTAGCCATTTGTTGAGTGTTTTTTTTGGTGTCTAATCCGCATATATATCACCATTGCCTTTGATTTTCTTGCTGTATATCTCTTAAATGTCAACATATACATGTGTGATTTAGTTCACGATGATTTTTCAATGCCGAGAACCTCGATCAGAGAGTAAAAAAGGCGTAAGGTTCACAATGGTGTAAAATTAAAATGGGATATACCAGGCTAGGATTCGAGTTACAGGAACTAGGGCCAAACCAACCACCCAAGAATGGAATCGTCGAGCGAAAACACATGACAACCTCCTAGAAGCAGCTTTTCTTGCCCCCAGACCTTTCTCCATCAATTAGGAATCTGATGCCGTCACTAAACACATTCCTTAAATTGTAGGCATTTGTTGAGTGTTTTTTTTGGTGTCTAATCCGCATATCACCATTTCCCTTGATTTTCTTGACTGTATATCTCTTAAATGTCAACATATACACGTGGGATTTAGTTTACGAATATTTTTCAATGCCGAGAACCTCGATCAGAGAGTAAAAAAGGCGTAAGGTTCACAATGGTGTAAATTTAAAATGGGTTATACCTGGCTAGGATTCGAGTTACTGGAACAAGGGCCAAACCAACCACCCAAGAATGGAATTGTCGAGCGAAAACACTTGACAAACTCCTAGAAGCAGCTTTTCTTGCCACCAGACCTTTCTCCATCAATTAGGAATCTGATGCCGTCACTAAACACATTCCTTAAATTTTATCCATTTGTTGAGTGTTTTTTTTGGTGTCTTATCCGCATGTATATCACCATTGCCCTTGATTTTCTTGACTGTATATCTCTTAAATATCAACATATACACGTGTGATTTAGTTTACGAATATTTTTCAATGCCGAGAACCTCGATTAGAGAGTAAAAAAGGCGTAAGGTTCACAATGGTGTAAAATTAAAATGGGATATAACGGGCTAGGATTCGAGCTACAGGAACAAGGGCCAAACCAACCACCCAAGAATGGAATCGTCGAGCGAAAACACTTGACAACCTCCTAGAAGCAGCTTATCTTGCCACCAGTCATTTCTCCATCAATTAAGAATCTGATGCCGTCACTAAACACATTCCTTAAATTGTAGCCATTTGTTGAGTGTTTTTTTTTGGTGACTAATCCACATATATATCACCATTGCCCTTGATTTTCTTGACTGTATATCTCTTAAATGTCAACATATACACGTGTGATTTAGTTTACGAAGATTTTTCAATGCCGAGAACCATGATCAGAGAGTAAAAAAGGCGTAAGGTTCACAATGGTGTAAAATTAAAATGGGATATACTGGGCTAGGATTCGAGTTACAGGAACAAGGACCAAACCAACCACCCAAGAATGGAATCGTCAAGCGAAAACACTTGACAACCTCCTAGAAGCAGCTTTTCTTGCCACCAGACCTTTCTCCATCAATTAGGAATCTGATGCCGTCACTAAACACATTCCTTAAATTGTTGCCATTTGTTGAGTGTTTTTTTGGTGTCTAATCCGCATATATATCACCATTGCCCTTGATTTTCTTGACCGTATATCTCTTAAATGTCAACATATACACGTGTGATTTAGTTTACGAAGATTTTTCAATGCCGAGAACCTCGATCAGAGAGTAAAAAGGCGTAAGGTTCACAATGGTATGAAATTAAAATGGGATATACCGGGCTAGGATTCGAGTTACAAGAACAAGGGCCAAACCAACCACCCAAGAATGGAATCGTCGAGCGAAAACACTTGACAACCTCCTAGAAGCAGCTTATCTGGCCACCAGACATTTCTCCATCAATTAAGAATCTGATGCCGTCACTAAGCACATTCCTTAAATTGTAGCCATTTGTTGAGTGTTTTTTTGGTGTCTAATCCGCATATATATCACCATTGCCCTTGATTTTCTTGACTGTATATCTCTTAAATGTCAACATATACACATGTGATTTAGTTTACGAATATTTTTCAATGCCGAGAACCTCGATCAGAGAGTAAAAAAGGCGTAAGGTTCACAGTGGTGTAAATTTAAAATGGGATATACCTGGCTAGGATTCGAGTTACAGGAACATGGGCCAAACCAACCACCCAAGAATGGAATCGTCGAGCGAAAACACTTGACAACCTGCTAGAAGCAGCTTTTCTTGCCACCAGACCTTTCTCCATCAATTAGGAATCTGATGCCGTCACTAAACACATTCCTTAAATTGTAGCCATTTGTTGAGTGTTTTTTTTTGTGTCTAATCCGCATATATATCACCATTGCCCTTGATTTTCTTGACTGTACATCTCTTAAATGTCAACATATACAAGTGTGGTTTAGTTTACGATGATTTTTCAATGCCGAGAACCTCGATTAGAGAGTAAAAAAGGCGTAAAGTTCACAATGGTGTAAAATTAAAATGGGATATACCGGCTAGGATTCTAGTTACAGGAACAAGGGCCAAACCAACCTCCCAAGAATGGAATCGTCGAGCGAAAACACTAGACAACCTCCTAGAAGCAGCTTTTCTTGCCACCAGGCCTTTCACCATCAATTAGGAATCTGATGCCGTCACTAAACACATTCCTTAAATTGTTGCCATTTGTTGAGTGTTTTTTTGGTGTCTAATCCGCATATATATCACCATTGCCCTTGATTTTCTTGACTGTATATCTCTTAAATGTCAACATATACATGTGTGATTTAGTTTACGAAGATTTTTCAATGCCGAGAACCTCGATCAGAGAGTAAAAAAGGCGTAAGGTTCACAATGGTGTGAAATTAAAATGGGATATACCGGGCTAGGATTCGAGTTACAGGAACATGGGCCAAACCAACCACCCAAGAATGGAATCGTCGAGCGAAAACACTTGACAAACTCCTAGAAGCAGCTTTTCTTGCCACCAGACCTTTCTCTATCAATTAGGAATCTGATGCCGTCACTAAACACATTCCTTAAATTGTAACAATTTGTTGAGTGTTTTTTTTGGTGTCTAATCCGCATGTATATCACCATTGCCCTTGATTTTCTTGACTGTATATCTCTTAAATATCAACATATACACGTGTGATTTAGTTTACGAATATTTTTCAATGCCGAGAACCTCGATTAGAGAGTAAAAAAGGCGTAAGGTTCACAATGGTGTAAAATTAAAATGGGATATAACGGGCTAGGATTCGAGTTACACGAACAGGGGCCAAACCAACCACCCAAGAATGGAATCGTCGAGCGAAAACACTTGACAACCTCCTAGAAGCAGCTTATCTTGCCACCAGACATTTATCCATCAATTAAGAATCTGATGCCGTCACTAAACATATTCCTTAAAATGTAGCCATTTGTTGAGTGTTTTTTTTGGTGTCTAATCCGCATATATATCACCATTGCCCTTGATTTTCTTGGCTGTATATCTCTTAAATGTCAACATATACACGTGTGATTTAGTTTACGAAGATTTTTCAATGCTGAGAACCTCGATCAGAGAGTAAAAAAGGCGTAAGGTTCACAGTGGTGTAAATTTAAAATGGGATATACCGGGCTAGGATTCGAGTTACAGGAACAAGGACCAAACCAACCACCCAAGAATGGAATCGTCAAGCGAAAACACTTGACAACCTCCTAGAAGCAGCTTTTCTTGCCACCAGACCATTCTCTATCAATTAGGAATCTAATGCCGTCACTAAACACATTCCTTAAATTGTAACCATTTGTTGAGTGTTTTTTTTGGTGTCTAATCCGCATGTATATCACCAATGCCCTTGATTTTCTTGACTGTATATCTCTTAAATATCAACATATACACGTGTGATTTACTTTACGAATATTTTTCAATGCCGAGAACCTCGATTAGAGAGTAAAAAAGGCGTAAGGTTCACAATGGTGTAAAATTAAAATGGGATATAACAGGCTAGGATTCGAGTTACACGAACAGGGGCCAAACCAACCACCCAAGAATGGAATCGTCGAGCGAAAACACTTGACAACCTCCTAGAAGCAGCTTATCTTGCCACCAGACATTTATCCATCAATTAAGAATCTGATGCCGTCACTAAACACATTCCTTAAATTGTAGCCATTTGTTGAGTGTTTTTTTGGTGTCTAATCCGCATATATATCACCATTGCCCTTGATTTTCTTGACTGTATATCTCTTAAATGTCAACATATACACATGTGATTTAGTTTACGAATATTTTTCAATGCCGAGAACCTCGATCAGAGAGTAAAAAAGGCGTAAGGTTCACAGTGGTGTAAATTTAAAATGGGATATACCTGGTTAGGATTCGAGTTACAGGAACAAGGGCCAAACCAACCACCCAAGAATGGAATCGTCGAGCGAAAACACTTGACAACCTGCTAGAAGCAGCTTTTCTTGCCACCAGACCTTTCTCCATCAATTAGGAATCTGATGCCGTCACTAAACACATTCCTTAAATTGTAGCCATTTGTTGAGTGTTTTTTTTGGTGTCTAATCCGCATATATATCACCATTGCCCTTGATTTTCTTGATTGTATATCTCTTAAATGTCAACATATACAAGTGTGATTTAGTTTACGATGATTTTTCAATGCCGAGAACCTCGATTAGAGAGTAAAAAAGGCGTAAGGTTCACAATGGTGTAAAATTAAAATGGGATATACCGGGATAGGATTCTAGTTACAGGAACAAGGGCCAAACCAACCTCCCAAGAATGGAATCGTCGAGCGAAAACACTAGACAACCTCCTAGAAGCAGCTTTTCTTGCCACCAGACCTTTCACCATCAATTAGGAATCTGATGCCGTCACTAAACACATTCCTTAAATTGTTGCCATTTGTTGAGTGTTTTTTTGGTGTCTAATCCGCATATATATCACCATTGCCCTTGATTTTCTTGACTGTATATCTCTTAAATGTCAACATATACATGTGTGATTTAGTTTACGAAGATTTTTCAATGCCGAGAACCTCGATCGGAGAGTAAAAAAGGCGTAAGGTTCACAATGGTGTGAAATTAAAATGGGATATACCGGGCTAGGATTCGAGTTACAGGAACATGGGCCAAACCAACCACCCAAGAATGGAATCGTCGAGCGAAAACACTTGACAAACTCCTAGAAGCAGCTTTTCTAGCCACCAGACCTTTCTCTATCAATTAGGAATCTGATGCCGTCACTAAACACATTCCTTAAATTGTAACCATTTGTTGAGTGTTTTTTTGGTGTCTAATCCGCATATATATCACCATTGCCCTTGATTTTCTTGACCGTATATCTCTTAAATGTCAACATATACACGTGTGATTTAGTTTACGAAGATTTTTCAATGCCGAGAACCTTGATCAGAGAGTAAAAAAGGCGTAAGGTTCACAATGGTGTAAAATTAAAATGGGATATACTCGGCTAGGATTCGAGTTACAGGAACAAGGACCAAACCAACCACCCAAGAATGGAATCGTCAAGCGAAAACACTTGACAACCTCCTAGAAGCAGCTTTTCTTGCCACCAGACCTTTCTCCATCAATTAGGAATCTGATGCCGTCACTAAACACATTCCTTAAATTGTTGCCATTTGTTGAGTGTTTTTTTGGTATCTAATCCGCATATATATCACCATTGCCCTTGATTTTCTTGACCGTATATCTCTTAAATGTCAACATATACACGTGTGATTTAGTTTACGAAGATTTTTCAATGCCGAGAACCTCGATCAGAGAGTAAAAAAGGCGTAAGGTTCACAATGGTATGAAATTAAAATGGGATATACCGGGCTAGGATTCGAGTTACAAGAACAAGGGCCAAACCAACCACCCAAGAATGGAATCGTCGAGCGAAAACACTTGACAACCTCCTAGAAGCAGCTTATCTTGCCACCAGACATTTCTCCATCAATTAAGAATCTGATGCCGTCACTAAACACATTCCTTAAATTGTAGCCATTTGTTGAGTGTTTTTTTGGTGTCTAATCCGCATATATATCACCATTGCCCTTGATTTTCTTGACTGTATATCTCTTAAATGTCAACATATACACATGTGATTTAGTTTACGAATATTTTTCAATGCCGAGAACCTCGATCAGAGAGTAAAAAAGGCGTAAGGTTCACAGTGGTGTAAATTTAAAATGGGATATACCTGGTTAGGATTCGAGTTACAGGAACATGGGCCAAACCAACCACCCAAGAATGGAATCGTCGAGCGAAAACACTTGACAACCTGCTCGAAGCAGCCTTTCTTGCCACCAGACCGTTCTCCATCAATTAGGAATCTGATGCCGTCACTAAACACATTCCTTAAATTGTAGCCATTTGTTGAGTGTTTTTTTTTGGTGTCTAATCCGCATATATATCACCATTGCCCTTGATTTTCTTGACTGTATATCTCTTAAATGTCAACATATACAAGTGTGATTTAGTTTACGATGATTTTTCAATGACGAGAACCTCGATTACAGAGTAAAAAAGGCGTAAAGTTCACAATGGGGTAAAATTAAAATGGGATATACCGGGCTAGGATTCTAGTTACAGGAACAAGGGCCAAACCAACCTCCCAAGAATGGAATCGTCGAGCGAAAACACTAGACAACCTCCTAGAAGCAGCTTTTCTTGCCACCAGGCCTTTCACCATCAATTAGGAATCTGATGCCGTCACTAAACACATTCCTTAAATTGTTGCCATTTGTTGAGTGTTTTTTTGGTGTCTAATCCGCATATATATCACCATTGCCCTTGATTTTCTTGACTGTATATCTCTTAAATGTCAACATATACATGTGTGATTTAGTTTACGAAGATTTTTCAATGCCGAGAACCTCGATCAGAGAGTAAAAAAGGCGTAAGGTTCACAATGGTGTGAAATTAAAATGGGATATACCGGGCTAGGATTCGAGTTACAGGAACATGGGCCAAACCAACCACCCAAGAATGGAATCGTCGAGCGAAAACACTTGACAAACTCCTAGAAGCAGCTTTTCTTGCCACCAGACCTTTCTCTATCAATTAGGAATCTGATGCCGTCACTAAACACATTCCTTAAATTGTAACCATTTGTTGAGTGTTTTTTTTGGTGTCTAATCCGCATGTATATCACCATTGCCCTTGATTTTCTTGACTGTATATCTCTTAAATATCAACATATACACGTGTGATTTAGTTTACGAATATTTTTCAATGCCGAGAACCTCGATTAGAGAGTAAAAAAGGCGTAAGGTTCACAATGGTGTAAAATTAAAATGGGATATAACGGGCTAGGATTCGAGTTACACGAACAGGGGCCAAACCAACCACCCAAGAATGGAATCGTCGAGCGAAAACACTTGACAACCTCCTAGAAGCAGCTTATCTTGCCACCAGACATTTATCCATCAATTAAGAATCTGATGCCGTCACTAAACACATTCCTTAAAATGTAGCCATTTGTTGAGTGTTTTTTTTGGTGTCTAATCCGCATATATATCACCATTGCCCTTGATTTTCTTGGCTGTATATCTCTTAAATGTCAACATATACACGTGTGATTTAGTTTACGAAGATTTTTCAATGCCGAGAACCTCGATCAGAGAGTAAAAAAGGCGTAAGGTTCACAGTGGTGTAAATTTAAAATGGGATATACCGGGCTAGGATTCGAGTTACAGGAACAAGGACCAAACCAACTACCCAAGAATGGAATCGTCAAGCGAAAACACTTGACAACCTCCTAAAAGCAGCTTTTCTTGCCACCAGACCTTTCTCTATCAATTAGGAATCTGATTTTCTTGACTGTATATCTCTTAAATGTCAACATATACATGTGTGATTTAGTTTACGAAGATTTTTCAATGCCGAGAACCTCGATCAGAGAGTAAAAAAGGCGTAAGGTTCACAATGGTGTGAAATTAAAATGGGATATACCGGGCTAGGATTCGAGTTACAGGAACATGGGCCAAACCAACCACCCAAGAATGGAATCGTCGAGCGAAAACACTTGACAAACTCCTAGAAGCAGCTTTTCTTGCCACCAGACCTTTCTCTATCAATTAGGAATCTGATGCCGTCACTAAACACATTCCTTAAATTGTAACCATTTGTTGAGTGTTTTTTTTGGTGTCTAATCCGCATGTATATCACCAATGCCCTTGATTTTCTTGACTGTATATCTCTTAAATATCAACATATACACGTGTGATTTACTTTACGAATATTTTTCAATGCCGAGAACCTCGATTAGAGAGTAAAAAAGGCGTAAGGTTCACAATGGTGTAAAATTAAAATGGGATATAACAGGCTAGGATTCGAGTTACACGAACAGGGGCCAAACCAACCACCCAAGAATGGAATCGTCGAGCGAAAACACTTGACAACCTCCTAGAAGCAGCTTATCTTGCCACGAGACATTTATCCATCAATTAAGAATCTGATGCCATCACTAAACACATTCCTTAAATTGTAGCCATTTGTTGAGTGTTTTTTTGGTGTCTAATCCGCATATATATCACCATTGCCCTTGATTTTCTTGACTGTATATCTCTTAAATGTCAACATATACACATGTGATTTAGTTTACGAATATTTTTCAATGCCGAGAACCTCGATCAGAGAGTAAAAAAGGCGTAAGGTTCACAGTGGTGTAAATTTACAATGGGATATACCTGGCTAGGATTCGAGTTACAGGAACAAGGGCCAAACCAACCACCCAAGAATGGAATCGTCGAGCGAAAACACTTGACAACCTGCTAGAAGCAGCTTTTCTTGCCACCAGACCTTTCTCCATCAATTAGGAATCTGATGCCGTCACTAAACACATTCCTTAAATTGTAGCCATTTGTTGAGTGTTTTTTTTTGGTGTCTAATCCGCATATATATCACCATTGCCCTTGATTTTCTTGACTGTATATCTCTTAAATGTCAACATATACAAGTGTGATTTAGTTTACGATGATTTTTCAATGCCGAGAACCTCGATTAGAGAGTAAAAAAGGCGTAAGGTTCACAATGGTGTAAAATTAAAATGGGATATACCGGGCCAGGATTCTAGTTACAGGAACAAGGGCCAAACCAACCTCCCAAGAATGGAATCGTCGAGCGAAAACACTAGACAACCTCCTAGAAGCAGCTTTTCTTGCCACCAGACCTTTCACCATCAATTAGGAATCTGATGCCGTCACTAAACACATTCCTTAAATTGTTGCCATTTGTTGAGTGTTTTTTTGGTGTCTAATCCGCATATATATCACCATTGCCCTTGATTTTCTTGACTGTATATCTCTTAAATGTCAACATATACATGTGTGATTTAGTTTACGGAGATTTTTCAATACCGAGAACCTCGATCGGAGAGTAAAAAAGGCGTAAGGTTCACAATGGTGTGAAATTAAAATGGGATATACCGGGCTAGGATTTGAGTTACAGGAACATGGGCCAAACCAACCACCCAAGAATGGAAACGTCGAGCGAAAACACTTGACAAACTCCTAGAAGCAGCTTTTCTAGCCACCAGACCTTTCTCTATCAATTAGGAATCTGATGCCGTCACTAAACACATTCCTTAAATTGTAACCATTTGTTGAGTGTTTTTTTGGTGTCTAATCCGCATATATATCACCATTGCCCTTGATTTTCTTGACCGTATATCTCTTAAATGTCAACATATACACGTGTGATTTAGTTTACGAAGATTTTTCAATGCCGAGAACCTCGATCAGAGAGTAAAAAAGGCGTAAGGTTCACAATGGTGTGAAATTAAAATGGGATATACCGCGCTAGGATTCGAGTTACAAGAACAAGGGCCAAACCAACCACCCAAGAATGGAATCGTCGAGCGAAAACACTTGACAACCTCCTAGAAGTAGCTTATCTTGCCACCAGACATTTCTCCATCAATTAAGAATCTGATGCCGTCACTAAACATATTCCTTAAATTGTAGCCATTTGTTGAGTGTTTTTTTGGTGTCTAATCCGCATATATATCACCATTGCCCTTAATTTTCTTGACTGTATATCTCTTAAATGTCAACATATACACATGTGATTTAGTTTACGAATATTTTTCAATGCCGAGAACCTCGATCAGAGAGTAAAAATGGCGTAAGGTTCACAGTGGTGTAAATTTAAAATGGGATATACCTGGCTAGGATTCGAGTTACAGGAACAAGGGCCAAACCAACCACCCAAGAATGGAATCGTCGAGCGAAAACACTTGACAACCTGCTAGAAGCAGCTTTTCTTGCCACCAGACCTTTCTCCATCAATTAGGAATCTGATGCCGTCACTAAACACATTCCTTAAATTGTAGCCATTTGTTGAGTGTTTTTTTTGGTGTCTAATCCGCATATATATCACCATTGCCCTTGATTTTCTAGAATGTATATCTCTTAAATGTCAACATATACAAGTGTGATTTAGTTTACGATGATTTTTCAATGCCGAGAACCTCGATTAGAGAGTAAAAAAGGCGTAAGGTTCACAATGGTGTAAAATTAAAATGGGATATACCGGGCTAGGATTCTAGTTACAGGAACAAGGGCCAAACCAACCTCCCAAGAATGGAATCGTCGAGCGAAAACACTAGACAACCTCCTAGAAGCAGCTTTTCTTGCCACCAGACCTTTCACCATCAATTAGGAATCTGATGCCGTCACTAAACACATTCCTTAAATTGTTGCCATTTGTTGAGTGTTTTTTTGGTGTCTAATCCGCATATATATCACCATTGCCCTTGATTTTCTTGACTATATATCTCTTAAATGTCAACATATACATGTGTGATTTAGTTTACGAAGATTTTTCAATGCCGAGAACCTCGATCAGAGAGTAAAAAAGGCGTAAGGTTCACAATGGTGTGAAATTAAAATGGGATATACCGGGCTAGGATTCGAGTTACAGGAACATGGGCCAAACCAACCACCCAAGAATGGAATCGTCGAGCGAAAACACTTGACAAACTCCTAGAAGCAGCTTTTCTTGCCACCAGACCTTTCTCTATCAAATATGAATCTGATGCCGTCACTAAACACATTCCTTAAATTGTAACCATTTGTTGAGTGTTTTTTTGGTGTCTAATCCGCATGTATATCACCATTGCCCTTGATTTTCTTGACTGTATATCTCTTAAATATCAACATATACACGTGTGATTTAGTTTACGAATATTTTTCAATGCCGAGAACCTCGATTAGAGAGTAAAAAAGGCGTAAGGTTCACAATGGTGTAAAATTAAAATGGGATATAATGGGCTAGGATTCGAGTTACACGAACAGGGGCCAAACCAACCACCCAAGAATGGAATCGTCGAGCGAAAACACTTGACAACCTCCTAGAAGCAGCTTATCTTGCCACCAGACATTTATCCATCAATTAAGAATCTGATGCCGTCACTAAACACATTCCTTAAATTGTAGCCATTTGTTGAGTGTTTTTTTTGGTGTCTAATCCGCATATATATCACCATTGCCCTTGATTTTCTTGACTGTATATCTCTTAAATGTCAACATATACACGTGTGATTTAGTTTACGAAGATTTTTCAATGCCGAGAACCTTGATCAGAGTGTAAAAAAGGCGTAAGGATCACAATGGTGTAAAATTAAAATGGGATATACCGGGCTAGGGTTCGAGTTACTGGAACAAGGACCAAACCAACCACCCAAGAATGGAATCGTCAAGCGAAAAAACTTGACAACCTCCTAGAAGCAGCTTTTCTTGCCACCAGACCTTTCTCCATCAATTAGGAATCTGATGCCGTCACTAAACACATTCCTTAAATTGTTGCCATTTGTTGAGTGTTTCTTTTTTTTGGTGTCTAATCCGCATATATATCACCATTGCCCTTCATTTTCTTGACTGTATATCTCTTAAATGTCAACATATACACGTGTGATTTAGTTTATGAAGATTTTTAAATGCCGAGAACCTCGATCAGAGAGTAAAAAAGGCGTAACGTTCACAATGGTGTAAAATCAAAATGGGATATAACGGGCTAGGATTCGAGTTACAGGAATAAGGGCCAAACCAACCACCTAAGAATGGAATCGTCGAGCGAAAACACTTGACAACCTGCTAGAAGCAGCTTTTCTTGCCACCAGACCTTTCTCCATCAATTAGGAATCTGATGCCGTCACTAAACACATTCCTTAAATTGTAGCCATTTGTTGAGTGTTTTTTTTGGTGTCTAATCCGCATATATATCACCATTGCCCTTGATTTTCTTGACTGTATATCTCTTAAATGTCAACATATACAAGTGTGATTTAGTTTACGATGATTTTTCAATGCCGAGAACCTCGATTAGAGAGTAAAAAAGGCGTAAGGTTAACAATGGTGTGAAATTAAAATGGGATATACCGGGCTAGGATTCGAGTTACAGGAACATGGGCCAAACCAACCACCCAAGAATGGAATCATCGAGCGAAAACACTTGACAAACTCCTAGAAGCAGCTTTTCTTGCCACCAGACCTTTCTCTATCAATTAGGAATCTGATGCCGTCACTAAACACATTCCTTAAATTGTAACCATTTGTTGAGTGTTTTTTTTGGTGTCTAATCCGCATGTATATCACCATTGCCCTTGATTTTCTTGACTGTATACCTCTTAAATATCAACATATACACGTGTGATTTAGTTTACGAATATTTTTCAATGCCGAGAACCTCGATTAGAGAGTAAAAAAGGCGTAAGGTTCACAATGGTGTAAAATTAAAATGGGATATAACGGGCTAGGATTCGAGTTACAGGAACAAGGGCCAAACCAACCACCCAAGAATGGAATCGTCGAGCGAAAACACTTGACAACCTCCTAGAAGCAGCTTATCTTGCCACCAGTCATTTCTCCATCAATTAAGAATCTGATGCCGTCACTAAACACATTCCTTAAATTGTAGCCATTTGTTGAATGTTTTTTTTTTGGTGACTAATCCACATATATATCACCATTGCCCTTGATTTTCTTGACTGTATATCTCTTAAATGTCAACATATACACGTGTGATTTAATTTACGAAGATTTTTCAATGCCGAGAACCATGATCAGAGAGTAAAAAAGGCGTAAGGTTCACAATTGTGTAAAATTAAAATGGGATATACCGGGCTAGGATTCGAGTTACAGGAACAAGGACCAAACCAACCACCCAAGAATGGAATCGTCAAGCGAAAACACTTGACAACCTCCTAGAAGCAGCTTTTCTTGCCACCAGACCTTTCTACATCAATTAGGAATCTGATGCCGTCACTAAACACATTCCTTAAATTGTTGCCATTTGTTGAGTGTTTTTTTGGTGTCTAATCCGCATATATATCACCATTGCCCTTGATTTTCTTGACCGTATATCTCTTAAATGTCAACATATACACGTGTGATTTAGTTTACGAAGATTTTTCAATGCCGAGAACCTCGATCAGAGAGTAAAAAAGGCGTAAGGTTCACAATGGTGTGAAATTAAAATGGGATATACCGCGCTAGGATTCGAGTTACAAGAACAAGGGCCAAACCAACCACCCAAGAATGGAATCGTCGAGCGAAAACACTTGACAACCTCCTAGAAGCAGCTTATCTTGCCACCAGACATTTCTCCATCAATTAAGAATCTGATGCCGTCACTAAACACATTCCTTAAATTGTAGCCATTTGTTGAGTATTTTTTTTGGTGTCTAATCCGCATATATATCACCATTGCCCTTGATTTTCTTGACTGTATATCTCTTAAATGTCAACATATACACGTGTGATTTAGTTTACGAAGATTTTTCAATGCCGAGAACCTCGATCAGAGAGTGAAAAAGGCGTAAGGTTCAGAATGGTGTAAAATTAAAATGGGATATAACGGGCTAGGATTCGAGTTATAGGACAAGGGCCAAACCAACCACCCAAGAATGGAATCGTCGAGCGAAAACACTTGACAACCTGCTAGAAGCAGCTTTTCTTGCCACCAGACCTTTCTCCATCAATTAGGAATCTGATGCCGTCACTAAACACATTCCTTAAATTGTAGCCATTTGTTGAGTGTTTTTTTTTGGTGTCTAATCCGCATATATATCACCATTGCCCTTGATTTTCTTGACTGTATATCTCTTAAATGTCAACATATACAAGTGTGATTTAGTTTACGATGATTTTTCAATGCCGAGAACCTCGATTAGAGAGTAAAAAAGGCGTAAGGTTCACAATGGTGTAAAATTAAAATGGGATATACCGGGCTAGGATTCTAGTTACAGGAACAAGGGCCAAACCAACCTCCCAAGAATGGAATCGTCGAGCGAAAACACTAGACAACCTCCTAGAAGCAGCTTTTCTTGCCACCAGACCTTTCACCATCAATTAGGAATCTGATGCCGTCACTAAACACATTCCTTAAATTGTTGCCATTTGTTGAGTGTTTTTTTGGTGTCTAATCCGCATATATATCACCATTGCCCTTGATTTTCTTGACTGTATATCTCTTAAATGTCAACATATACATGTGTGATTTAGTTTACGAAGATTTTTCAATGCCGAGAACCTCGATCGGAGAGTAAAAAAGGCGTAAGGTTCACAATGGTGTGAAATTAAAATGGGATATACCGGGCTAGGATTCGAGTTACAGGAACATGGGCCAAACCAACCACCCAAGAATGGAATCGTCGAGCGAAAACACTTGACAAACTCCTAGAAGCAGCTTTTCTAGCCACCAGACCTTTCTCTATCAATTAAGAATCTGATGCCGTCACTAAACACATTCCTTAAATTGTAACCATTTGTTGAGTGTTTTTTTGGTGTCTAATCCGCATATATATCACCATTGCCCTTGATTTTCTTGACCGTATATCTCTTAAATGTCAACATATACACGTGTGATTTAGTTTACGAAGATTTTTCAATGCCGAGAACCTCGATCAGAGAGTAAAAAAGGCGTAAGGTTCACAATGGTGTGAAATTAAAATGGGATATACCGCGCTAGGATTCGAGTTACAAGAACAAGGGCCAAACCAACCACCCAAGAATGGAATCGTCGAGCGAAAACACTTGACAACCTCCTAGAAGTAGCTTATCTTGCCACCAGACATTTCTCCATCAATTAAGAATCTGATGCCGTCACTAAACACATTCCTTAAATTGTAGCCATTTGTTGAGTGTTTTTTTGGTGTCTAATCCGCATATATATCACCATTGCCCTTAATTTTCTTGACTGTATATCTCTTAAATGTCAACATATACACATGTGATTTAGTTTACGAATATTTTTCAATGCCGAGAACCTCGATCAGAGAGTAAAAATGGCGTAAGGTTCACAGTGGTGTAAATTTAAAATGGGATATACCTTGCTAGGATTCGAGTTACAGGAAGAAGGGCCAAACCAACCACCCAAGAATGGAATCGTCGAGCGAAAACACTTGACAACCTGCTAGAAGCAGCTTTTCTTGCCACCAGACCTTTCTCCATCAATTAGGAATCTGATGCCGTCACTAAACACATTCCTTAAATTGTAGCCATTTGTTGAGTGTTTTTTTTGGTGTCTAATCCGCATATATATCACCATTGCCCTTGATTTTCTAGACTGTATATCTCTTAAATGTCAACATATACAAGTGTGATTTAGTTTACGATGATTTTTCAATGCCGAGAACCTCGATTAGAGAGTAAAAAAGGCGTAAGGTTCACAATGGTGTAAAATTAAAATGGGATATACCGGGCTAGGATTCTAGTTACAGGAACAAGGGCCAAACCAACCTCCCAAGAATGGAATCGTCGAGCGAAAACACTAGACAACCTCCTAGAAGCAGCTTTTCTTGCCACCAGACCTTTCACCATCAATTAGGAATCTGATGCCGTCACTAAACACATTCCTTAAATTGTTGCCATTTGTTGAGTGTTTTTTTGGTGTCTAATCCGCATATATATCACCATTGCCCTTGATTTTCTTGACTATATATCTCTTAAATGTCAACATATACATGTGTGATTTAGTTTACGAAGATTTTTCAATGCCGAGAACCTCGATCAGAGAGTAAAAAAGGCGTAAGGTTCACAATGGTGTGAAATTAAAATGGGATATACCGGGCTAGGATTCGAGTTACAGGAACATGGGCCAAACCAACCACCCAAGAATGGAATCGTCGAGCGAAAACACTTGACAAACTCCTAGAAGCAGCTTTTCTTGCCACCAGACCTTTCTCTATCAATTAGGAATCTGATGCCGTCACTAAACACATTCCTTAAATTGTAACCATTTGTTGAGTGTTTTTTTGGTGTCTAATCCGCATGTATATCACCATTGCCCTTGATTTTCTTGACTGTATATCTCTTAAATATCAACATATACACGTGTGATTTAGTTTACGAATATTTTTCAATGCCGAGAACCTCGATTAGAGAGTAAAAAAGGCGTAAGGTTCACAATGGTGTAAAATTAAAATGGGATATAACGGGCTAGGATTCGAGTTACACGAACAGGGGCCAAACCAACCACCCAAGAATGGAATCGTCGAGCGAAAACACTTGACAACCTCCTAGAAGCAGCTTATCTTGCCACCAGACATTTATCCATCAATTAAGAATCTGATGCCGTCACTAAACACATTCCTTAAATTGTAGCCATTTGTTGAGTGTTTTTTTTGGTGTCTAATCCGCATATATATCACCATTGCCCTTGATTTTCTTGACTGTATATCTCTTAAATGTCAACATATACACGTGTGATTTAGTTTACGAAGATTTTTCAATGCCGAGAACCTTGATCAGAGTGTAAAAAAGGCGTAAGGTTCACAGTGGTGTAAAATTAAAATGGGATATACCGGGCTAGGGTTCAAGTTACTGGAACAAGGACCAAACCAACAACCCAAGAATGGAATCGTCAAGCGAAAAAACTTGACAACCTCCTAGAAGCAGCTTTTCTTGCCACCAGACCTTTCTCCATCAATTAGGAATCTGATGCCGTCACTAAACACATTCCTTAAATTGTTGCCATTTGTTGAGTGTTTCTTTTTTTTGGTGTCTAATCCGCATATATATCACCATTGCCCTTCATTTTCTTGACTGTATATCTCTTAAATGTCAACATATACACGTGTGATTTAGTTTATGAAGATTTTTAAATGCCGAGAACCTCGATCAGAGAGTAAAAAAGGCGTAACGTTCACAATGGTGTAAAATCAAAATGGGATATAACGGGCTAGGATTCGAGTTACAGGAATAAGGGCCAAACCAACCACCTAAGAATGGAATCGTCGAGCGAAAACACTTGACAACCTGCTAGAAGCAGCTTTTCTTGCCACCAGACCTTTCTCCATCAATTAGGAATCTGATGCCGTCACTAAACACATTCCTTAAATTGTAGCCATTTGTTGAGTGTTTTTTTTGGTGTCTAATCCGCATATATATCACCATTGCCCTTGATTTTCTTGACTGTATATCTCTTAAATGTCAACATATACAAGTGTGATTTAGTTTACGATGATTTTTCAATGCCGAGAACCTCGATTAGAGAGTAAAAAAGGCGTAAGGTTCACAATGGTGTGAAATTAAAATGGGATATACCGGGCTAGGATTCGAGTTACAGGAACATGGGCCAAACCAACCACCCAAGAATGGAATCATCGAGCGAAAACACTTGACAAACTCCTAGAAGCAGCTTTTCTTGCCACCAGACCTTTCTCTATCAATTAGGAATCTGATGCTGTCACTAAACACATTCCTTAAATTGTAACCATTTGTTGAGTGTTTTTTTTGGTGTCTAATCCGCATGTATATCACCATTGCCCTTGATTTTCTTGACTGTATACCTCTTAAATATCAACATATACACGTGTGATTTAGTTTACGAATATTTTTCAATGCCGAGAACCTCGATTAGAGAGTAAAAAAGGCGTAAGGTTCACAATGGTGTAAAATTAAAATGGGATATAACGGGCTAGGATTCGAGTTACAGGAACAAGGGCCAAACCAACCACCCAAGAATGGAATCGTCGAGCGAAAACACTTGACAACCTCCTAGAAGCAGCTTATCTTGCCACCAGTCATTTCTCAATCAATTAAGAATCTGATGCCGTCACTAAACACATTCCTTAAATTGTAGCCATTTGTTGAATGTTTTTTTTTGGTGACTAATCCACATATATATCACCATTGCCCTTGATTTTCTTGACTGTATATCTCTTAAATGTCAACATATACACGTGTGATTTAATTTACGAAGATTTTTCAATGCCGAGAACCATGATCAGAGAGTAAAAAAGGCGTAAGGTTCACAATGGTGTAAAATTAAAATGGGATATACCGGGCTAGGATTCGAGTTACAGGAACAAGGACCAAACCAACCACCCAAGAATGGAATCGTCAAGCGAAAACACTTGACAACCTCCTAGAAGCAGCTTTTCTTGCCACCAGACCTTTCTACATCAATTAGGAATCTGATGCCGTCACTATACACATTCCTTAAATTGTTGCCATTTGTTGAGTGTTTTTTTGGTGTCTAATCCGCATATATATCACCATTGCCCTTGATTTTCTTGACCGTATATCTCTTAAATGTCAACATATACACGTGTGATTTAGTTTACGAAGATTTTTCAATGCCGAGAACCTCGATCAGAGAGTAAAAAAGGCGTAAGGTTCACAATGGTGTGAAATTAAAATGGGATATACCGCGCTAGGATTCGAGTTACAAGAACAAGGGCCAAACCAACCACCCAAGAATGGAATCGTCGAGCGAAAACACTTGACAACCTCCTAGAAGCAGCTTATCTTGCCACCAGACATTTCTCCATCAATTAAGAATCTGATGCCGTCACTAAACACATTCCTTAAATTGTAGCCATTTGTTGAGTATTTTTTTTGGTGTCTAATCCGCATATATATCACCATTGCCCTTGATTTTCTTGACTGTATATCTCTTACATGTCAACATATACACGTGTGATTTAGTTTACGAAGATTTTTCAATGCTGAGAACCTCGATCAGAGAGTGAAAAAGGCGTAAGGTTCAGAATGGTGTAAAATTAAAATGGGATATAACGGGCTAGGATTCGAGTTATAGGACAAGGGCCAAACCAACCACCCAAGAATGGAATCGTCGAGCGAAAACACTTGACAACCTCCTAGAAGCAGCTTTTCTTGCCACCAGACCTTTCTCCATCAATTAGGAATCTGATGCCGTCACTAAACACATTCCTTAAATTGTAGCCATTTGTTGAGTGTTATTTTTTGGTGTCTAATCCGCATATATATCACCATTGCCCTTAATTTTCTTAACTATATATCTCTTAAATGTCAACATATACACGTGTGATTTAGTTTACGACGATTTTTCAATGCCGAGAACCTCGTTCAGAGAGTAAAAAAGACGTAAGGTTCACAATGGTGTAAAATTAAAATGGGATAAACCAGGCTAGGATTCAAGTTACAGGAACAAGGGCCAAACCATCAACCCAAGAATGGAATCGTCGAGCGAAAACACTTCACAACCTCCTAGAAGCAACTTTTCTTGCCACCAGATCTTTCTCCATCAATTAGGAATCTGATGCCGTCACTAAACACATTCCTTAAAATGTAGCCGTTTGTTGAGTGTTATTTTTTTGGTGTCTAATCCGCATATATATCACCATTGCCCTTGATTTTCTTGACTGTATATATCTTAAATGTCAACATATACACGTGTGATTTGGTTTACGAAGATTTTTCAATGCCGAGAACCTCGATCAGAGAGTAAAAAAGGCGTCAGGTTCACAATGGTGTAAAATTAAAATGGGATATATTGGGCTAGGATTCGAGTTACAGGAACAAGGGCCAAACCAACCACCTAAGAATGGAATCGTCGAGCGAAAACACTTGACAACCTCCTACAAGCAGCTTTTCTTGCCACCAGACCTTTCTCCATCAATAAGCAATCTGATGCCGTCACTAAACACATTCCTTAAATTGTAGCCATTTGTTGAGTGATTTTTTAGGTGTCTAATCCGCATATATATATCACCATTGCCCATGATTTTCTTGACTGTATATCTCTTAAATGTCAACATATACACGTGTGATTTAGTTTACGAAGATTTTTCAATGCCGAGAACCTCGATCAGAGAGTAAAAAACGCGTAAGGTTCACAATGGTGTAAAATTAAAATGGGATATACCGGGCGAGGATTCGAGTTACAGGAACAAGGGCCAAACCAACCACCCAAGAATGGAATCGTCGAGAGAAAACACTTCACAACCTGCTAGAAACAGCTTTTCTTGCCACTACACCTTTCTCCATCGATTAGGAATCTGATGCCGTCACTAAACACATTCCTTAAATTGTAGCCATTTGTTGAGTGTTTTTTTGGTGTCTAATCCGCATATATATCACCATTGCCTTTGATTTTCTTGCTGTATATCTCTTAAATGTCAACATATACATGTGTGATTTAGTTCACGATGATTTTTCAATGCCGAGAACCTCGATCAGAGAGTAAAAAAGGCGTAAGGTTCACAATGGTGTAAAATTAAAATGGGATATACCGGGCTAGGATTCGAGTTACAGGAACAAGGGCCAAACCAACCACCCAAGAATGGAATCGTCGAGTGAAAACACATGACAACCTCCTAGAAGCAGCTTTTCTTGCCCCCAGACCTTTCTCCATCAATTAGGAATCTCATGCCGTCACTAAACACATTCCTTAAATTGTAGGCATTTGTTGAGTGTTTTTTTTTTGGTGTCTAATCCGCATATCACCATTTCCCTTGATTTTCTTAACTGTATATCTCTTAAATGTCAACATATACACGTGTGATTTAGTTTACGAAGATTTTTCAATGCCGAGAACCTCGATCAGAGTGTAAAAAAGGCGTAAGGTACACAATGGTGTAAAATTAAAATGGGATATACCAGGCTAGGATTCGAGTTACAGGAACAAGGGCCAAACCAACCACCCAAGAATGGAATCATCGAGCGAAAACACTTGAGAACCTCCTAGAAACAACTTTTCTTGCCACCAGACCGTTCTCCATCAATTAGGAATCTGATGCCGTCACTAAACACATTCCTTAAATAGTAGCCATTTGTTGAGTGTTTTTTTTTGTGTCTAATCCGCATATATATCACCATTGCCCTTGATTTTCTTGACTGTATATCTCTTAAATGTCAACATATACACGTGTGATTTAGTTTACGAAGATTTTTCAATGCCCAGAACCTCGATTAGAGAGTAGAAAAGGCGCATGGTTCACAATGGTGTAAAATTAAAATGGGATATACCGGGCTAGGATACGAGTTACAGGAACAAGGGCCAAACCAACCACCCAAGAATGGAATCGTCAAGCGAAAACACTTGACAACCTCCTAGAAGCAGCTTTTCTTACCACCAGACCTTTCTCTATCAATTAGGAATCTGATGCCGTCACTAAACACATTCCTTAAATTGTAGCCATTTGTTGAGTGTTTCTTTTTTTTGGTGTCTAATCCGCATATATATCACCATTTCGCTTGATTTTCTTAACTGTATATCTCTTAATTGTCAACATATACACGTGTGATTTAGTTTACGAAGATTTTTCAATGCCGAGAACCTCGATCAGAGAGTAAAAAAAGCGTAAGGTTCACAATGGTGTAAAATTAAAATGGGATATACCGGGCTAGGATTCTAGTTACAGGAACAAGGGCCAAACCAACCACCCAAGAATAGAATCGTCGAGCGAAAACACAAGATAACCTCCTAGAAGCAGCTTTTCTTGCCACCAGACCTTTCTCCATCAATTAGGAATATGATGCCGTCGCTAAAAACATTCCTTAAATTGTAGCCAATTGTTTAGTGTTTTTTTTGGTGTCTAATCCGCATATATATCACCATTGCCCTTGATTTTCTTGATTGTATATCTCTTAAATGTCAACATATACACGTGTGATTTAGTTTACGAAAATTTTTCAATGCCGAGAACCTCGATCGGAGAGTAAAAAAGGTGTAAGGTTCACAATGGTGTGAAATTAAAATGGGATATACCGGGCTAAGATTCGAGTTACAGGAACAAGGGCCAAACCAACCACCCAAGAATGGAATCGTCGAGCGAAAACACTTGACAACCTCCTAAAAGCAGCTTTTCTTGCCACCAGACGTTTCTCCATCAATTAGGAATCTGATGCCTTCACTAAACACATTCCATAAATTGTAGCCACTTTTTGAGTGTTTATTTTTGTTGTCTAATCCGCAAATTTATCACCATTGCCCTTGATTTTCTTTACTGTATATCTCTTAAATGTCAACATATACACGTGTGATTTAGTTTACGAAGATTTTTCAATGCCCAGAACATCGATCAGAGTGTAGAAAGGCGCAAGGTTCAGAATGGTGTAAAATTAAAATGGGATATATCTGGCTAGGTTTCGAGTTACAGGAACAAGGGCCAAACCAACCTCCAAAGAATGGAATCGTCGAGCGAAAACACTTGACAACCTCCTAGAAGCAGCTTTTCTTGCCACCAGACCTTTCACCATCAATTAGGAATCTGATGCCGTCACGAAACACATTCCTTAAATTGTATCCATTTGTTCAGTGTTTTTTTTTTTGTGTCTAATCCGCATATATATCACCATTGCCCTTGATTTTCTTGAATGTATATCTCTTAAATGTCAACATATACACGTGTGATTTAGTTTACGAAGATTTTTCAATGCCGAGAACCTCGATCAGAGAGTAAAAAAGGCGTAAGGTTCACAATGGTGTAAAACTAAAATGGGATATAACGGGCTAGGATTCGAGTTACAGGAACAAGGACCAAACCAACCACCCAAGAATGGAATCGTCAAGCAAAAACACTTGACAACCTCCTAGAAGCAGCTTTTCTTGCCACCAGACCCTTCTCCATCAATTAGGAATCTGATGCCGTCACTAAACACACTCCTTAAATTGTAGCCATTTGTTGAGTGTTTTTTTGGTGTCTAATCCGCATATATATCACCATTGCCCTGGATTTTCTTGACTGTATATATCTTAAATGTCAACATATACACATGTGATTTAGTTTACGAAGATTTTTCAATGCCGAGAACCTCGATCAGATAGTAAAAAAGGCGTAAGGTTCACAATGGTGTAAAATTAAAATGGGATATAACGGGATAGGATTCGAGTTACAGGAACAAGGGTCAAACCAACCACCCAAGAATGGAATCGTCGAGCGAAAACACAAGACAACCTCCTAGAGGCAGCTTTTCTTGCCACCAGACCTTTCTCCATCAATTAGGAATATGATGCCGTCACTAAAAACATTCCTTAAATTGTAGCCATTTGTTTAGTGTTTTTTCTGGTGTCTAATCCGCATATATATCACCATTGCCCTTGATTTTCTTGATTGTATATCTCTTAAATGTCAACATATACACGTGTGATTTAGTTTACGAAGATTTTTCAATGCCGAGAACCTCTATCAGAGAGTAAAAAAGGTGTAAGGTTCATAATGGTGTGAAATTAAAATGGGATATACCGGGCTAGGATTCGAGTTACAGGAACAATGGCCAAACCAACCACCCAAGAATGGAATCGTCGAGCGAAAACACTTGACAACCTCCTAGAAGCAGCTTTTCTTGCCACCAGACCTTTCTCCATCAATTAGGAATCTGATGCCGTCACTAAACACATTCCATAAATTGTAGCCATTTGTTGAGTGTTTTTTTTTGGTGTCTAATCCGCATATTTATCACCATTGCCCTTGATTTTCTTTACTGTATATCTCTTAAATGTCAACATATACACGTGTGATTTAGTTTACGAAGATTTTTCAATGCCGAGAACATCGATCAGAGAGTAGAAAGGCGCAAGGTTCAGAATGGTGTAAAATTAAAATGGGATATATCTGGCTAGGATTCGAGTTACAGGAACAAGGGCCAAACCAACCTCCCAAGAATGGAATCGTCGAGCGAAAACACTTGACAACCTCCTAGAAGCAGCTTTTCTTGCCACCAGACCTTTCACCATCAATTAGGAATCTGATGCCGTCACTAAACACATTCCTTAAATTGTATCCATTTGTTGAGTGTTTTTTTTTTTGTGTCTAATCCGCATATATATCACCATTGCCCTTGATTTTCTTGAATGTATATCTCTTAAATGTCAACATATACACGTGTGATTTAGTTTACAAAGATTTTTCAATGCCGAGAACCTCGATCAGAGAGTAAAAAAGGCGTAAGGTTCACAATGGTGTAAAACTAAAATGGGATATAACGGGCTAGGATTCGAGTTACAGGAACAAGGGTCAAACCAAACTCCCAAGAATGGAATCGTCGAGCGAAAACACTTAACAACCTCCTAGAAGCAGCTTATCTTGCCACCAGACATTTCTCCATCAATTAAGAATCTGATTCCGTCACTAAACACATTCCTTAAATTGTATCCATTAGTTGAGTGTTTTTTTTGGTGTCTAATCCGCATATATATCACCATTGCCCTTGATTTTCTTGACTGTATATCTCTTAAATGTCAACATATACACGTGTGATTTAGTTTACGAAGATTTTGCAATGCCGAGAACCTCGATCAGAGAGTAAAAAAGGCGTAAGGTTCACAATGGTGTAAAATTAAAATGGGATATACCGGGTTAGGATTCGAGTTACAGGAACAAGGACCAAACCAACCACCCAAGAATGGAATCGTCAAGCAAAAACACTTTACAACCTCCTAGAAGAAGCTTTTCTTGCCACCAGACCTTTCTCCATCAATTAGGAATCTGATGCCGTCACAAAACACATTCCTTAAATTGTAGCCATTTGTTGAGTGTTTTTTTGGTGTCTAATCCGCATATAATTCACCATTGCCCTTGATTTTCTTGACTGTATATCTCTTAAATGTCAACATATACACATGTGATTTAGTTTACGAAGATTTTTCAATGCCGAGAACCTCGATCAGAGAGTAAAAATGGCGTAAGGTTCACAATGGTGTAAAATTAAAATGAGATATAACGGGATAGGATTCGAGTTACAGGAACAAGGGTCAAACCAACCAACCCAAGAATGGAATCATCGACCGAAAGCACTTGACAACCTCCTAGATGCAGCTTTTCTTGCCACCAGACCTTTCTCCATCAACTAGGATCTGATGCCGTCACTAAACACATTCCTTAAATTGTAGCCATTCGTTGAGTGTTTTTTTGGTGTCTAATCCGCATATATATCCCCATTGCCCTTGATTTTCTGGACTGTATATCTCTTAAATGTCAACATATACACGTGTAATTTAGTTTAAGAAGATATTTCAATGCCGAGAACCTCGATCAGAGAGTAAAAAAGGCGTAAGGTTCAGAATTGTGTAAAATTAAAATGGGATATAACGGGCTAGGGTTCGAGTTACAGGACAAGGGCCAAACCAACCACCCAAGAATGGAATCGTCGAGCGAAAACACTTGACAACCTCCTAGAAGCAGCTTTTCTTGCCACCAGACCTTTCTCCATCAATTAGGAATCTGATGCCGTCACTAAACACATTCCTTAAATTGTAGCCATTTGTTGAGTGTTTTTTTTGGTGTCTAATCCGCATATATAGCACCATTGCCCTTGATTTTCTTGACTGTATATCTCTTAAATGTCAACATATACACGTGTGATTTAGTTTACGACGATTTTTCAATGCCGAGAACCTCGTTCAGAGAGTAAAAATGGCGTAAGGTTCACAATGGTGTAAAATTAAAATGGGATAAACCAGGCTAGGATTCAAGTTACAGGAACAAGGGCCAAACCAACAACCCAAGAATGGAATCGTCGAGCGAAAACACTTCACAACCTCCTAGAAGCAACTTTTCTTGCCACCAGATCTTTCTCCATCAATTAGGAATCTGATGCCATCACTAAACACATTCCTTAAATTGTAGGCATTTGTTGAGTGTTGTTTTTTTGGTGTCAAATCCGCATATATATCACCATTGCCCTTGATTTTCTTGACTGTATATATCTTAAATGTCAACATATACACGTGTGATTTGGTTTACGAAGATTTTTCAATGCCGAGAACCTCGATCAGAGAGTAAAAAACCACAATGGTGTAAAATTAAAATGGGATATATCGGGCTAGGGTTCGAGTTACAGGACAAGGGCCAAACCAACCACCCAAGAATGGAATCGTCGAGCGAAAACACTTGACAACCTCCTAGAAGCAGCTTTTCTTGCCACCAGACCTTTCTCCATCAATTAGGAATCTGATGCCGTTACTAAACACATTCCTTAAATTGTAGCCATTTGTTGAGTGTTTTTTTTTGGTGTCTAATTCGCATATATATCACCATTGCCCTTGATTTTCTTGACTGTATATCTCTTAAATGTCAACATATACACGTGTGATTTGGTTTACGAAGATTTTTCAATGCCGAGAACGTCGATCAGAGAGTAAAAAAGGCGTCAGGTTCACAATGGTGTAAAATTAAAATGGGATATACCGGGCTAGGATTCGAGTTACAGGAACAAGGGCCAAACCAACCACCCAAGAATGGAATCGTCGAGAGAAAACACTTCACAACCTGCTAGAAACAGCTTTTCTTGCCACAACACCTTTCTCCATCGATTAGGAATCTGATGCCGTCACTAAATACATTCCTTAAATTGTAGCCATTTGTTGAGTGTTTTTTTTGGTGTCTAATCCGCATATATATCACCATTGCCTTTGATTTTCTTGCTGTATATCTCTTAAATGTCAACATATACATGTGTGATTTAGTTCACGATGATTTTTCAATGCCGAGAACCTCGATCAGAGAGTAAAAAAGGCGTAAGGTTCACAATGGTGTAAAATTAAAATGGGATATACCGGGCTAGGATTCGAGTTACAGGAACAAGGGCCAAACCAACCACCCAAGAATGGAATCGTCGAGCGAAAAAACATGACAACCTCCTAGAAGCAGCTTTTCTTGCCCCAAGACCTTTCTCCATCAATTAGGAATCTGATGCCGTCACAAAACACATTCCTTAAATTGTAGGCATTTGTTGAGTGATTTTTTTGGTGTCTAATCCGCATATCACCATTTCCCTTGATTTTCTTGACTGTATATCTCTTAAATGTCAACATATACACGTGTGATTTAGTTTACGAAGATTTTTCAATGCCGAGAACCTCGATCAGAATGTAAAAAAGGCGTAAGGTACACAATGGTGTAAAATTAAAATGGGATATACCAGGCTAGGATTCGAGTTACAGGAACAAGGGCCAAACCAACCACCCAAGAATGGAATCGTCGAGCGAAAAAAACATGACAACCTCCTAGAAGCAGCTTTTCTTGCCCCAAGACCTTTCTCCATCAATTAGGAATCTGATGCCGTCACAAAACACATTCCTTAAATTGTAGGCATTTGTTGAGTGATTTTTTTGGTGTCTAATCCGCATATCACCATTTCCCTTGATTTTCTTGACTGTATATCTCTTAAATGTCAACATATACACGTGAGATTTAGTTTACGAAGATTTTTCAATGCCCAGAACCTCGATCAGAGAGTAGAAAAGGCGCAAGGTTCACAATGGTGTAAAATTAAAATGGGATATACCGGGCAAGGATACAAGTTACAGGAACAAGGGCCAAACCAACCACCCAAGAATGGAATCGTCAAGCGAAAACACTTGACAACCTCCTAGAAGCAGCTTTTCTTACCACCAGACCTTTCTCCATCAATTAGGAATCTGATGCCCTCACTAAACACATTACTTAAATTGTAGCCATTTGTTGAGTGTTTCTTTTTTTTTTTGGTGTCTAATCCGCATATATATCACCATTGCCCTTGATTTTCTTAACTGTATATCTCTTAATTGTTAACATATACACGTGTGATTTAGTTTACGAAGATTTTTCAATGCCGAGAACCTCGATCAGAGAGTAAAAAAGCGTAAGGTTCACAATGGTGTAAAATTAAAATGGGATATACCGGGCTAGGATTCTAGTTACAGGAACAAGGGCCAAACCAACCACCCAAGAATGGAATCGTCGAGCGAAAACACTTGACAACCTCCTAGAAGCAGCATTTCTTTCCACCAGACCTTTCTCTATCAATTAGTAATCTGATGCCGTCACTAAACACATTCCATAAATTGTAGCCATTTGTTGAGTGTTTTTTTTGGTGTCTAATCCGCATATTTATCACCATTGCTCTTGATTTTCTTTACTGTATAACTCTTAAATGTCAACATATAAACGTGTGATTTAGTTTACGAAGATTTTTCAATGCCCAGAACATCGATCAGAGAGTAGAAAGGCGCAAGGTTCACAATGGTGTAAAATTAAAATGGGATATATCTGGCTAGGATTCGAGATACAGGAACAAGGGCCAAACCAACCTCCCAAGAATGGAATCGTCGAGCGAAAACACTTGACAACCTCCTAGAAGCAGCTTTTCTTGCCACCAGACCTTTCACCATCAATTAGGAATCTGATGCCGTCACTAAACACATTCCTTAAATTGTATCCATTTGTTGAGTGTTTTTTTTGTGTCTAATCCGCATATATATCACCATTGCCCTTGATTTTATTGAATGTATATCTCTTAAATGTCAACATATGCACGTGTGATTTAGTTTACGAAGATTTTTCAATGCCGAGAACCTCGATTAGAGAGTAAAAACGGCGTAAGGTTCACAATGGTGTAAAACTAAAATGGGATATAACGGGCTAGGATTCGAGTTACAGGAACAAGGGCCAAACCAAACACCCAAGAATGGAATCGTCGAGCGAAAACACTTGACAACCTCCTAGAAGCAGCTTATCTTGCCACCAGACATTTCAGCATCAATTAAGAATCTGATTCCGTCAGTAAACACATTCCTTAAATTGTATCCATTAGTTGAGTGTTTTTTTTGGTGTCTAATCCGCATATATATCACAATTGCCCTTGATTTTCTTGACTGTATATCTCTTAAATGTCAACATATACACGTGTGATTTAGTTTACGAAGATTTTTCAATGCCGAGAACCTCGATCAGAGAGTAAAAAAGGCGTAAGGTTCACAATGGTGTAAAATTAAAATGGGATATACCGGGGCTAGGATTCGAGTTACAGGAACAAGGACCAAACCAACCACCCAAGAATGGAATCGTCAAGCGAAAACACTTGACAACCTCCTAGAAGCAGCTTTTCTTGCCACCAGACCTTTCTCCATCAATTAGGAATCTGATGCCGTCACTAAACACATTCCTTAAATTGTAGCCATTTGTTGAGTGTTTTTTTGGTGTCTAATCCGCATATATATCACCATTGCCCTTGATTTTCTTGACTGTATATCTCTTAAATGTCAATATATACACATGTGATTTAGTTTACGATGATTTTTCAATGCCGAGAACCTCGATCAGAGAGTAAAAAGGCGTAAGGTTCACAATGGTGTAAAATTAAAATGGGATATAATGGGATAGGATTCGAGTTACAGGAATAAGGGTCAAACCAACCACCCAAGAATGGAATCGTCGAGCGAAAACACTTGACAACCTCCTAGATGCAGCTTTTCTTGCCACCATACCTTTCTCCATCAATAAGGAATCTGATGCCGTCACTAAACACACTCCTTAAATTATAGCCATTTGTTGAGTGATTTTTTTTGGTGTCTAAACCGCATATATATCACCATTGCCCTTGATTTTCTTGACTGTATATCTCTTAAATGTCAACATATACACGTGTGATTTAGTTTACGAAGATTTTTCAATGCCGAGAACCTCGATCAGAGAGTAAAAAAGGCGTAAGGTTCACAATGGTGTAAAATTAAAATGGGATATACCGGGCTAGGATTCGAGTTACAGGAACAAGGGCCAAACCAACCACCCAAGAAAGGAATCGTCGAGCGAAAACACATGACAACCTCCTAGAAGCAGTTTTTCTTGCTACCAGACTTTTCTCCATCAATTAGGAATCTGATGCCGTCACTAAACACATTCGTTAAATTGTAGGAATTTGTTGAGTGTTTTTTTGGTGTTTAATCCGCATATCACCATTGCCCTTGATTTTCTTGACTGTATATCTCTTAAATGTCAACATATACACGTGTGATTTAGTTTATGAAGATTTTTCAATGCCGAGAACCTCGATCAGAGAGTAAAAAAGGCGTAAGGTACACAATGGTGTAAAATTAAAATGGGATATACCAGGCTAGGATTCAAGTTACAGGAACAAGGGCCAAACCAACCACCCAAGAATGGAATCGTCGAGCGAAAACACTTGACAACCTCCTAGAAGGAGCTTTTCTTGCCACCAGACCTTTCTCTATCAATTAGGAATCTGATGCCGTCACTAAACACATTCCTTAAATTGTTGCCATTTGTTGAGTGTTTTTTTGGTGTCTAATCCGCATATATATCACCATTGGCCTTGATTTTCTTGACTGTATATCTCTTAAATGTCAACATATACACGTGTGATTTAGTTTACAAAGATTTTTCAATGCCCAGAACCTCGATCAGAGAGTAAAAAAGGCGTAAGGTTCACAATGGTGTAAAATTAAAATGGGATATAACGGGCTAGGATTCGAGTTACAGGAACAAGGGCCAAACCAACCACCCAAGAATGGAATCGTCAATCGCAAACACTTGACAACCTCCTAGAAGCAGCTTTTCTTGCCACCAGACCTTTCTCCATCAATTAGGAATCTGATGCCGTCACTAAACACATTCCTTAAATTGTAGCCATTTGTTGAGTGTTTCTTTTTTTTTTTGTGTCTAATCCGCATATATATCACCATTGCACTTGATTTTCTTAACTGTATATCTCTTAATTGTCAACATATATACGTGTGATTTAGTTTACGAAGATTTTTCAATGCCGAGAACCTCGATCAGAGAGTAAAAAAGGCGTAAGGTTCACAATGGTGTAAAATTAAAATGAGATATACCGGGCTAGGATTCTAGTTACTGGAACAAGGGCCAAACCAACCACCCAAGAATGGAATCGTCGAGCGAAAACACTTGACAACCTCCTAGAAGGAGCTTTTCTTGCCACCAGACCTTTCTCTATCAATTAGGAATCTGATGCCGTCACTAAACACATTCCTTAAATTGTAGCCATTAGTTGAGTGTTTTTTTTGGTGTCTAATCCGCATATATATCACCATTGCCCTTGATTTTCTTGACTGTATATCTCTTAAATGTCAACATATACACGTGTGATTTTGTTTACGAAGATTTTTCAATGCCGAGAACCTCTATCAGAGAGTAAAAAAGGTGTAAGGTTCACAATGGTGTAAAATTAAAATGGGATAAACCATGCTAGGATTCAAGTTACAGGAACAAGGGCCAAACCAACAACCCAAGAATGGAATCGTCGAGCGAAAACACATGACAACCTCCTAGAAGCAACTTTTCTTGCCACCAGACCTTTTTCATCAATTAGGAATCTGATACCGTCACTAAACACATTCCTTAAATTGTAGGCATTTGTTGAGTGTTATTTTTTTGGTGTCTAATCCGCATATTTATCACCATTGCCCTTGATTTTCTTGACTGTATATATCTTAAATGTCAACATATACACGTGTGATTTGGTTTACAAAGATTTTTCAATGCCGAGAACCTCGATCCGAGAGTAAAAAACGCGTCAGATTCACAATGGTGTAAAATTAAAATGGGATATACCGGGCTAGGATTCGAGTTACAGGAAAAAGGGCCAAACCAACCTCCCAAGAATGGAATCGTCAAGCGAAAACACTTGACAACCTCCTAGAAGCAGGATTTTTTGCCACCAGACCTCTCACCATCAATAAGGAATCTGATGCCGTCACTAAACACATTCCTTAAATTGTAACCATTTCTTGAGTGATTTTTTTTGGTGTCTAATCCACATATATATCACCATTGCCCTTGATTTTCTTGACTGTATATCTCTTAAATGTCAACATATACACGTGTGATTTAGTTTACGAAGATTTTTCAATGCCGAGAACCTCGATCAGAGAGTAAAAAAGGCGTAAGGTATGATGTAAATTTAAAATGGGATATACCGGGCTAGGATTCGAATTACAGGAACAAGGGCCAAACCAACCACCCAAGAATGGAATCGTCGAGCGAAAACACTTAACAAACTCCTAGAAGCAGCTTTTCTTGCCACCAGACTTTTCTCCATCAATTAGGAATCTGATGCCGTCACTAAACAAATTCCTTAAATTGTATCCATTTGTTGAGTGTTTTTTTTGGTGTCTAATCCGCATATATATCACCATTGCCCTTGATTTTCTTGAATGTATATCTCTTAAATGTCAACATATACACGTGTGATTTAGTTTACGAAGATTTTTCAATGCCGAGAACCTTGATTAGAGAGTAAAAAAGGCGTAAGGTTCACAAAGGTGTAAAATTAAAATGGGACATAACGGGCTAGGATTCGAATTACAGGAACAAGGGCCAAACCAAACACCCAAGAATGGAATCGTCGAGCGAAAACACTTGACAACCTCCTAGAAGCAGCTTATCTTGCCACCAGACATTTCTCCATCAATTAAGAATCTAATGCCGTCACTAAACACATTCCTTAAATTGTAGCCATTTGTTGAGTGTTTTTTTGGTGTCTAATCCGCATATATATCACCATTGCCCTTGAGTTTCTTGACTGTATATCTCTTAAATATCAACATATACACGTGTGATTTAGTTTACGAAGATTTTTCAATGCCGAGAACCTCGATCAGAGAGTAAAAAAGGCGTAAGGTTCACAATGGTGTAAAATTAAAATGGGATATTCCGGGCTAGGATTCGAGTTACTGGAACAAGGACCAAACCAACCACCTAAGAATGGAATCGTCAAGCGAAAACACTTGACAACCTCCTAGAAGCAGCTTTTCTTGCCACCAGACCTTTCTCCATCAATTAGGAATCTGATGCCGTCACTAAACACATTCCTTAAATTGTAGCCATTTGTTGAGTGTTTTATTTGGTGTCTAATCCGCATATATATCACCATTGCCCTTGATTTTCTTGACTGTATATCTCTTAAATATCAACATATACACGTGTGATTTAGTTTACGAAGATTTTTCAATGCCGAGAACCTTGATCAGAGAGTAAAAAAGGCGTAAGGTTCAGAATTGTGTAAAATTAAAATGGGATATAATGGGCTAGGATTCGAGTTACAGGACAAGGGCCAAACCAACAACCCAAGAATGGAATCGTCGAGCGAAAACACTTCACAACCTCCTAGAAGCAACTTTTCTTGCCACCAGATCTTTCTCCATTAATTAGGAATCTGATGCCGTCACTAAACACATTCCTTAAATTGTAGCCATTTGTTGAATGTTTTTTTTGTCTAATCCGCATATATATCACCATTGCCCTTGATTTTCTTAACTGTATATCTCTTAATTGTCAACATATATACGTGTGATTTAGTTTACGAAGATTTTTCAATGCCGAGAACCTCGATCAGAGAGTAAAAAAGGCGTAAGGTTCACAATGGTGTAAAATTAAAATGGGATATACCGGGCTAGGATTCTAGTTACATGAACAAGGGCCAAACCAACCACCCAAGAATGGAATCGTCGAGCGAAAACACTTGACAACCTCCTAGAAGGAGCTTTTCTTGCCACCAGACCTTTCTCTATCAATTAGAAATCTGATGCCGTCACTAAACACATTCCTTAAATTGTAGCCATTTGTTGAGTGTTTTTTTTGGTGTCTAATCCGCATATATATCACCATTGCCCTTGATTTTCTTGACTGTATATCTCATAAATGTCAACATATACACATCTGATTTTGTTTACGAAGATTTTTCAATGCCGAGAACCTCTATCAGAGAGTAAAAAAGGCGTAAGGTTCACAATGGTGTAAAATTAAAATGGGATATACCGGGCTAGGATTCAAGTTACAGGAACAAGTGCCAAACCAACAACCCAAGAATGGAATCGTCGAGCGAAAACACTTGACAACCTCCTAGAAGCAACTTTTCTTGCCACCAGACCTTTCTCCATCAATTAGGAATCTGATGCCGTCACTAAACACATTCCTTAAATTGTAGGCATTTGTTGAGTGTTATTTTTTTGGTGTCTAATCCGCATATTTATCACCATTGCCGTTGATATTCTTGACTGTATATATCTTAAATGTCAACATATACACGTGTAATTTGGTTTACAAAGATTTTTCAATGCCGAGAACCTCGATCAGAGAGTAAAAAACGCGTCAGGTTCACAATGGTGTAAAATTAAAATGGGATATACCGGGCTAGGATTCGAGTTACAGGAAAAAGGGCCAAACCAACCTCCCAAGAATGGAATCGTCAAGCGAAAACACTTGACAACCTCCTAGAAGCATGTTTTTTTGCCACCAGACCTTTCACCATCAATAAGGAATCTGATGCCGTCACTAAACACATTCCTTAAATTGTAACCATTTGTTGAGTGATTTTTTTTTGGTGTCTAATCCGCATATATATCACCATTGCCCTTGATTTTCTTGACTGTATATCTCTTAAATGTCAACATATACACGTGTGATTTAGTTTACGAAGATTTTTCAATGCCGAGAACCTCGATCAGAGAGTAAAAAAGGCGTAAGGTTCACAATGGTGTAAAATTAAAATGGGATATACCGGGCTAGGATTCGAGTTACAGGAACAAGGGCCAAACCAACCACCCAAGAATGGAATCGTCGAGCGAAAACACTTGACAAACTCCTAGAAGCAGCTTTTCTTCCCACCAGACCTTTCTCCATCAATTAGGAATCTGATGCCGTCACTAAACAAATTCCTTAAATTATATCCATTTGTTGAGTGTTTTTTTTGTGTCTAATCCGCATATATATCACCATTGCCCTTGATTTTCTTGAATGTATATCTCTTAAATGTCAACATATACACGTGTGATTTAGTTTACGAAGATTTTTCAATGCCGAGAACCTTGATTAGAGAGTAAAAAAGGCGTAAGGTTCACAATGGTGTAAAATTAAAATGGGACATAACGGGATAGGATTCGAGTTACAGGAACAAGGGCCAAACCAAACACCCAAGAATGGAATCATCGAGCGAAAACACTTGACAACCTCCTAGAAGCAGCTTATCTTGCCACCAGACATTTCTCCATCAATTAAGAATCTGATGCCGTCACTAAACACATTCCTTAAAATGTAGCCATTTGTTGAGTGTTTTTTTGGTGTCTAATCCGAATATATATCACCATTTCCCTTGAGTTTCTTGACTGTATATCTCTTAAATGTCAACATATACACGTGTGATTTAGTTTACGAAGATTTTTCAATGCTGAGAACTTCGATCAGAGAGTAAAAAAGGCGTAAGGTTAACAATGGTGTAAAATTAAAATGGGATATACCGGGCTAGGATTCGAGTTATAGGAACAAGGACCAAACCAACCACCCAAGAATGGAATCGTCAAGCGAAAACACTTGACAACCTCCTAGAAGCAGCTTTTCTTGCCACCAGACCTTTCTCCATCAATTAGGAATCTGATGCCGTCACTAAACACATTCCTTAAATTGTAGCCATTTGTTGAGTGTTTTATTTGGTGTCTAATCCGCATATATATCACCATTGCCCTTGATTTTCTTGACTGCATATCTCTTAAATGTCAACATATACACGTGTGATTTAGTATACGAAGATTTTTCAATACCGAGAACCTCGATCAGAGAGTAAAAAAGGCGTAAGGTTCAGAATTGTGTAAAATTAAAATGGGATATAACGGGCTAGGATTCGAGTTACAGGACAAGGGCCAAACCAACAACCGAAGAATGGAATCGTCGAGCGAAAACACTTCACAACCTCCTAGAAGCAACTTTTCTTGCCACCAGATCTTTCTCCATTAATTAGGAATCTGATGCCGTCACTAAACACATTACTTAAATTGTAGGCATTTGTTGAGAGTTATTTTTTTGGTGTCTAATCCGTATATATATATCACCATTGCCCATGATTTTCTTGACTGTATATATCTTAAATGTCAACATATACACGTGTGATTTGGTTTACGAAGATTTTTCAATGCCGAGAACCTCGATCAGAGAGTAAAAAAGGCGTCAGGTTCACAATGGTGTAAAATTAAAATGGGATATAATGGGCTAGGATTCGAGTTACAGGAACAAGGGCCAAACCAACCACCCAAGAATGGAATCGTCGAGCGAAAACACTTGACAACCTCCTAGAAGCAGCTTTTCTTGGCACCAGACATTTCTCCATCAATAAGGAATCTGATGCCGTCACTAAACACATTCCTTAAATTGTTGCCATTTGTTGAGTGTTTTTTTGGTGTCTAATCCGCATATATATCACCATTGCCCTTGATTTTCTTGACTGTATATCTCTTAAATGTCAACATATACACGTGTGATTTAGTTTACAAAGATTTTTCAATGCCCAGAACCTCGATCAGAGAGTAAAAAAGGCGTAAGGTTCACAATGGTGTAAAATTAAAATGGGATATAACGGGCTAGGATTCGAGTTACAGGAAAAAGGGCCAAACCAACCACCCAAGAATGGAATCGTCAATCGCAAACACTTGACAACCTCCTAGAAGCAGCTTTTCTTGGCACCAGACCTTTCTCCATCAATTAGGAATCTGATGCCGTCACTAAACACATTCCTTAAATTGTAGCCATTTGTTGAGTGTTTCTTTTTTTTGTGTCTAATCCGCATATATATCACAATTGCCCTTGATTTTCTTAACTGTATATCTCTTAATTGTCAACATATATACGTGTGATTTAGTTTACGAAGATTTTTCAATGCCGAGAACCTCGATCAGAGAGTAAAAAAGGCGTAAGGTTCACAATGGTGTAAAATTAAAATGGGATATACCGGGCTAGGATTCTAGTTACAGGAACAAGGCCCAAACCAACCACCCAAGAATGGAATCGTCGAGCGAAAACACTTGACAACCTCCTAGAAGGAGCTTTTCTTGCCACCAGACCTTTCTCTATCAATTAGGAATCTGATGCCGTCACTAAACACATTCCTTAAATTGTAGCCATTTGTTGAGTGTTTTTTTTGGTGTCTAATCCGCATATATATCACCATTGCCCTTGATTTTCTTGACTGTATATCTCTTAAATGTCAACATATACACGTGTGATTTTGTTTACGAAGATTTTTCAATGCCGAGAACCTCTATCAGAGAGTAAAAAAGGCGTAAGGTTCACAATGGTGTAAAATTAAAATGGGATAAACCATGCTAGGATTCAAGTTACAGGAACAAGGGCCAAACCAACAACCCAAGAATGGAATCGTCGAGCGAAAACACTTGACAACCTCCTAGAAGAAACTTTTCTTGCCACCAGACCTTTCTCCATCAATTAGGAATCTGATGCCGTCACTAAACACATTCTTTAAATTGTAGGCATTTGTTGAGTGTTATTTTTTTGGTGTCTAATCCGCATATTTATCACCATTGCCCTTGATTTTCTTGACTGTATATATCTTAAATGTCAACATATACACATGTGATTTGGTTTACAAAGATTTTTCAATGCCGAGAACCTCGATCAGAGAGTAAAAAACGCGTCAGGTTCACAATGGTGTAAAATTAAAATGGGATATACCGGGCTAGGATTCGAGTTACAGGAAAAAGGGCCAAACCAACCTCCCAAGAATGGAATCGTCAAGCGAAAACACTTGACAACCTCCTAGAAGCAGGTTTTTTTGCCACAAGTCCTTTCACCATCAATAAGGAATCTGATGCCGTCACTAAACACATTCCTTAAATTGTAACCATTTGTTGAGTGATTTTTTTTTTGGTGTCTAATCCGCATATATATCACCATTTCCCTTGATTTTCTTGACTGTATATCTCTTAAATGTCAACATATACACGTGTGATTTAGTTTACGAAGATTTTTCAATGCCGAGAACCTCGATCAGAGAGTAAAAAAGGCGTAAGGTTCACAATGGTGTAAAATTAAAATGGGATATACCGGGCTAGGATTCGAGTTACAGGAACAAGGGCCAAACCAACCAACCACCCAAGAATGGAATCGTCGAGCGAAAACACTTGACAAACTCCTAGAAGCAGCTTTTCTTGCCACCAGACCTTTCTCCATCAATTAGGAATCTGATGCCGTCACTAAACAAATTCCTTAAATTGTATCCATTTGTTGAGTGTTTTTTTGGTGTGTAACCCGCATATATATCACCATTGCCCTTGATTTTCTTGAATGTATATCTCTTAAATGTCAACATATAGACGTGTGATTTAGTTTACGAAGATTTTTCAATGCCGAGAACCTTGATTAGAGAGTAAAAAAGGCGTAAAGTTCAGAATGGTGTAAAATTAAAATGGGACATAACGGGCTGGGATTCGAGTTACAGGAACAAGGGCCAAACCAAACACCCAAGAATGGAATCGTCGAGCGAAAACACTTGACAACCTCCTAGAAGCAGCTTATCTTGCCACCAGACATTTCTCCATCAATTAAGAATCAGATGCCGTCACTAAACACATTCCTTAAATTGTAGCCATTTGTTGAGTGTTTTTTTGGTGTCTAATCCGCATATATATCACCATTGCCCTTGAGTTTCTTGACTGTATATCTCTTAAATGTCAACATATACACGTGTGATTTAGTTTACGAAGATTTTTCAATGCCGAGAACCTCGATCAGAGAGTGAAAAAGGCGTAAGGTTCACAATGGTGTAAAATTAAAATGGGATATACCGGGCTAGGATTCGAGTTACAGGAACAAGGACCAAACCAACCACCCAAGAATGGAATCGTCAAGCGAAAACACTTGACAACCTCCTAGAAGCAGCTTTTCTTGCCACCAGACCTTTCTCCATCAATTAGGAATCTGATGCAGTCACTAAACACATTCCGTAAATTGTAGCCATTTGTTGAGTGTTTTATTTGGTGTCTAATCCGCATATATATCACCATTGCCCTTGATTTTCTTGACTGTATATCTCTTAAATGTCAACATATACACGTGTGATTTAGTTTACGAAGATTTTTCAATGCCGAGAACCTCGATCAGAGAGTAAAAAAGGCGTAAGGTTCAGAATTGTGTAAAATTAAAATGGGATATAACGGGCTAGGATTCGAGTTACAGGACAAGGGCCAAACCAACAACCCAAGAATGGAATCGTCGAGCGAAAACACTTCACAACCTCCTAGAAGCAACTTTTCTTGCCACCAGATCTTTCTCCATTAATTAGGAATCTGATGCCGTCACTAAACACATTCCTTAAATTGTAGGCATTTGTTGAGTGTTATTTTTTTGGTGTCTAATCTGTATATATATCACCATTGCCCTTGATTTTCTTGACTGTATATATCTTAAATGTCAACATATACACGTCTGATTTGGTTTACGAAGATTTTTCAATGCCGAGAACCTCGATCAGAGAGTAAAAAAGGCGTCAGGTTCACAACGGTGTAAAATTAAAATGGGATATAATGGGCTAGGATTCGAGTTACAGGAACAAGGGCCAAACCAACCACCCAAGAATGGAATCGTCGAGCGAAAACACTTGACAACCTCCTAGAAGCAGCTTTTCTTGCCACCAGACCTTTCTCCATCAATAAGGAATCTGATGCCGTCACTAAACACATTCCTTAAATTGTTGCCATTTGTTGAGTGTTTTTTTGGTGTCTAATCCGCATATATATCACCATTGCCCTTGATTTTCTTGACTGTATATCTCTTAAATGTCAACATATACACGTGTGATTTAGTTTACAAAGATTTTTCAATGCCCAGAACCTCGATCAGAGAGTAAAAAAGGCGTAAGGTTCACAATGGTGTAAAATTAAAATTGGATATAACGGGTTAGGATTCGAGTTACATGAACAAGGGCCAAACCAACCACCCAAGAATGGAATCGTCAATCGCAAACACTTGACAACCTCCTAGAAGCAGCTTTTCTTGCCACCAGACCTTTCTCCATCAATTAGGAATCTGATGCCGTCACTAAACACATTCCTTAAATTGTAGGCATTTGTTGAGTGTTTCTTTTTTTTTTTGTGTCTAATCCGCATATATATCACCATTGCCCTTGATTTTCTTGACTGTATATCTCTTAAATGTCAACATATACACGTGTGATTTAGTTTACGAAGATTTTTCAATGCCGAGAACCTCGATCAGAGAGTAAAAAAGGCGTATGGTACACAATGGTGTAAAATTAAAATGGGATATACCAGGCTAGGATTCGAGTTACAGGAACAAGGGCCAAACCAACCACCCAAGAATGGAATCGTTGAGCGAAAACACTTGAGAATCTCCTAGAAGCAGCTTTTCTTGCCACCAGACCGTTCTCCATCAATTAGGAATCTGATGCCGTCACTAAACACATTCCTTAAATAGTAGCCATTTGTTGAGTGTTTTTTTTGGTGTCTAATCCGAATATATATCACCATTGCCCTTTATTTTCTTTACTGTATATCTCTTAAATGTCAACATATACACGTGTGATTTAGTTTACGAAGATTTTTCAATGCCCAGAACCTCGATCAGAGAGTAGAAAATGCGCAAGGTTCACAATGGTGTAAAATTAAAATGAGATATACCGTTCTAGGATTCGAGTTACAGGAACAAGGGCCAAACCAACCACCCAAGAATGGAATCGTCAAGCAAAAACACTTGACAACCTCCTAGAAGCAGCTTTTCTTGCCACCAGACCTTTCTCCATCAATTAGGAATCTAATGCCGTCACTAAACACATTCCTTAAATTGTAGCCATTTGTTGAGTGTTTCTTTTTTTTTTGGTGTCTAATCCGCATATATATCAAGATTGCCCTTGATTTTCTTAACTGTATATCTCTTAATTGTCAACATATACACGTGTGATTTATTTTACGAAGATTTTTCAATGCCGAGATCCTCGATCAGAGAGTAAAAAAGGCGTAAGGTTCACAATGGCGTAAAATTAAAATGGGATATACCGGGCTAGGATTCGAGTTACAGGAACAAGGGCCAAACCAACCACCCAAGAATGGAATCGTCGAGCGAAAACACTTGACAACCTCCTAGAAGCAGCTTTTCTTGCCACCAGACCTTTCTCTATCAATTTGGAATCTGATGCCGTCACTAAACACATTCCTTAAATTGTAGGCATTTGTTGAGTGTTTTTTTTTGGTGTTTAATCCGCATATCACCATTGCACTTGATTTTCTTGACTGTATATCTCTTAAATGTCAACATATACACGTGTGATTTAGTTTATGAAGATTTTTTAATGCCGAGAACCTCGATCAGAGAGTAAAAAAGGCGTAAGGTACACAATGGTGTAAAATTAAAATGGGATATACCAGGCTAGGATTCGAGTTACAGGAACAAGGGCCAAACCAACCACCCAAGAATGGAATCGTCGAGCGAAAACAATTGAGAACCTCCTAGAAGCAGCTTTTCTTGCCACCAGACCTTTCTCCATCAATTAGGAATCTGATGCCGTCACTAAACACACTCCTTAAATAGTAGCCATTTGTTGAGTGTTTTTTTTGGTGTCTAATCCGCATATATATCACCATTGCCCTTGATTTTCTTGACTGTATATCTCTTAAATGTCAACATATACACGTGTAATTTAGTTTACGAAGATTTTTCAATGCCCAGAACCTCGATCAGAGAGTAGAAAAGGCGCAAGGTTCACAATGGTGTAAAATTAAAATGGGATATACCGGGCTAGGATTCGAGTTACAGGAACAAGGGCCAAACCAACCACCCAAGAATGGAATCGTCAAGCGAAAACACTTGACAACCTCCTAGAAGCAGCTTTTCTTGCTTCCAGACCTTTCTCCATCAATTAGGAATCTGATGCCGTCACTAAACACATTCCTTAAATTGTAGGCATTTGTTGAGTGTTTTTTTTTGGTGTTTAATCCGCATATCACCATTGCCCTTGATTTTCTTGACTGTATATCTCTTAAATGTCAACATATACACGTGTAATTTAGTTTATGAAGATTTTTCAATGCCGAGAACCTCGATCAGAGAGTAAAAAAGGCGTAAGGTACACACTGGTGTAAAATTAAAATGGGATATACCAGGCTAGGATTCGAGTTACAGGAACAAGGGCCAAACCAACCACCCAAGAATGGAATCGTCGAGCGAAAACACTTGAGAACCTCCTAGAAGCAGCTTTTCTTGCCACCAGACCTTTCTCCATCAATTAGGAATCTGATGTCGTCACTAAACACATTCCTTAAATAGTAGCCATTTGTTGAGTGTTTTTTTTGGTGTCTAATCCGCATATATATCACCATTGCCCTTGATTTTCTTGACTGTATATCTCTTAAATGTCAACATATACACGTGTAATTTAGTTTACGAAGATTTTTCAATGCCCAGAACCTCGATCAGAGAGTAGAAAGGGCGCAAGGTTCACAATGGTGTAAAATTAAAATGGGATATACCGGGCTAGGATTCGAGTTACAGGAACAAGGGCCAAACCAACCACCCAAGAATGGAATCGTCGAGCGAAAACACTTGAGAACCTCCTAGAAGCAGCTTTTCTTGCCACCAGACCTTTCTCCATCAATTAGGAATCTGATGCCGTCACTAAACACATTCCTTAAATAGTAGCCATTGGTTGAGTGTTTTTTTTGGTGTCTAATCCGCATATATATCACCATTGCCCTTGATTTTCATGACTGTATATCTCTTAAAGGTCAACATATACACGTGTAATTTAGTTTACGAAGATTTTTCAATGCCCAGAACCTCGATCAGAGAGTAAAAAAGGCGTGAGGTTCACAATGGTGTAAAATTAAAATGGGATATACCGGGCTAGGATTCTAGTTACAGTAACAAGGGCCAAACCAACCACCCAAGAATGGAATCGTTGAGCGAAAACACTTGACAACCTCCTAGAAGCAGCTTTTCTTGCCACCAGACCTTTCTCCATCAATTAGGAATCTGATGCCGTCACTAAACACATTCCTTAAATTGTAGCCATTTGTTGAGTGTTTTTTTTGGTGTCTAATCCGCATATATATCACCATTGCCCTTGATTTTCTTGACTGTATGTCTCTTAAATGTCAACATATACACGTGTGATTTAGTTTACGACGATTTTTCAATGCCGAGAACCTTGTTCAGAGAGTAAAAAAGGCGTAAGGTTCACTATGGTGTAAAATTAAAATGGGATAAACCAGGCTAGGATTCAAGTTACAGGAACAACGGTGTAAAATTAAAATGGGATATATCGGGCTAGGATTCGAGTTACAGGAACAAGGGCTAATCCAACCACCCAAGAATGGAATCGTCAAGCGAAAACACTTGACAACCTCCTACATGCAGCTTTTCTTGCCACCAGACCTTTCTCCATAAATAAGGAATCTGATGCCGTCATTAAACACATTCCTTAAATTGTAGCCATTGGTTGAGTGATTTTTTTTGGTGTCTAATCCGCATATATATCACCATTGCCCTTGATTTTCTTGACTGTATATCTCTTAAATGTCAACATATACACGTGTGATTTAGTTTACGAAGATTTTTCAATGCCGAGAACCTCAATCAGAGAGTAAAAAAGGCGTAAGGTTCACAATGGTGTAAAATTAAAATGGGATATACCGGGCTAGTATTCGAGTTACAGGAACAAGGGCCAAACCAACCACCCAAGAATGGAATCGTCGAGAGAAAACACTTCACAACCTGCTAGAAACAGCTTTTCTTGCCACCAGACCTTTCTCCATCGATTAGGAATCTGATGCCGTCACTAAACACATTCCTTAAATTGTAGCCATTTGTTGAGTGTTTTTTTTTGGTGTCTAATCCGCATATATATCACCATTGCCTTTGATTTTCTTGACTGTATATCTCTTAAATGTCAACATATACACGTATGATTTAGTTCATGATGATTTTTCAATACCGAGAACCTCGATCAGAGAGTAAAAAAGCCGTAAGGTTCACAATGGCGTAAAATTAAAATGCGATATACCGGGCTAGGATTCGAGTTACAGGAACAAGGGCCAAACCAACCACCTAAGAATGGAAGCGTCGAGCGAAAACACATGACAACCTCCTAGAAGCAGCTTTTCTTGCTACCAGACCTTTCTCCATCAATTAGGAATCTGATGCCGTCAGTAAACACATTCCTTAAATTGTAGGCATTTGTTGAGTGTTTTTTTTTGGTGTTTAATCCGCATATCACCATTTCCCTTGATTTTCTTGACTGTATATCTCTTAAGTGTCAACATATACACGTGTGATTTAGTTTACGGAGATTTTTCAATGCCGAGAACCTCGATCAGAGAGTAAAAAAGGCGTATGGTACACAATGGTGTAAAATTAAAATGGGATATACCAGGCTAGGATTCGAGTTACAGGAACAAGGGACAAACCAACCACCCAAGAATGGAATCGTTGAGCGAAAACACTTGAGAATCTCCTAGAAGCAGCTTTTCTTGCCACCAGACCGTTCTCCATCAATTAGGAATCTGATGCCGTCACTAAACACATTTCTTAAATAGTAGCCATTTGTTGAGTGTTTTTTTTGGTGTCTAATCCGCGTATATATCACCATTGCCCTTGATTTTCTTTACTGTATATCTCTTAAATGTCAACATATACACGTGTGATTTAGTTTACGAATATTTTTCAATGCCCAGAACCTCGATCAGAGAGTAGAAAATGCGCAAGGTTCACAATGGTGTAAAATTAAAATGAGATATACCGGGCTAGGATTCGAGTTACAGGAACAAGGGCCAAACCAACCACCAAAGAATGGAATCGTCAAGCGAAAACACTTGACAACCTCCTAGAAGCAGCTTTTCTTGCCACCAGACCTTTCTCCATCAATTAGGAATCTAATGCCGTCACTAAACACATTCCTTAAATTGTAGCCATTTGTTGAGTGTTTCTTTTTTTTTGGTGTCTAATCCGCATATATATCACGATTGCCCATGATTTTCTTAACTGTATATCTCTTAATTGTCAACATATACACGTGTGATTTATTTTACGAAGATTTTTCAATGCCGAGAACCTCGATCAGAGAGTAAAAAAGGCGTAAGGTTCACAATGGCGTAAAATTAAAATGGGATATACCGGGCTAGGATTCGAGTTACAGGAACAAGGGCCAAACCATCCACCCAAGAATGGAAGCGTCGAGCGAAAACACATGACAACCTCCTAGAAGCAGCTTTTCTTGCTACCAGACCTTTCTCCATCAATTAGGAATCTGATGCCGTCACTAAACACATTCCTTAAATTGTAGGCATTTGTTGAGTGTTTTTTTTTTCGTGTTTAATCCGCATATCACCATTGCCCTTGATTTTCTTGACTGTATATCTCTTAAATGTCAACATATACACGTGTGATTTAGTTTATGAAGATTTTTCAATGCCGAGAACCTCGATCAGAGAGTAAAAAAGGCGTAAGGTACACAATGGTGTAAAATTAAAATGGGATATACCAGGCTAGGATTCGAGTTACAGGAACAAGGGCCAAACCAACCACCCAAGAATGGAATCGTCGAGCGAAAACACTTGAGAACCTCCTAGAAGCAGCTTTTCTTGCCACCAGACCTTTCTCCATCAATTAGGAATCTGATGCCGTCACTAAACACATTCCTTAAATAGTAGCCATTGGTTGAGTGTTTTTTTTGGTGTCTAATCCGCATATATATCACCATCGCCCTTGATTTTCATGACTGTATATCTCTTAAATGTCAACATATACACGTGTAATTTAGTTTACGAAGATTTTTCAATGCCCAGAACCTCGATCAGAGAGTAAAAAAGGCGTGAGGTTCACAATGGTGTAAAATTAAAATGGGATATACCGGGCTAGGATTCTAGTTACAGGAACAAGGGCCAAACCAACCACCCAAGAATGGAATCGTTGAGCGAAAACACTTGACAACCTCCTAGAAGCAGCTTTTCTTGCCACTAGACCTTTCTCCATCAATTAGGAATCTGATGCCGTCACTAAACACATTCCTTAAATTGTAGCCATTTGTTGAGTGTTTTTTTTGGTGTCTAATCCGCATATATATCACCATTGCCCTTGATTTTCTTGACTGTATGTCTCTTAAATGTCAACATATACACGTGTGATTTAGTTTACGATGATTTTTCAATGCCGAGAACCTTGTTCAGAGAGTAAAAAAGGCGTAAGGTTCACAATGGTGTAAAATTAAAATGGGATAAACCAGGCTAGGATTCAAGTTACAGGAACAACGGTGTAAAATTAAAATGGGATATATCGGGCTAGGATTCGAGTTACAGGAACAAGGGCCAAACCAACCACCCAAGAATGGAATCGTCAAGCGAAAACACTTGACAACCTCCTACAAGCAGCTTTTCTTGCCACCAGACCTTTCTCCATCAATAAGGAATCTGATGCCGTCATTAAACACATTCCTTAAATTGTAGCCATTGGTTGAGTGATTTTTTTTGGTGTCTAATCCGCATATATATCACCATTGCCCTTGATTTTCTTGACTGTATATCTCTTAAATGTCAACATATACACGTGTGATTTAGTTTACGAAGATTTTTCAATGCCGAGAACCTCAATCAGAGAGTAAAAAAGGCGTAAGGTTCACAATGGTGTAAAATTAAAATGGGATATACCAGGCTAGGATTCGAGTTACAGGAACAAGGGACAAACCAACCACCCAAGAATGGAATCGTTGAGCGAAAACACTTGAGAATCTCCTAGAAGCAGCTTTTCTTGCCACCAGACCGTTCTCCATCAATTAGGAATCTGATGCGGTCACTAAACACATTCCTTAAATAGTAGCCATTTGTTGAGTGTTTTTTTTGGTGTCTAATCCGCGTATATATCACCATTGCCCTTGATTTTCTTTACTGTATATCTCTTAAATGTCAACATATACACGTGTGATTTAGTTTACGAAGATTTTTCAATGCCCAGAACCTCGATCAGAGAGTAGAAAATGCGCAAGGTTCACAATGGTGTAAAATTAAAATGAGATATACCGGGCTAGGATTCGAGTTACAGGAACAAGGGCCAAACCAACCACCCAAGAATGGAATCGTCAAGCGAAAACACTTGACAACCTCCTAGAAGCAGCTTTTCTTGCCACCAGACCTTTCTCCATCAATTAGGAATCTAATGCCGTCACTAAACACATTCCTTAAATTGTAGCCATTTGTTGAGTGTTTCTTTTTTTTGGTGTCTAATCCGCATATATATCACGATTGCCCTTGATTTTCTTAACTGTATATCTCTTAATTGTCAACATATACACGTGTGATTTATTTTACGAAGATTTTTCAATGCCGAGAACCTCGATCAGAGAGTAAAAAAGGCGTAAGGTTCACAATGGCGTAAAATTAAAATGGGATATACCGGGCTAGGATTCGAGTTACAGGAACAAGGGCCAAACCAACCACCCAAGAATGGAAGCGTCGAGCGAAAACACATGACAACCTCCTAGAAGCAGCTTTTCTTGCTACCAGACCTTTCTCCATCAATTAGGAATCTGATGCCGTCACTAAACACATTCCTTAAATTGTAGCCATTTGTTGAGTCTTTTTTTTGGTGTCTAATCCGCATATATATCACCATAGCCTTTGATTTTCTTGACTGTATATCTCTTAAATGTCAACATATACACGTATGATTTAGTTCATGATGATTTTTCAATACCGAGAACCTCGATCAGAGAGTAAAAAAGCCGTATGGTTCACAATGGCGTAAAATTAAAATGCGATATACCGGGCTAGGATTCGAGTTACAGGAACAAGGGCCAAACCAACCACCCAAGAATGGAAGCGTCGAGCGAAAACACATGACAACCTCCTAGAAGCAGCTTTTCTTGCTACCAGACCTTTCTCCATCAATTAGGAATCTGATGCCGTCAGTAAACACATTCCTTAAATTGTAGGCGTTTGTTGAGTGTTTTTTTTTGGTGTTTAATCCGCATATCACCATTTCCCTTGATTTTCTTGACTGTATATCTCTTAAATGTCAACATATACACGTGTGATTTAGTTTACGAAGATTTTTCAATGCCGAGAACCTCGATCAGAGAGTAAAAAAGGCGTATGGTACACAATGGTGTAAAATTAAAATGGGATATACCAGGCTAGGATTCGAGTTACAGGAACAAGGGCCAAACCAACCACCCAAGAATGGAATCGTTGAGCGAAAACACTTGAGAATCTCCTAGAAGCAGCCTTTCTTGCCACCAGACCGTTCTCCATCAATTAGGAATCTGATGCCGTCACTAAACACATTCCTTAAATAGTAGCCATTTGTTGAGTGTTTTTTTTGGTGTCTAATCCGCGTATATATCACCATTGCCCTTGATTTTCTTTACTGTATATCTCTTAAATGTCAACATATACACGTGTGATTTAGTTTACGAAGATTTTTCAATGCCCAGAACCTCGATCAGAGAGTAGAAAATGCGCAAGGTTCACAATGGTGTAAAATTAAAATGAGATATACCGGGCTAGGATTCGAGTTACAGGAACAAGGGCCAAACCAACCACCCAAGAATGGAATCGTCAAGCGAAAACACTTGACAACCTCCTAGAAGCATCTTTTCTTGCCACCAGACCTTTCTCCATCAATTAGGAATCTAATGCCGTCACTAAACACATTCCTTAAATTGTAGCCATTTGTTGAGTGTTTCTTTTTTTTGGTGTCTAATCCGCATATATATCACGATTGCCCTTGATTTTCTTAACTGTATATCTCTTAATTGTCAACATATACACGTGTGATTTATTTTACGAAGATTTTTCAATGCCGAGAACCTCGATCAGAGAGTAAAAAAGGCGTAAGGTTCACAATGGCGTAAAATTAAAATGGGATATACCGGGCTAGGATTCAAGTTACAGGAACAAGGGCCAAACCAACCACCCAAGAATGGAAGCGTCGAGCGAAAACACATGACAACCTCCTAGAAGCAGCTTTTCTTGCTACCAGACCTTTCTCCATCAATTAGGAATCTGATGCCGTCACTAAACACATTCCTTAAATTGTAGCCATTTGTTGAGTCTTTTTTTTGGTGTCTAATCCGCATATATATATCACCATAGCCTTTGATTTTCTTGACTGTATATCTCTTAAATGTCAACATATACACGTATGATTTAGTTCATGATGATTTTTCAATACCGAGAACCTCGATCAGAGAGTAAAAAAGCCGTATGGTTCACAATGGCGTAAAATTAAAATGCGATATACCGGGCTAGGATTCGAGTTACAGGAACAAGGGCCAAACCAACCACCCAAGAATGGAAGCGTCGAGCGAAAACACATGACAACCTCCTAGAAGCAGCTTTTCTTGCTACCAGACCTTTCTCCATCAATTAGGAATCTGATGCCGTCAGTAAACACATTCCTTAAATTGTAGGCGTTTGTTGAGTGTTTTTTTTTGGTGTTTAATCCGCATATCACCATTTCCCTTGATTTTCTTGACTGTATATCTCTTAAATGTCAACATATACACGTGTGATTTAGTTTACGAAGATTTTTCAATGCCGAGAACCTCGATCAGAGAGTAAAAAAGGCGTATGGTACACAATGGTGTAAAATTAAAATGGGATATACCAGGCTAGGATTCGAGTTACAGGAACAAGGGCCAAACCAACCACCCAAGAATGGAATCGTTGAGCGAAAACACTTGAGAATCTCCTAGAAGCAGCTTTTCTTGCCACCAGACCGTTCTCCATCAATTAGGAATCTGATGCCGTCACTAAACACATTCCTTAAATAGTAGCCATTTGTTGAGTGTTTTTTTTGGTGTCTAATCCGCGTATATATCACCATTGCCCTTGATTTTCTTTACTGTATATCTCTTAAATGTCAACATATACACGTGTGATTTAGTTTACGAAGATTTTTCAATGCCCAGAACCTCGATCAGAGAGTAGAAAATGCGCAAGGTTCACAATGGTGTAAAATTAAAATGAGATATACCGGGCTAGGATTCGAGTTACAGGAACAAGGGCCAAACCAACCACCCAAGAATGGAATCGTCAAGCGAAAACACTTGACAACCTCCTAGAAGCGTCTTTTCTTGCCACCAGACCTTTCTCCATCAATTAGGAATCTAATGCCGTCACTAAACACATTCCTTAAATTGTAGCCATTTGTTGAGTGTTTCTTTTTTTTGGTGTCTAATCCGCATATATATCACGATTGCTCTTGATTTTCTTAACTGTATATCTCTTAATTGTCAACATATACACGTGTGATTTATTTTACGAAGATTTTTCAATGCCGAGAACCTCGATCAGAGAGTAAAAAAGGCGTAAGGTTCACAATGGCGTAAAATTAAAATGGGATATACCGGGCTAGGATTCGAGTTACAGGAACAAGGGCCAAACCAACCACCCAAGAATGGAAGCGTCGAGCGAAAACACATGACAACCTCCTAGAAGCAGCTTTTCTTGCTACCAGACCTTTCTCCATCAATTAGGAATCTGATGCCGTCACTAAACACATTCCTTAAATTGTAGCCATTTGTTGAGTCTTTTTTTTGGTGTCTAATCCGCATATATATATCACCATTGCCTTTGATTTTCTTGACTGTATATCTCTTAAATGTCAACATATACACGTATGATTTAGTTCATGATGATTTTTCAATACCGAGAACCTCGATCAGAGAGTAAAAAAGCCGTAAGGTTCACAATGGCGTAAAATTAAAATGCGATATACCGGGCTAGGATTCGAGTTACAGGAACAAGGGCCAAACCAACCACCCAAGAATGGAAGCGTCGAGCGAAAACACATGACAACCTCCTAGAAGCAGCTTTTCTTGCTACCAGACCTTTCTCCATCAATTAGGAATCTGATGCCGTCAGTAAACACATTCCTTAAATTGTAGGCGTTTGTTGAGTGTTTTTTTTGGTGTTTAATCCGCATATCACCATTTCCCTTGATTTTCTTGACTGTATATCTCTTAAATGTCAACATATACACGTGTGATTTAGTTTACGAAGATTTTTCAATGCCGAGAACCTCGATCAGAGAGTAAAAAAGGCGTATGGTACACCATGGTGTAAAATTAAAATGGGATATACCAGGCTAGGATTCGAGTTACAGGAACAAGGGCCAAACCAACCACCCAAGAATGGAATCGTTGAGCGAAAACACTTGAGAATCTCCTAGAAGCAGCTTTTCTTGCCACCAGACCGTTCTCCATCAATTAGGAATCTGATGCCGTCACTAAACACATTCCTTAAATAGTAGCCATTTGTTGAGTGTTTTTTTGGTGTCTAATCCGCGTATATATCACCATTGCCCTTGATTTTCTTTACTGTATATCTCTTAAATGTCAACATATACACGTGTGATTTAGTTTACGAAGATTTTTCAATGCCCAGAACCTCGATCAGAGAGTAGAAAATGCGCAAGGTTCACAATGGTGTAAAATTAAAATGAGATATACCGGGCTAGGATTCGAGTTACAGGAACAAGGGCCAAACCAACCACCCAAGAATGGAATCGTCAAGCGAAAACACTTGACAACCTCCTAGAAGCAGGTTTTCTTGCCACCAGACCTTTCTCCATCAATTAGGAATCTAATGCCGTCACTAAACACATTCCTTAAATTGTAGCCATTTGTTGAGTGTTTCTTTTTTTTTGGTGTCTAATCCGCATATATATCACGATTGCCCTTGATTTTCTTAACTGTATATCTCTTAATTGTCAACATATACACGTGTGATTTATTTTACGAAGATTTTTCAATGCCGAGAACCTCGATCAGAGAGTAAAAAAGGCGTAAGGTTCACAATGGCGTAAAATTAAAATGGGATATACCGGGCTAGGATTCGAGTTACAGGAACAAGGGCCGAACCAACCACCCAAGAATGGAATCGTCGAGCGAAAACACTTGAGAACCTCCTAGAAGCAGCTTTTCTTGCCACCAGACCTTTCTCCATCAATTAGGAATCTGATGCCGTCACTAAACACATTCCTTAAATAGTAGCCATTTGTTGAGTGTTTTTTTTGGTGTCTAATCCGCATATATATCACCATTGCCCTTGATTTTCTTGACTGTATATCTCTTAAATGTCAACATATACACGTGTAATTTAGTTTACGAAGATTTTTCAATGCCCAGAACCTCGATCAGAGAGTAGAAAAGGCGCAAGGTTCACCATGGTGTAAAATTAAAATGGGATATACCGGGCTAGGATTCGAGTTACAGGAACAAGGGCCAAACCAACCACCCAAGAATGGAATCGTTAAGCGAAAACACTTGACAACCTCCTAGAAGCAGCTTTTCTTGCTACCAGACCTTTCTCCATCAATTAGGAATCTGATGCCGTCACTAAACACATTCCTTAAATTGTAGCCATTTGTTGAGTGTTTTTTTTTTGTCTAATCCGCATATATATCACCATTGACCTTGATTTTCTTGACTGTATATCTCTTAAATGTCAACATATACACGTGTGATTTAGCTTATGAAGATTTTTCAATGCCGAGAACCTCGATCAGAAGGTAAAAAAGGCATAAGGTTCACAATGGTGAAAATTAAAATGCGATAAATCGGGCTAGGATTTGAGTGACAAGAACAAGGGCCAAACCAACCACCCAAGAATGGAATCGTCGAGCGAAAACACTTGACAACCTCCTAGAACCAGCTTTTCTTTCCACCAGACCTTTCTCCATCAATTAGGAATCTGATGCCGTCACTAAACACATTCCTTAACTTGTAGCCATTTGTTGAGTGTTTTTTTTGGTGTCTAATCATCATATATATCACCATTGCCCTTGATTTTCTATACTGTATATCTCTTAAATGTCAACATATACACGTGTGATTTAGTTTACGAAGATTTTTCAATGCCGAGAACCTCTATCAGAGAGTAAAAAAGGTGTAAGGTTCACAATGGTGTGAAATTAAAATGGGATATACCGAGCTAGGATTCGAGTTACAGGAACAAGGGCCAAACCAACCACCAAGAATGGAATCGTCGAGCGAAAACACTTAACAACCTCCTAGAAGCAGCTTTTCTTGCCACCAGACCTTTCTCCCTCAATTAAGAATCTGATGCCGTCAGTAAACACATTCCTTAAATTGTAGCCATTTGTTGTGTGATTTCTTTGGTGTCTAATCCGCATATTTATCACCATTGCCCTTGATTTTCTTGAATGTATATCTCTTAAATGTCAACATATACACGTGTGATTTAGTTTACAAAGATTTTTCAATGCCGAGAACCTCGATCAGAGAGTAAAAAAGGCGTAAGGTTCACAATGGAGTAAAATTAAAATGGGATATACCGGGCGAGGATTCTAGTTACAGGAACAAGGGCCAAACCAACCACCCAAGAATGGAATCGTCGAACGAAAACACTTGACAACCTCCTAGAAGCAGCTTTTCTTGCCACCAGACATTTCTCCATCAATTAGGAATCTGATGCCGTCACTAAACACATTCCTTAACTTGTAGCCATTTGTTGAGTGTTTTTTTGGTGTCTAATCCGCATATATATCACCATTGCCCTTGATTTTCTTGACTGTATATCTCTTAAATGTCAACATATACACGTGTGATTTAGTTTACGAAGATTTTTCAATGCCGAGAACCTCTATCAGAGAGTAAAAAAGGTGTAAGGTTCACAATGGTGTGAAATTAAAATGGGATATACCGGGCTAGGATTCGAGTTACAGGAACAAGGGCCAAACCAACCTCCCAAGAATGGAATCGTCGAGCGAAAACACTTGACAACCTCCTAGAAGCAGCTTTTCTTGCCACCAGACCTTTCTCCCTCAATTAGAAATCTGATACCGTCACTAAACACATTCCTTTAATTGTAGCCATTTGTTGAGTGTTTTTTTGGTGTCTAATCCGCATATTTATCACCATTGCCCTTGATTTTCTTGAATGTATATCTCTTAGATGTCAACATATACACGTGATTTAGTTTATGAAGATTTTTCAATGCCCAGAACCTCGATCAGAGAGTAGAAAAGGCGCAAGGTTCACAATGGTGTAAAATTAAAATGGGATATACCGGGCTAGGATTCGAGTTACAGGAACAAGGGCCAAACCAACCACCCAAGAATGGAATCGTCAAATCAAAACACTTGAAAACCTCCTAGAAACAGCTGTTCTTGCCACCAGACCTTTCTCCATCAATTAGGAATCTGATGCCGTCACTAAACACATTCCTTAAATTGTAGCCATTTGTTGAGTGTTTCTTTTTTTTTGGTGTCTAATCCGCATATATATCACCATTGCCCTTGATTTTCTTGACTGTATATCTCTTAATTATCAACATATACACGTGTGATTTAGTTTACGAAGATTTTTCAATGCCGAGAACCTCGATCAGAGAGTAAAAAAGGCATAAGGTTCACAATGGTGTAAAATTAAAATGGGATATACTGGGCTAGGACTCTAGTTACCGGAACAAGGGCCAAACCAACCACCCAAGAATGGAATCGTCGAGCGAAAACACTTGACAACCTCCTAGAAGCAGCTTTTCTTGCCACCAGATCTTTCTCCATCAATTAGGAATCTGATGCCGTCACTAAACACATTCCTTAAATTGTAGCCATTTGTTGAGTGTTTTTTTGGTGTCTAATCCGCATATATATCAACATTGCCCTTGATTTTCTATACTATATATCTCTTAAATGTCAACATATACACGTGTGATTTAGTTTACGAAGATTTTTCAATGCCGAGAACCTCGATAAGAGAGTAAAAAAGGTGTAAGGTTCACAAGGGTTTGAAATTAAAATGGGATATATCGGGCTAGGATTCGAGTTACAGGAACAAGGGCCAAACCAACCACCCAAGAATGGAATCGTCGAACGAAAACACTTGACAACCTCCTAGAAGCAGCTTTTCTTGCCACAAGACCTTTCTCAATCAATTAGGAATCTGATGCCGTCACTAAACACATTTCTTAAATTGTAGCCATTTGTTGAGTGTTTTTTTTAGTGTCCAATCCGCATATATATCACCATTGCCATTGATTTTATTGACTGTATATCTTTTAAATGTCAACATATACACGTGTGATTTAGTTTACGAAGATTTTTCAATGCCGAGAACCTCGATCAGAAGGTAAAAAGGGCGTAAGGTTCACAATGGTGTAAAATTAAAATGCGATAAATCGGGTTAGGATTTGAGTTACAAGAACAAGGGCCAAACCAACCACCCAATAACGAAATCGTCGAGCGAAAACACTTGACAACCTCCTAGAAGCAGCTTTTCTTGCCACCAGACCTTTCTCCATCAATTAGGAATTTGATGCCGTCACTAAACACATTCCTTAAATTGTAGCCATTTGTTGAGTGTTTTTTTTGGTGTCTAATCGGCATATATATCACCATTGACCTTGATTTTCTTGACTGTATATCTCTTAAATGTCAACGTATACACATGTGATTTAGTTTACGAAGAATTTTCAATGCCGAGAACCTCGATCAGAGAGTAAAAAAGGCGTAAGGTTCACAATGGTGTAAAATTAAAATGGGATATACCGGGCTAGGATTCGAGTTACAGGAACAAGGGCCAAACCAACCACCCAAGAATGGAATCGTCGAGCGAAAACACTTGACAATCTCCTAGAAGCAGCTTTTCTTGCCACCAGACCTTTCTCCATCAATTAGGGATCTGAGGCCGTCACTAAACACATTCCTGAAATTTTAGCTATTTGTTGAGTGTTTTTTTTGGTGTCTAATCCGCATATATATCACCATTGCCCTTGATTTTCTTAACTGTATATCTATTAAATGTCAACATATACACGTGTGATTTAGTTTACGAAGGTTTTTCAATGCCGAGAACCTCGATCAGAGAGTAAAAAAGGCGTAAGGTTCACAATGGTGTAAAATTAAAATGGGATATACCGGGCTAGGATTCGAGTTACATGAACATGGGCCAAACCAACCACTCAAGAATGGAATCGTCGAGCGAAAACACTTGACAACCTCCTAGAAGCAGCTTTTCTTGGGACCAGACCTTTCTCCATCAATTAGGAATCTGATGCCGTCACTAAACACATTCCTTAAAATGTAGCCATTTGTTGAGTGTTTTTTTTTGGTGTCTAATCCGCATATATATCACCATTGCCCATGATTTTCTTGACTGTATATCTTTTAAATGTCAACATATACACGTGTGATTTAGTTTACGAAGATTTTTCAATGCCGAGAACCTCGATCAGAGAGTAAAAAAGGCATAAGGTTCACAATGGTGTAAAATTAAAATGGGATATAACGGGCTAGGATTCGAGTTACAGGAACAAGGGCCAAACCAACCACCCAAGAATGGAATCGTCGAGCGAAAACACTTGACAACCTCCTAGAAGTAGCTTTTCTTGCCACCAGACCTTTCTCCATCAAATAGGAATCTGATGCCGTCACTAAACACATTCCTTAATTTGTAGCCATTTGTTGAGTGTTTTTTTTTTGGTGTCAAATCCGCATATATATCACCATTGACCTCGATTTTCTTGACTGTATATCTCATAAATATCAACATAAACACGTGTGATTTAGTTTACGAAGATTTTTCAATGCCGAGAACCTCGACCAGAGAGTAAAAAAGGCGTAAGGTTCACAATGGTTTAAAATTAAAATGGGATATACCGGGCTAGGATTCGAGTTACAGGAACAAGGGCCAAACCAACCACCCAAGAATGGAATCGTCGAGCGAAAACACTTGACAACCTCCTAGAAGCAGCTTTTCTTGCCACCAGACCTTTCTCTATCAATTTGGAATCTGATGCCGTCACTAAACACATTCCTTAAATTTTAGCCATTTGTTGAGGGTTTTTTTTGGTGTCTAATCCGCATATATATCACCATTGCCGTTAATTTTCTTAACTGTATATCTCTTAAATGTTAACATATACACGTGTGATTTAGTTTACGAAGATTTTTCAATGCCGAGAACCTCAATCAGAGAGTAAAAAAGGCGTAAGGTTCACGATGGTGTAAAATTAAAATGGGATATACCGGGCTAGGATTCGAGTTACAGGAACAAGGGCCAAACCAACCACCCAAGAATGGAATCGTCGAGCGAAAACATTTGACAACCTCCTAGAAGCAGCTTTTCTTGCCACCAGACCTTTCTCCCTCAATTAGGAATCTGATGCTGTCACTAAACACATTCCTTAAATTGTATCCATTTGTTGAGTGTTTCTTGGTGTCCAATCCGCATATCACCATTGCCCTTGATTTTCTTGACTGTATATCTCATAAATGTCAACATTTACATGTGTGATTTAGTTTACGAAGATTTTTCAACGCTGAGAACCTCGATCAGAGTGTAAAAAAGGCGTAAGGTTCACAATGGTGTAAAATTAAAATGGGATATACCGGGCTAGGATTCGAGTTAAAGGAAAAGGGCCAAACCAACCACCCAAGAATGGAATCGTCGAGTGAAAACACTTGACAACCTCCTAGAAGCAGCTTTTCTTGCCACCAGACCTTTCTCCATCAATTAGGAATCTGATGCCGTCACTAAACAAATTACTTAAATTGTAGCCATTTGTTGAGTGTTTTTTTTGGTGTCTAATCCTCATATATATCACCATTGCCCTTGATTTTCTTGACTGTATATCTCTTAAATGTCAACATTTACATGTGTGATTTAGTTTACGAAGATTTTTCAACGCTAAGAACCTCGATCAGAGTGTAAAAAAGGCGTAAGGTTCACAATGGTGTAAAATTAAAATGAGATATACCGGGCTAGGATTCGAGTTACAGGAACAAGGGACAAACCAACCACCCAAGAATGGAATCTTCAAGCGAAAACACTTGACAACCTCCAAGAAGCAGCTTTTCTTGCCACCATACCTTTCTCCATCAATTAGGAATCTGATGCCGTCACTAAACACATTCCTTAAATTGTAGCCATTTGTTGAGTGTTTTTTTGGTGTCTAATCCGCATACATATCACCCATGCCCTTGATTTTCTTGACTATATAACTCATAATTGTCAACGTATACACGTTTGATCTAGTTTACAAAGATTTTTCAATGCCGAGAACCTCGACTAGAGAGTAAAAAAGGCGTAAGGTTCACAATAGTGTAAAATTAAAATGGGATATACCGAGCTAGGATTCGAGTTACAGGAACAAGGGCCAAACCAACCACCCAAGAATGGATTCCTCGAGCGAAAACACTTGACAACCTCCTAGAAGCAGCTTTTCTTGCCACCAAACCTTTCTCCATCAATTAGGAATCTGATGCCGTCACTAAACACATTCCTTAAATTGAAGCCATTTGTTGAGTGTTTTTTTTGTGTCTAATCCGTATATATATCACCACTGCCCTTTATTTTATTGACTGTATATATCTTAAATGTCAACATATACACTTGTGATTTAGTTTACGAAGATTTTTCAATGCCGAGAACCTCGATCAGAGAGTAAAAATGGCGTAAGGTTCACAATGGTGTAAAATTAAAATGGGATATACCTGGCTAGGATTCGAGTTACAGGAACAAGGGCCAAACCAAGGGCGATCGTGATATATATGCGTATTAGAGGTTCTCGGCATTGAAAAATCTTCGTAAACTAAATCACACGTGTATATGTTGACATTTAAGAGATATACAGTCAAGAAAATCAAGGGCAGTGGTGATATACATGCGGATTAGACACAAAAAAAACACTCAACAAATGGCTACAATTTAAGGAAAGTGTTTAGTGACGGCATCAGATTCCTAATTGATGGAGAAAGGTCCGGTGGCAAGAAAAGCTGCTTCTAGGAGGTTGTCAAGTGTTTTCGCTCGACGATTCCATTCTTGGGTGGTTGGTTTGCCCTTGTTCCTGTAACTCGAATGCTAGCCCGGTATATCCCATTTTAATTTTACACCATTGTGAACCTTACGCCTTTCTTACTCTCTGAACGAGGTTCTCGACATTGAAAAATCTTCGTAAACCAAATCAAACGTGTATATGTTGACATTTAAGAGATATACAGTCAAGAAAATCAAGGGCAATGGTGATATATATGCGGATTAAACACCAAAAAAAACACTCAACAAATGGCTACAATTTAAGGAATGTGTTTAGTGATGGCATCAGATTCCTAATTGATGGAGAAAGGTCCGATGGCAAGAAAAGCTGCTTCAAGGAGTTGTCAAGTGTTTTCGCACGACGATTCCATTCTTGGGTGGTTGGTTTGCCCTTGTTCCTGTAACTCGAATGCTAGCCCGGTATATCTCATTTTAATTTTACACCATTGTGAACCTTACGCCTTTTTTACTCTCTGAACGAGGTTCTCGGGATTGAAAAATCTTCGTAAACCAAATCAAACGTGTATATGTTGACATTTAAGAGATATACAGTCAAGAAAATCAAGGGCAATGGTGATATATATGCGGATTAGAAACCAAAAAAAACACTCAACAAATGGTTACAATTTAAGGAATGTGTTTAGTGATGGCATCAGATTCCTAATTGATGGAGAAAGGTCCGGTGGCAAGAAAAGCTGTTTCTAGGAGGTTGTCAAGTGTTTTCGCTCGACGATTCCATTCTTGGGTGGTTGGTTTGCCCTTGTTCCTGTAACTGGAATCCTAGCCCGGTATATCTCATTTTAATTTTACACCATTGTGAACCTTACGCCTTTTTTACTCTCTAAACGAGGTTCTCGGGATTGAAAAATCTTCGTAAACCAAATCAAACGTGTATATGTTGACATTTAAGAGATATACAGTCAAGAAAATCAAGGGAATGGTGATATACATGCGGATTAGACACAAAAAAAAACACTCAACAAATGGCTACAATTTAAGGAATGTGTTTAGTGACGGCATCAGATTCCTAATTGATGGAGAAATGTCTGATGGCAAGAAAAGCTGCTTCTAGGAGGTTGTCAAGTGTTTTCGCTCTACGATTCCATTCTTGGCTGGTTGGTTTGGCCCTTGTTCCTGTAACTCGAATCCTAGCCCGTTATATCCCATTTTAATTTTACACCATTGTGAACCGTACTCCTTTTTTACTCTCTGATCGAGGTTCTCGGCATTGAAAAATCTTCGTAAACCAAATCACACGTGTATATGTTGACATTTAAGAGATGTACAGTTAAGAAAATCAAGGGCAATGGTGATATATATGCGGATTAGACACCAAAAAAAAAACACTCAACAAATGGCTACAATTTAAGGAATGTGTTTAGTGACGGCATCAGATTCCTAATTGATGGACAAAGGTCTGGTGGCAAGAAAAGCTGCTTCTAGGAGGTTATCAAGTGTTTTCGCTCGATGATTCCATTCTTGGCTGGTTGGTTTGGCCCTTGTTCCGGTAACTCGAATCCTAGCCCGGTATATCCCATTTTAATTTTACACCATTGTGAACCTTACGCCTTTTTTACTCTCTGATCGAGGTTTTCGGCATTGAAAAATCTTCGTAAACTAAATCACACGTGTATATGTTGACATTTAAGAGATATACAGTCAAGAAAATCAAGGGCAATGGTGATATATATTTGCGGATTAGACACAAAAAGAAACACCCAACAAATGGCTACAATTTAAGGAATGTGTTTAGTGACAGCATCAGATTCCTAATTTATGGAGAAAGGTCTGGTGGCAAGAAAAGCTGCTTCTAGGAGGTTGTCAAGTGTTTTCGCTCGATGATTCCATTCTTGGGTGGTTGGTTTGGCCCTTGTTCCTGTAACTTGAATCCTAGCCCGGTATATCCCATTTTAATTTTACACCATTGTGAACCTTACGCCTTTTTTACTCTCTGATCGAGGTTCTCGGCATTGAAAAATCTTCGTAAACTAAATCACACGTGTATATGTTGACATTTAAGAGATATACAGTCAAGAAAATCAAGGGCAATGGTGATATATATTTGCGGATTAGACACAAAAAAAAACACCCAACAAATGGCTACAATTTAAGGAATGTGTTTAGTGACGGCATCAGATTCCTAATTTATGGAGAAAGGTCTGGTGGCAAGAAAAGCTGCTTCTAGGAGGTTGTCAAGTGTTTTCGCTCGATGATTCCAATCTTGGGTGGTTGGTTTGGCCCTTGTTCATGCAACTTGAATCCTAGCCCGGTATATCCCCTTTTAATTTTACACCATTGTGAACCTTACGCCTTTTTTACTCTCTGGTCGAGGTTCTCGGCATTGAAAAATCTTCGTAAACTAAATCACACGTGTATATGTTGACATTTAAGAAATATACAATCAAGAAAATCAAGGGCAATGGTGATATATATGCGAATTAGACCCAAAAAAACATTCAACAAATGGCTACAATTTAAGGAATTTGTTTAGTGACGGCATCAGATTCTTAATTGATGGAGAAAGGTCTAGTGGCAAGAAAAGCTGCTTCTAGGAGGTTGTCAAGTGTTTTCGCTCGACGATTCCATTCTTGGGTGGTTGTGTTTGCCCTTGTTCCTGTAACTCGAATCCTAGCTAGGTATATCCCATTTTAATTTTACACCATTGTGAACCTTACGCCTTTTTTACTCTCTGATCGAGGTTCTCGGCATTGAAAAATCTTCGTAAACTAAATCACACGTGTATATGTTGACATTTATGAGCTATACCGTCAAGAAAATCAAGGGCAATGGTGATATATATTTGCGGATTAGACACAAAAAAAAAACACTCAACAAATGGCTACAATTTAAGGAGTTTGTTTAGTGACGGCATCAGATTCCTAATTGATGGAGAAAGGTCTGGTGGGAAGAAAAGGTGCTTCTAGGAGGTTGGTTTGCCCTTGTTCCTGTAACTCGAATCCTATCCCGGTATATCCCATTTTAATTTTACACCATTGTGAACCTTACGCCTTTTTTAATCTCTGAACGAGGTTCTCGGCATTGAAAAATCTTCGTAAACCAAATCAAACGTGTATATGTTGACATTTAAGAGATATACAGTCAAGAAAATCAAGGGCAATGGTGATATATTTGCAGATTAGACACAAAAAAAAAAACACTCAACAAATGGCTACCATTTAAGGAATGTGTTTAGTGACGGGATCAGATTCCTAATTGATGGAGAAAGGTCTGGTGGCAAGAAAAGCTACTTCTAGGAGGTTGTCAAGTGTTTTCGCTCGACGATTCCATACTTGGGTGGTTGTGTTGGCCCTTGTTCCTGTAACTCGAATCCTAGCCAGGTATATACCATTTTAATTTTACACCATTGTGAACCTTACGCCTTTTTTACTCTCTGATCGAGGTTCTCGGCGTTGAAAAATCATCGTAAACTAATTCACACTTGTATATGTTGACATTTAAGAGATATACAGTCGAGAAAATCAAGGGCAATGGTGATATATATGCGGATTAGACACAAAAAAAACACTCAACAAATGGTTACAATTTAAGGAATATGTTTAGTGACGACATCAGATTCCTAATTGATGGAGAAATGTCTGATGGCAAGAAAAGCTGCTTCTAGGAGGTTGTCAAGTGTTTTCGCACTTCGATGCCATTCTTGGGTGGTTGGTTTCGCCCTTGTTCCTGTAACTTGAATCCTTTCCCGTTATATCCCATTTTAACTTTACACCATTATGAACCTTACTCCTTTTTTACTCTCTGATCGAGGTTCTCGGCATTGAAAAATCTTCGTAAACCAAATCACACGTGTATATGTTGACATTTATGAGATATACAGTCAAGAAAATCAAAGGCAAGATGATATACATGCGGATTAGACACAAAAAAAAAAAAAAAACACTCAACAAATGGCTACAATTTAAGGAATGTGTTTAGTGACGGCATCAGATTCCTAATTGATGGAGAAATGTCTGATGGCAAGAAAAGCTGCTTCTAGGAGGTTGTCAAGTGTTTTCGCTCTACGATTCCTTTCTTGGTTGGTTGGTTTGGCCCTTGTTCCTGTAACTCGAATCCTAGCCCGTTATATCCCATTTTAATTTTACACCATTGTGAACCTTACTCCTTTTTTACTCTCTGATCGAGGTTCTCGGCATTGAAAAATCTTCGTAAACCAAATCACACGTGTATATGTTGACATTTAAGAGATGTACAGTTAAGAAAATCAAGGGCAATGGTGATATATATGCGGATTAGACACCAAAAAAAAAACACTCAACAAATGGCTACAATTTAAGGAATGTGTTTAGTGACGGCATCAGATTCCTAATTGATGGATAAAGGTCTGGTGGCAAGAAAAGCTGCTTCTAGGAGGTTATCAAGTGTTTTCGCTCGATGATTCCATTCTTGGCTGGTTGGTTTGGCCCTTGTTCCGGTAACTCGAATCCTAGCCCGGTATATCCCATTTTAATTTTACACCATTGTGAACCTTACGCCTTTTTTACTCTCTGATCGAGGTTTTCGGCATTGAAAAATCTTCCTAAACTAAATCACACGTGTATATGTTGACATTTAAGAGATATACAGTCAAGAAAATCAAGGGCAATGGTGATATATATTTGCGGATTAGACACAAAAAGAAACACCCAACAAATGGCTACAATTTAAGGAATGTGTTTAGTGACAGCATCAGATTCCTAATTTATGGAGAAAGGTCTGGTGGCAAGAAAAGCTGCTTCTAGGAGGTTGTCAAGTGTTTTCGCTCGATGATTCCATTCTTGGGTGGTTGGTTTGGCCCTTGTTCCTGTAACTTGAATCCTAGCCCGGTATATCCCATTTTAATTTGACACCATTGTGAACCTTACGCCTTTTTTACTCTCTGATCGAGGTTCTCGGCATTGAAAAATCTTCGTAAACTAAATCACACGTGTATATGTTGACATTTAAGAGATATACAGTCAAGAAAATCAAGGGCAATGGTGATATATATTTGCGGATTAGACACAAAAAAAAAACACCCAACAAATGGCTACAATTTAAGGAATGTGTTTAGTGACGGCATCAGATTCCTAATTTATGGAGAAAGGTCTGGTGGCAAGAAAAGCTGCTTCTAGGAGGTTGTCAAGTGTTTTCGCTCGATGATTCCATTCTTGGGTGGTTGATTTGGCCCTTGTTCATGCAACTTGAATCCTAGCCCGGTATATCCCCTTTTAATTTTACACCATTGTGAACCTTACGCCTTTTTTACTCTCTGGTCGAGGTTCTCGGCATTGAAAAATCTTCGTAAACTAAATCACACGTGTATATGTTGACATTTAAGAAAATATACAATCAAGAAAATCAAGGGCAATGGTGATATATATGCGGATTAGACCCAAAAAAACACTCAACAAATGGCTACAATTTAAGGAATTTGTTTAGTGACGGCATCAGATTCTTAATTGATGGAGAAAGGTCTAGTGGCAAGAAAAGCTGCTTCTAGGAGGTTGTCAAGTGTTTTCGCTCGACGATTCCATTCTTGGGTGGTTGTGTTTGCCCTTGTTCCTGTAACTCGAATCCTAGCTAGGTATATCCCATTTTAATTTTACACCATTGTGAACCTTACGCCTTTTTTACTCTCTGATCGAGGTTCTCGGCATTGAAAAATCTTCGTAAACTAAATCACACGTGTATATGTTGACATTTATGAGCTATACCGTCAAGAAAATCAAGGGCAATGGTGATATATATGCGGATTAGTCACCAAAAAAAACACTCAACAAATGGCTATAACTTAAGGAATGTGTTTAGTGACGACATTAGATTTCTAATTGATGGAGAAAGGTCTGATGGCAAGAAAAGCTGCTTCTAGGAGGTGGTCAAGTGTTTTCGCTCTACGATTCCATTCTTGGGTGGTTGGTTTGTCCCTTGTTCCTGTAACTCGAATCCTAGCCCGGTATATCCCATTCTAATTTTACACCATTGTGAACCTTACGCCTTTTTTACTCTCTGATCGAGGTTCTCGGCGTTGAAAAATCTTCGTAAACCAAATCACACGTGTATATGATGACATTTAAGAGATGTACAGTCAAGAAAATCAAGGGCAATGGTGATATATATGCGGATTAGACACCCAAAAAAAAAACACTCAACAAATGGCTACAATGTAAGGAATGTGTTTAGTGACGGCTTCAGATTCCTAATTAATGGAGAAAGGTCTTGTGGCAAGAAAAGCTGCTTCTAGGAGGTTGTCAAGTGTTTTCGCTCGACGATTCCATTCTTGGCTAGTTGGTTTGGCCCTTGTTCCTGTAACTCGAATCCTAGCCCGGTATATCCAATTTTAATTTTTCACCATTGTGAACCTTACGCCTTTTTTACTCTCTGATCGAGATTCTCGGCATTGAAAAATCTTCGTAAACTAAATCACACGTGTATATGTTGACATTTAAGAGATATACAGTCAAGAAAATCAAGGGCAATGGTGATATATATTTGCGGATTAGACACAAAAAAAAAACACTCAACAAATGGCTACAATTTAAGGAATGTGTTTAGTGACGACATCAGATTCCTAATTGATGGAGAAAGGTATGGTGGCAAGAAAAGCTGCTTCTAGGAGGTTGTCAAGTGTTTTCACTCGACGATTCCATTCTTGGGTGGTTGGTTTGGCCCTTGTTCCTGTAACTTGAATCCTAGCCCGGTATATCCCATTTTAATTTTACACCATTGTGAACCTTACGCCTCTTTTACTCTCTGATCGAGGTTCTGGCATTGAAAAATCTTGGTAAACTAAATCACACGTGTATATGTTGACATTTAAGAAATATACAGTCAAGAAAATCAAGGGCAATGGTGATATATATGCGGATTAGACACAAAAAAAACACTCAACAAATGGCTACAATTTAAGGAATTTGTTTAGTGACGGCATCAGATTCTTAATTGATGGAGAAAGGTCTGGTGGCAAGAAAAGCTGCTTCTAGGAGGTTTTTTCAAGTGTTTTCGCTCGACGATTCCATTCTTGGGTGGTTGGTTTGGCCCTTGTTCTTGTAACTCGAATCCTAGCCCGTTATATTCCATTTTAATTTTACAACATTGTGAACCTTACGCCTTTTTTACTCGCTGATCGAGGTTCTCGGCATTGAAAAATCTTCGTAAACTAAATCACACGTGTATATGTTGACATTTAAGAGATATACAGTCAAGAAAATCAAGGGCAATGGTGATATATATGCAGATTAGACACCAAAAAAAACACTCAACAAATGGCTACAATTTAAGGAATCTGTTTAGTGACGGCATCAGATTCTTAATTGATGGAGAAAGGTCTGGTGGCAAGAAAAGCTGCTTCTAGGAGGTTGTCAAGTGTTTTCGCTCGACGATTCCATTCTTGGGTGGATGTGTTTGCCTTTGTTCCTCTAACTCGAATCCTAGCTAGGTATATCCCATTTTAATTTTACACCATTGTGAACCTAACGCCTTTTTTACTCTCTGATCGAGGTTCTCGGCATTGAAAAATCATCGTAAACTAAATCACACTTGTATATGTTGACATTTAAGAGATATACAGTCAAGAAAATCAAGGGCAATGGTGATATATATGCGGATTAGACACAAAAAAAAAAAAAAACACTCAACAAATGGCTACAATTTAAGGAATGTGTTTAGTGACGACATCAGATTCCTAATTAATGGAGAAAGTTCGGGTGGCAAGAAAAGCTGCTTCTAGTAGGTTGTCAAGTGTTTTCGCTCGACGATTCCATTCTTGGGTGGTTGGTTTGGCCCTTGTTCCTGTAACTCGAATCCTATACCAGTATATCCCATTTTAATTTTACACCATTGTGAACCTTAAGCCTTTTTTACTCTCTGATCGAGGTTCTCAGCATTGAAAAATCTTTGTAAACTAAATCACACGTGTATATGTTGACATTTAAGAAATATACAGTCCAGAAAATCAAGGGCAATGGTGATATATATGCGGATTAGACATAAAAAAAACACTCAACAAATGGCTACAATTTAAGGAATTTGTGTAGTGACGGCATCAGATTCTTAATTGATGGAGAAAGGTCTGGTGGCAAGAAAAGTTGCTTCTAGGAGGTTTTTTCAAGTGTTTTCGCTCGACGATTCCATTCTTGGGTCGTTGGTTTGGCCCTTGTTCTTGTAACTCGAATCCTAGCCCGTTATATCCCATTTTAATTTTACACCATTGTGAACCTTACGCCTTTTTTACTCTCTGATCGAGGTTCTCGGCATTGAAAAATCTTCGTAAACTAAATCACACGTGTATATGTTGACATTTAAGAGATATACAGTCAAGAAAATCAAGGGCAATGGTGATATATATTTGCGGATTAGACACAAAAAGAAACACCCAACAAATGGCTACAATTTAAGGAATGTGTTTAGTGACAGCATCAGATTCCTAATTTATGGAGAAAGGTCTGGTGGCAAGAAAAGCTGCTTCTAGGAGGTTGTCAAGTGTTTTCGCTCGATGATTCCATTCTTGGGTGGTTGGTTTGGCCCTTGTTCCTGTAACTTGAATCCTAGCCCGGTATATCCCATTTTAATTTTACACCATTGTGAACCTTACGCCTTTTTTACTCTCTGATCGAGGTTCTCGGCATTGAAAAATCTTCGTAAACTAAATCACACGTGTATATGTTGACATTTAAGAGATATACAGTCAAGAAAATCAAGGGCAATGGTGATATATATTTGCGGATTAGACACAAAAAAAAAACACCCAACAAATGGCTACAATTTAAGGAATGTGTTTAGTGACGGCATCAGATTCCTAATTTATGGAGAAAGGTCTGGTGGCAAGAAAAGCTGCTTCTAGGAGGTTGTCAAGTGTTTTCGCTCGATGATTCCATTCTTGGGTGGTTGATTTGGCCCTTGTTCATGCAACTTGAATCCTAGCCCGGTATATCCCCTTTTAATTTTACACCATTGTGAACCTTACGCCTTTTTTACTCTCTGGTCGAGGTTCTCGGCATTGAAAAATCTTCGTAAACTAAATCACACGTGTATATGTTGACATTTAAGAAATATACAATCAAGAAAATCAAGGGCAATGGTGATATATATGCGGATTAGACCCAAAAAATCACTCAACAAATGGCTACAATTTAAGGAATTTGTTTAGTGACGGCATCAGATTCTTAATTGATGGAGAAAGGTCTAGTGGCAAGAAAAGCTGCTTCTAGGAGGTTGTCAAGTGTTTTCGCTCGACGATTCCATTCTTGGGTGGTTGTGTTTGCCCTTGTTCCTGTAACTCGAATCCTAGCTAGGTATATCCCATTTTAATTTTACACCATTGTGAACCTTACGCCTTTTTTACTCTCTGATCGAGGTTCTCGGCATTGAAAAATCTTCGTAAACTAAATCACACGTGTATATGTTGACATTTATGAGCTATACCGTCAAGAAAATCAAGGGCAATGGTGATATATATGCGGATTAGTCACCAAAAAAAACACTCAACAAATGGCTATAACTTAAGGAATGTGTTTAGTGACGACATTAGATTTCTAATTGATGGAGAAAGGTCTGATGGCAAGAAAAGCTGCTTCTAGGAGGTGGTCAAGTGTTTTCGCTCTACGATTCCATTCTTGGGTGGTTGGTTTGTCCCTTGTTCCTGTAACTCGAATCCTAGCCCGGTATATCCCATTCTAATTTTACACCATTGTGAACCTTACGCCTTTTTTACTCTCTGATCGAGGTTCTCGGCGTTGAAAAATCTTCGTAAACCAAATCACACGTGTATATGATGACATTTAAGAGATGTACAGTCAAGAAAATCAAGGGCAATGGTGATATATATGCGGATTAGACACCCAAAAAAAACACTCAACAAATGGCTACAATGTAAGGAATGTGTTTAGTGACGGCTTCAGATTCCTAATTAATGGAGAAAGGTCTTGTGGCAAGAAAAGCTGCTTCTAGGAGGTTGTCAAGTGTTTTCGCTCGACGATTCCATTCTTGGCTAGTTGGTTTGGCCCTTGTTCCTGTAACTCGAATCCTAGCCCGGTATATCCAATTTTAATTTTTCACCATTGTGAACCTTACGCCTTTTTTACTCTCTGATCGAGATTCTCGGCATTGAAAAATCTTCGTAAACTAAATCACACGTGTATATGTTGACATTTAAGAGATATACAGTCAAGAAAATCAAGGGCAATGGTGATATATATTTGCGGATTAGACACAAAAAAAAAACACTCAACAAATGGCTACAATTTAAGGAATGTGTTTAGTGACGACATCAGATTCCTAATTGATGGAGAAAGGTATGGTGGCAAGAAAAGCTGCTTCTAGGAGGTTGTCAAGTGTTTTCACTCGACGATTCCATTCTTGGGTGGTTGGTTTGGCCCTTGTTCCTGTAACTTGAATCCTAGCCCGGTATATCCCATTTTAATTTTACACCATTGTGAACCTTACGCCTCTTTTACTCTCTGATCGAGGTTCTGGCATTGAAAAATCTTGGTAAACTAAATCACACGTGTATATGTTGACATTTAAGAAATATACAGTCAAGAAAATCAAGGGCAATGGTGATATATATGCGGATTAGACACAAAAAAAACACTCAACAAATGGCTACAATTTAAGGAATTTGTTTAGTGACGGCATCAGATTCTTAATTGATGGAGAAAGGTCTGGTGGCAAGAAAAGCTGCTTCTAGGAGGTTTTTTCAAGTGTTTTCGCTCGACGATTCCATTCTTGGGTGGTTGGTTTGGCCCTTGTTCTTGTAACTCGAATCCTAGCCCGTTATATTCCATTTTAATTTTACAACATTGTGAACCTTACGCCTTTTTTACTCGCTGATCGAGGTTCTCGGCATTGAAAAATCTTCGTAAACTAAATCACACGTGTATATGTTGACATTTAAGAGATATACAGTCAAGAAAATCAAGGGCAATGGTGATATATATGCAGATTAGACACCAAAAAAAACACTCAACAAATGGCTACAATTTAAGGAATCTGTTTAGTGACGGCATCAGATTCTTAATTGATGGAGAAAGGTCTGGTGGCAAGAAAAGCTGCTTCTAGGAGGTTGTCAAGTGTTTTCGCTCGACGATTCCATTCTTGGGTGGATGTGTTTGCCTTTGTTCCTCTAACTCGAATCCTAGCTAGGTATATCCCATTTTAATTTTACACCATTGTGAACCTAACGCCTTTTTTACTCTCTGATCGAGGTTCTCGGCATTGAAAAATCATCGTAAACTAAATCACACTTGTATATGTTGACATTTAAGAGATATACAGTCAAGAAAATCAAGGGCAATGGTGATATATATGCGGATTAGACACAAAAAAAAAAACACTCAACAAATGGCTACAATTTAAGGAATGTGTTTAGTGACGACATCAGATTCCTAATTAATGGAGAAAGTTCGGGTGGCAAGAAAAGCTGCTTCTAGCAGGTTGTCAAGTGTTTTCGCTCGACGATTCCATTCTTGGGTGGTTGGTTTGGCCCTTGTTCCTGTAACTCGAATCCTATACCAGTATATCCCATTTTAATTTTACACCATTGTGAACCTTAAGCCTTTTTTACTCTCTGATCGAGGTTCTCAGCATTGAAAAATCTTTGTAAACTAAATCACACGTGTATATGTTGACATTTAAGAAATATACAGTCCAGAAAATCAAGGGCAATGGTGATATATATGCGGATTAGACATAAAAAAAACACTCAACAAATGGCTACAATTTAAGGAATTTGTGTAGTGACGGCATCAGATTCTTAATTGATGGAGAAAGGTCTGGTGGCAAGAAAAGTTGCTTCTAGGAGGTTTTTTCAAGTGTTTTCGCTCGACGATTCCATTCTTGGGTCGTTGGTTTGGCCCTTGTTCTTGTAACTCGAATCCTAGCCCGTTATATCCCATTTTAATTTTACACCATTGTGAACCTTACGCCTTTTTTACTCTCTGATCGAGGTTCTCGGCCTTGAAAAATCTTCGTAAACTAAATCACACGTGTATATGTTGACATTTAAGAGATATACAGTCAAGAAAATCAAGGGCAATGGTGATATATATGCGGATTAGACACCAAAAAAAACACTCAACAAATGGCTACAATTTAAGGAATGTGTTTCGTGACGGCATCAGATTCTTAATTGATGGAAAAAGCTCTGGTGGCAAGAAAAGCTGCATCTAGGAGGTTGTCAAGTGTTTTCGCTCGACGATTCCATTCTTGGGTGGTTGGTTTGGCCCTTGTTCTCGTAACTCGAATCCTAGCCTGTTATATCCCATTTTAATTTTACACCATTGTGAACCTTACGTCATTTTTAGTCTCTGATCGAGGTTCTCGGCATTGAAAAATTTTCGTAAACTAAATCACACGTGTAGATGTTGACATTTAAGAGATATACAGTCAAGTAAATCAAGGGCAACGGTGATATATATGCGGATTAGACACAAAAAAAAAAAACACTCAACAAATGGCTACAATTTAAGGATTATGTTTAGAGACGGCATCAGATTCCTAATTGATGGAGAAAGGTCTGGTGGCAAGAAAAGCTGCTTCTAGGTGGTTGTCAAGTGTTTTCGCTCGACGATTCCATTCTTAGGTGGTTGGTTGGGCCCTTGTTCCTGTAACTCGAATCCTAGCCCGGTATATCCCATTTTAATTTCACACAATTGTGAACCTTACGTCATTTTTACTCTCTGATCGAGGTTCTCGGCGTTGAAAAATCTTCGTAAACTAAATCACACGTGTATATGTTGACATTTAAGAGATATACAGTCAAGAAAATCAAGGGCAATGGTGATATATATGCGGATTAGAAAAAAAAAACACTCAACAAATGGCTACAATTTAAGGAATGTGTTTAGTGACGGCATCAGATTCCTAATTGATGGAGAAAGGTCTGGTGGCAAGAAAAGCCGCTTCTAGGAGGTTGTCAAGTGTTTTCGCTCGATGATCCTATTCTTGGGTGGTTGGTTTGGCCCTTGTTCCTGTAACTCGAATCCTAGCCCGGTAGATCCCATTTTAATTTTACACCATTTGAACCTTACGCCTTTTTTACTCTCTGATCGAGGTTCTCGGCATTGAAAAATCTTCATAAGCTAAATTACACGTGTATATGTTGACATGTAAGAGATATACAGTCAAGAAAATCAAGGGAAATGGTGATATATATTTGCGGATTAGACACAAAAAAAACACCCAACAAATGGCTACAATTTAAGGAATGTGTTTAGTGACGGCATCAGATTCCTAATTTATGGAGAAAGGTCTGGTGGCAAGAAAAGCTGCTTCTAGGAGGTTGTCAAGTGTTTTCGCTCGATGATTCCATTCTTGGGTGGTTGGTTTGGCTCTTCTTCCGGTAACTCGAATCCTAGCCCTGTATACCCCATTTTAATTTCACACCATTGTGAACCTTACGCCCTTTTTACACTCTGATCGAGGTTCTCAGCGTTGAAAAATCTTCGTAAACTAAATCACACGTGTATATGTTGATATTTAAGAGATATACAGTCAAGAAAATCAAGGGCAATGGTGATATATATGCGGATTAGAAACAAAAAAAAAACACTCAACAAATGGCTACAATTTAAGGAATGTGTTTAGTGACGGCATCAGATTCCTAATTGATGGAGAAAGGTCTGGTAGCAAGAAAGCTGCTTCTAGGAGGTTGTCAAGTGTTTTCACTCGACGATTCCATTCTTGGGTGGTTGGTTTGGCCCTTGTTCCTGTAACTCGAATCCTAGCCCGGTATATCCCATTTTAATTTTACACAATTGTGAACCTTACGCCTTTTTTACTCTCTGATCGAGGTTCTCGGCATTGAAAAATCTTCGTAAACCAAATCAAACGTGTATATGTTGACATTTAAGAGATATACAGTCAAGAAAATCAAGGGCAATGGTGATATATTTGCGGATTAGACACCAAAAAAACACTCAACAAATTTCTACAATTTAAGGAATGTGTTTAGTGATGGGATCAGATTCCTAATTGATGGAGAAAGGTCTGGTGGCTAGAAAAGCTGCTTCTAGGAGGTTGTCAAGTGTTTTCGCTCGACGATTCCATTCTTGGGTGGTTGGTTTGGCCCTTGTTCCTGTAACTCGAATGCTAGCCAGGTATATCCCATTTTAATTTTAAACCATTGTGAACCTTACGCCTTTTTTTACTCTCTGATCGAGGTTCTCGGCATTGAAAAATAATCGTAAACTAAATCACGCTTGTATATGTTGACATTTAAGAGATATACAGTCAAGAAAATCAAGGGCAATGGTGATATATATGCGGATTAGACACAAAAAAAAAACACTCAACGAATGGTTACAATTTAAGGAATGTGTTTAGTGACGGCATCAAATTCCTAATTGATGGAGAAAGGTCTGGTGGCAAGAAAAGCTGCTTCTAGCAGGTTGTCAAGTGTTTTCGCTTGACGATTCCATTCTTGGGTGGTTGGTTTGGCCCTTGTTCCTGTAACTCGAATTCAAGCCAGGTATATCCCATTTTAAATTTACACCATTGTGAACCTTACACCTTTTTACTCTCTGATCGAGGTTCTCGACATTGAAAAATCTTCGTAAACTAAATCACACGTGTATATGTTGACATATAAGAGATACACAGTCAAGAAAATCAAGGGCAATGGTGATATATATACGGAATAGACACAAAAAAAAAAACACTCAACAAATGGCTACAATTTAAGGAATGTGTTTAGTGACGACATCAGATTCCTAATTGATGGAGAATAGTCTGGTGGCAAGAAAAGCTGCTTCTAGGAGGTTGTGAAGTGTTTTCGCTCGACGATTCCATTCTTGGGTGGTTGGTTTGTCCCTTGTTCCTGTAACCCGAATCCTTGCCAGGTATATCCCATTTTAAATTTACACCATTGTGAACATTACGCCTTTTTTACTCTCTAATCGAGGTTCTCGGCATTGAAAAATCTCCGTAAACTAAATCACACGTGTATATGTTGACATTTAAGAGATATACTGTCAAGAAAATCAAGGGCAATGGTGATATATATGCGCAATAGACACAAAAAAAACACTCCACAAATGGCTACAATTTAAGGAATGTGTTTAGTGACGGTATCAGATTCCTAATTGATGGAGAAAGGTCTGGTGGCAAGAAAAGCTGCTTCTAGGAGGTTGTCAAGTGTTTTCGCTCGATGATTCCATTCTTGGGTGGTTGGTTTGGCTCTTGTTCCGGAAACTCGAATCCTAGCCCTGTATACCCCATTTTAATTTCACACCATTGTGAACCTTACGCCTTTTTTACTCTCTGATCGAGGTTCTCGGCGTTGAAAAATCTTCGTAAACTAAATCACATGTGTATATGTTGATATTTAAGAGATATACAGTCAAGAAAATCAAGGGCAATGGTGATATATATGCGGATTAGACACAAAAAAAAAAACACTCAACAAATGGCTACAATTTAAGGATTATGTTTAGAGACGGCATCAGATTCCTAATTGATGGAGAAAGGTCTGGTGGCAAGAAAAGCTGCTTCTAGGTGGTTGTCAAGTGTTTTCGCTCGACGATTCCATTCTTAGGTGGTTGGTTGGGCCCTTGTTCCTGTAACTCGAATCCTAGCCCGGTATATCCCATTTTAATTTCACACAATTGTGAACCTTACGTCATTTTTACTCTCTGATCGAGGTTCTCGGCGTTGAAAAATCTTCGTAAACTAAATCACACGTGTATATGTTGACATTTAAGAGATATACAGTCAAGAAAATCAAGGGCAATGGTGATATATATGCGGATTAGAAAAAAAAAACACTCAACAAATGGCTACAATTTAAGGAATGTGTTTAGTGACGGCATCAGATTCCTAATTGATGGAGAAAGGTCTGGTGGCAAGAAAAGCCGCTTCTAGGAGGTTGTCAAGTGTTTTCGCTCGATGATCCTATTCTTGGGTGGTTGGTTTGGCCCTTGTTCCTGTAACTCGAATCCTAGCCCGGTAGATCCCATTTTAATTTTACACCATTTGAACCTTACGCCTTTTTTACTCTCTGATCGAGGTTCTCGGCATTGAAAAATCTTCATAAGCTAAATTACACGTGTATATGTTGACATTTAAGAGATATACAGTCAAGAAAATCAAGGGAAATGGTGATATATATTTGCGGATTAGACACAAAAAAAACACCCAACAAATGGCTACAATTTAAGGAATGTGTTTAGTGACGGCATCAGATTCCTAATTTATGGAGAAAGGTCTGGTGGCAAGAAAAGCTGCTTCTAGGAGGTTGTCAAGTGTTTTCGCTCGATGATTCCATTCTTGGGTGGTTGGTTTGGCTCTTCTTCCGGTAACTCGAATCCTAGCCCTGTATACCCCATTTTAATTTCACACCATTGTGAACCTTACGCCCTTTTTACACTCTGATCGAGGTTCTCGGCGTTGAAAAATCTTCGTAAACTAAATCACACGTGTATATGTTGATATTTAAGAGATATACAGTCAAGAAAATCAAGGGCAATGGTGATATATATGCGGATTAGAAACAAAAAAAAAACACTCAACAAATGGCTACAATTTAAGGAATGTGTTTAGTGACGGCATCAGATTCCTAATTGATGGAGAAAGGTCTGGTAGCAAGAAAGCTGCTTCTAGGAGGTTGTCAAGTGTTTTCACTCGACGATTCCATTCTTGGGTGGTTGGTTTGGCCCTTGTTCCTGTAACTCGAATCCTAGCCCGGTATATCCCATTTTAATTTTACACAATTGTGAACCTTACGCCTTTTTTACTCTCTGATCGAGGTTCTCGGCATTGAAAAATCTTCGTAAACCAAATCAAACGTGTATATGTTGACATTTAAGAGATATACAGTCAAGAAAATCAAGGGCAATGGTGATATATTTGCGGATTAGACACCAAAAAAACACTCAACAAATTTCTACAATTTAAGGAATGTGTTTAGTGATGGGATCAGATTCCTAATTGATGGAGAAAGGTCTGGTGGCTAGAAAAGCTGCTTCTAGGAGGTTGTCAAGTGTTTTCGCTCGACGATTCCATTCTTGGGTGGTTGGTTTGGCCCTTGTTCCTGTAACTCGAATGCTAGCCAGGTATATCCCATTTTAATTTTAAACCATTGTGAACCTTACGCCTTTTTTTACTCTCTGATCGAGGTTCTCGGCATTGAAAAATAATCGTAAACTAAATCACGCTTGTATATGTTGACATTTAAGAGATATACAGTCAAGAAAATCAAGGGCAATGGTGATATATATGCGGATTAGACACAAAAAAAAAAACACTCAACGAATGGTTACAATTTAAGGAATGTGTTTAGTGACGGCATCAAATTCCTAATTGATGGAGAAAGGTCTGGTGGCAAGAAAAGCTGCTTCTAGCAGGTTGTCAAGTGTTTTCGCTTGACGATTCCATTCTTGGGTGGTTGGTTTGGCCCTTGTTCCTGTAACTCGAATTCAAGCCAGGTATATCCCATTTTAAATTTACACCATTGTGAACCTTACACCTTTTTACTCTCTGATCGAGGTTCTCGACATTGAAAAATCTTCGTAAACTAAATCACACGTGTATATGTTGACATATAAGAGATACACAGTCAAGAAAATCAAGGGCAATGGTGATATATATACGGAATAGACACAAAAAAAAAAAACACTCAACAAATGGCTACAATTTAAGGAATGTGTTTAGTGACGACATCAGATTCCTAATTGATGGAGAATAGTCTGGTGGCAAGAAAAGCTGCTTCTAGGAGGTTGTGAAGTGTTTTCGCTCGACGATTCCATTCTTGGGTGGTTGGTTTGGCCCTTGTTCCTGTAACCCGAATCCTTGCCAGGTATATCCCATTTTAAATTTACACCATTGTGAACATTACGCCTTTTTTACTCTCTAATCGAGGTTCTCGGCATTGAAAAATCTCCGTAAACTAAATCACACGTGTATATGTTGACATTTAAGAGATATACTGTCAAGAAAATCAAGGGCAATGGTGATATATATGCGCAATAGACACAAAAAAAACACTCCACAAATGGCTACAATTTAAGGAATGTGTTTAGTGACGGTATCAGATTCCTAATTGATGGAGAAAGGTCTGGTGGCAAGAAAAGCTGCTTCTAGGAGGTTGTCAAGTGTTTTCGCTCGATGATTCCATTCTTGGGTGGTTGGTTTGGCTCTTGTTCCGGAAACTCGAATCCTAGCCCTGTATACCCCATTTTAATTTCACACCATTGTGAACCTTACGCCTTTTTTACTCTCTGATCGAGGTTCTCGGCGTTGAAAAATCTTCGTAAACTAAATCACATGTGTATATGTTGATATTTAAGAGATATACAGTCAAGAAAATCAAGGGCAATGGTGATATATATGCGGATTAGACACAAAAAAAAAAAAACACTCAACAAATGGCTACAATTTAAGGAATGTGTTTAGTGACGGCATCAGATTCCTAATTGATTGAGAAAGGTCCTGTGGCAAGAAAAGCTGCTTCTAAGAGGTTGTCAAGTTTTTCGCTCGACGATTCTATTCTTGGGTAGTTGGTTTGGCCCTTGTTTCTGTAACTTGAATCCTAGCCCGGTATATCCCATTTTAATTTTACACCATTGTGAACCTTACGCCTTTTTTACTCTCTGATCGAGGTTCTCGGCATTGAAAAATCTTCGTAAACTAAATTACACGTGTATATGTTGACATTTAAGAGATATACAGTCAAGAAAATCAAGGGAAATGGTGATATATATTTGCTGATTAGACTCCAAAAAAAAACACTCAACAAACGGCTACAATTTAAGGAATGTGTTTAGTGACGGCATCAGATTCCTAATTGATGGAGAAAGGTCTGGTGGCAAGAAAAGCTGCTTCTAGGAGGTTGTCAAGTGTTTTCGCTCGACGATTCCATTCTTGGGTGGTTGGTTTGGCCCTTGTTCCTGTAACTCGAATCCTAGACCGGTATATCCCATTTTAATTTTACACCATTGTGAACCTTACGCCTTTTTTACTCTCTGATTGAGGTTCTCGGCATTGAAAAATCTTCGTAAACCAAATCAAACGTGTATATGTTGACATTCAAGAGATATACAGTAAAGAAAATCAAGGGCAATGGTGATATATTGGCGGATTAGAAACCAAAAAAAACACTCAACGAATGGCTACAATTTAAGGAATGTGTTTAGTGAAGGGATCAGATTCCTAATTAATGGAGAAAGGTCTGGTGGCAAGAAAAGCTGCTTCTAGGAGGTTCTCAAGTGTTTTCGCTCGACGATTCCATTCTTGGGTGGTTGGTTTGGCCCTTGTTCCTATAACTCGAATACTAGCCAGGTATATCCCATTTTAATTTTACACAATTGTGAACCTTACACTTTTTTACTCCCTGATCAAGGTTCTCGGCATTGAAAAATCATCGTAAACTAAATCACACTTGTATATGTTGACATTTAAGAGATATACAGTCAAGAAAATCAAGGGCAATTGTGATATATATGCGGATTAGACACAAAAAAAAACACTCAACAAATGGCTTCAATTTAAGGATTGTGTTTTGTGACGGCATCAGATTCCTAATTGATGGAGAAAGGTCTAGTGGCAAGAAAAGCTGCTTCTAGGAGGTTGTCAAGTGTTTTCGCTCGACGATTCCATTCTTGGGTGGTTGGTTTGGCCCTTGTTCCTGTAACTTGAATCCTAGCCCGGTATATCCCATTTTAATTTTACACCATTGTGAACCTTACGCCTTTTTTACTCTCTGATTGAGGTTCTCGGCATTGAAAAATCTTCGTAAACCAAATCAAACGTGTATATGTTGACATTCAAGAGATATACAGTCAAGAAAATCAAGGGCAATGGTGATATATTGGCGGATTAGAAACCAAAAAAAACACTCAACGAATGGCTACAATTTAAGGAATGTGTTTAGTGAAGGGATCAGATTCCTAATTAATGGAGAAAGGTCTGGTGGCAAGAAAAGCTGCTTCTAGGAGGTTCTCAAGTGTTTTCGCTCGACGATTCCATTCTTGGGTGGTTGGTTTGGCCCTTGTTCCTATAACTCGAATACTAGCCAGGTATATCCCATTTTAATTTTACACAATTGTGAAGCTTACACTTTTTTACTCTCTGATCAAGGTTCTCGGCATTGAAAAATCATCGTAAACTTAATCACACTTGTATATGTTGACATTTAAGAGATATACAGTCAAGAAAATCAAGGGCAATTGTGATATATATGCGGATTAGACACAAAAAAAAAAAACACTCAACAAATGGCTACAATTTAAGGATTGTGTTTAGTGACGGCATCAGATTCCTAATTGATGGAGAAAGGTCTGGTGGTAAGAAAAGCTGCTTCTAGGAGGTTGTCAAGTGTTTTCGCTCGACGATTCCATTCTTGGGTGGTTGGTTTGGCCCTTGTTCCTGTAACTCGAATCCTAGCCCGTTATATCCCATTTTAATTTCACACCATTGTGAACCTTACGCCTTTTTTACTCTCTGATCGAGGTTCTCGGCGTTGAAAAATCTTCGTAAACCAAATCACACGTATATATGTTGACATTTAAGAGATATACAGTCAAGAAAATCATGGGCAATGGTGATATATATGCGGATTAGACACCAAAAAAAACACTCAACAAATGGCTACAATGTAAGGAATGTGTTTAGTGACGGCATCAGATTACTAATTGATGGAGAAAGGTCTTGTGGCAAGAAAAGCTGCTTCTAGGAGGTTGTTAAGTGTTTTCGCTCATGTTTCCATTCTTGGCTGGTTGGTTTGGCCCTTGTTCCTGTAACTCGAATCCTAGCCCGGTATATCACATTTTAATTTTACACCATTGTGAACCTTACGCCTTTTTTACTCTCTGATCGAGGTTCTGGGCATTGAAAAATCTTCGTAAACTAAATCACATGTGTATATGTTGACATTTAAGAGATATACAGTCAAGAAAATCAAGGGCAATGGTGATATATATTTACGGATTAGACACCAAAAAAAACACTCAACAAATGGCTACAATTTAAGGAATGTGTTTAGTGACGGCATCAGATTCCTAATTGTTGGAGAAAGGTCTGGTGGCAAGAAAAGCTGCTTCTAGGAGGTTGTCAAGTGTTTTCGCGCGACGATTCCATTCTTGGGTGGTTGGTTTGGCCCTTGTTCATGTAACTTGAATCCTAGCCCGGTATATCCCATTTTAATTTTACACCATTGTGAACCTTAAGCCTTTTTTACTCTCTGATCGAGGTTCTCGGCATTGAAAAATCTTTGTAAACTAAATCACACGTGTATATGTTGACATTTAAGAAATATACAGTCAAGAAAATCAAGGGCAATGGTGATATATATGCGGATTAGACACAAAAAAAATACTCAACAAATGGCTACAATTTAAGGAATTTTTTTAGTGACGGCATCAGATTCTTAATTGATGGAGAAAGGTCTGGTGGTAAGAAAAGCTGCTTCTAGGAGGTTTTTTCAAGTGTTTTCGCTCGACGATTCCATTCCTGGGTGGTTGGTTTGGCCCTTTTTCTTGTAACTCGAATCCTAGCCCGTTATATCCCATTTTAATTTTACACCATTGTGAACCTTACGCCTTTTTTACTCTCTGATCGAGGTTCTCGGCATTGAAAAATCTCCGTAAACTAAATCACACGTGTATATGTTGACATTTAAAAGATATACAGTCAAGAAAATCAAGGGCAATGGTGATATATATGCGGATTAGACACCAAAAAAAACACTCAACAAATGGCTACAATTTAAGGAATGTGTTTAGTGACGGAATCAGATTCCTAATTGATGGAGAAAGGTCTGGTAGCAAGAAAGCTGCTTCTAGGAGGTTGTCAAGTGTTTTCACTCGACGATTCCATTCTTGGGTGGTTGGTTTGGCCCTTGTTCCTGTAACTCGAATCCTAGACCGGTATATCCCATTTTAATTTCACACCATTGTGAACCTTACGCCATTTTTACTCTCTGATCGAGGTTCTCGGCGTTGAAAAATCTTCGTAAACTTAATCACACGTGTATATGTTGACATTTAAGAGATATACAGTCAAGAAAATCAAGGGCAATGGTGATATATATGCGGATTAGACACCAAAAAAATACACTCAACAAATGACTACAATTTAAGGAATGTGTTTAGTGACGGCATCAGATTCCTAATTGATGGAGAAAGGTCTGGTGGCAAGAAAAGCTGCTTCTAGGAGGTTGTCAAGGTTTTTCGCTCGACGATTCTATTCTTGGGTGGTTGGTTTGGCCCTTGTTTCTGTAACTCGAATCCTAGCCCGGTATATCCCATTTTAATTTTACACCATTGTGAACCTTACGCCTTTTTTACTCTCTGATCGAGGTTCTCGGCATTAAAAAATCTTCGTAAACTAAATTACACGTGTATATGTTGACCTTTAAGAGATATACAGTCAAGAAAATCAAGGGCAATGGTGATATATATTTGCTGATTAGACTCCAAAAAAAACACTCAACAAATGGCTACAATTTAATGAATGTGTTTAGTGGCGGCATCAGATTCCTAATTGATGGAGAAAGGTCTGGTGGTAAGAAAAGCTGCTTCTAGGAGGTTGTCAAGTGTTTTCGCTCGACGATTCCATTCTTGGGTGGTTGGTTTGGCCCTTGTTCCTGTAAGTCGAATCCTAGCCCGGTATATCCCATTTTAATTTTACACCATTGTGAACCTTACGCCTTTTTTACTCTCTGATTGAGGTTCTCGGCATTGAAAAATCTTCGTAAATAAAATCAAACGTGTATATGTTGACATTCAAGAGATATACAGTCAAGAAAATCAAGGGCAATGGTGATATATTGGCGGATTAGACACCAAAAAAAAAACTCAACGAATGGCTACAATTTAAGGAATGTGTTTAGTGAAGGGATCAGATTCCTAATTAATGGAGAAAGGTCTGGTGGCAAGAAAAGCTGCTTCTAGGAGGTTCTCAAGTGTTTTCGCTCGACGATTCCATTCTTAGGTGGTTGGTTTGGCCCATGTTCCTATAACTCGAATACTAGCCAGGTATATCCCATTTTAATTTTACACAATTGTGAACCATACGCTTTTTTACTCTCTGATCAAGGTTCTCGGCAATGAAAAATCATCGTAAACTAAATCACCCTTGTATATGTTGACATTTAAGAGATATATACAGTGAAGAAAATCAAGGGCAATTGTGATATATATGCGGATTAGACACAAAAAAAAAAAACACTCAACAAATGGCTACAATTTAAGGATTGTGTTTAGTGACGGCATCAGATTCCTAATTGATGGAGAAAGGTCTGGTGGCAAGAAAAGCTGCTTCTAGGAGGTTGTCAAGTGTTTTCGCTCAACGATTCCATTCTTGGGTGGTTGGTTTGGCCCTTGTTCCTGTAACTCGAATCCTAGCCCGTTATATCCCATTTTAATTTCACACCATTGTGAACCTTACGCCTTTTTTACTCTCTGATCGATGTTCTCGGCATAGAAAAATCTTCGTAAACTAAATCACACGTATATATGTTGACATTTAAGAGATATACAGTCAAGAAAATCAAGGGCAATGGTGATATACATTTGCGGATTAGACACAAAAAAAAAACACTCAACAAATGGCTACAATTTAATGAATGTGTTTAGTGACGGCATCAGATTCCTAATTGATGGAGAAATGTCTGGTGGCAAGAAAAGCTGCTTCTAGGAGGTTGTCAAGTGTTTTCGCTCGACGATTCCATTCTTGGGTGGTTGGTTTGGCCCTTGTTCCTGTAACTCGAATCCTAGCCCGGTATATCCCATTTTAATTTTACACCATTTTGAACCTTACGCCTTTTTTACTCTCTGATCGAGGTTCTCGGCATTGAAAAATCTTCGTAAGCTAAATTACACGTGTATATGTTGACATTTAAGAGATATACAGTCAAGAAAAACAAGGGCAATGGTGATATATTTGCGGATTAGACACCAAAAACACACTCAACAAATGGCTACAATTTAAGGAATGTGTTTAGTGACGGGATCAGATTCCTAATTGATTGAGAAAGGTCTGGTGGCAAGAAAAGCTGCTTCTAGGAGGTTGTCAAGTGTTTTCGCTCGACGATTCCATTCCTGGGTGGTTGGTTTGGCCCTTGTTCCTGTAACTCGAATCCAAGTCAGGTATATCCCATTTTAAATTTACACCATTGTGAACCTTACGCCTTTTTTACTCTCTGATCGAGGTTCTCGACATTGAAAAATCTTCGTAAACTAAATCACACGTGTATATGTTGACATATAAGAGATTCACAGTCAAGAAAATCAAGGGCAATGGTGATATATATACGGAATAGACACAAAAAAAAAACACTCAACAAATGGTTACAATTTAAGGAATGTGTTTAGTGACGGCATCAGATTCCTAATTGATGGAGAAAGGTCTGGTGGCAAGAAAAGCTGCTTCTAGCAGGTTGTTTTCGCTCGACGATTCCATTCTTGGGTGGTTGGTTTGGCCCTTGTTCCTGTAACTCGAATCCAAGCCAGGTATATCCCATTTTAAATTTACACCATTGTGAACCTTACGCCTTTTTTACTCTCTGATCGAGGTTCTCGACATTGAAAAATCTTCGTAAACTAAATCACACGTGTATATGTTGACATATAAGAGATACACAGTCAAGAAAATCAAGGGCAATGGTGATATATATGCGGATTAGACACAAAAAAAAACACTCAACAAATGGCTACAATTTAAGGAATGTGTTTAGTGACGACATCAGATTCCTAATTGATTGAGAAAGGTTTGGTGGCAAGAAAAGCTGCTTCTGGTAGGTTTTCAAGTGTTTTCGCTCGACGATTCCATTCTTGGGTGGTTGGTTTGGCCCTTGTTCCTGTAACTCGAATCCTAGCCAGGTATATCCCATTTTAAATTTACACCGTTGTGAACCTTACGCCTTTTTTACTCTCTAATCGAGGTTCTCGGCATTGAAAAATCTTCGTAAACTATATCACACGTGTATATGTTGACATTTAAGAGATATACAGTCAAGAAAATCAAGGGCAATGGTGATATATATGCGCATTAGACACACAAAAAAAACACTCCACAAATGGCTACAATTTAAGGAATCTGTTTAGTGAAGGCATCAGATTCCTAATTGATGGAGAAAGGTCTGGTGGCAAGAAAAGCTACTTCTAGGAGGTTGTCAAGTGTTTTCGCTCGATGATTCCATTCTTGGGTGGTTGGTTTGGCTCTTGTTCCGGTAACTCGAATCCTAGCCCTGTATACCCCATTTTAATTTCACACCACTGTGAACCTTACGCCTTTTTTACTCTCTGATCGAGGTTCTCGGCATTGAAAAATCTTCGTAAACTAAATCACACGTGTATATGTTGATATTTAAGAGATATACAGTCAAGAAAATCACGGACAATGGTGAGATATATGTGGATTAGACACAAAAAACAAAAAAAACACTCAACAAATGGCTACAATTTAAGGAATGTGTTTAGTGACGGCATCAGATTCCTAATTGATGGAGAAAGGTCTGGTGGCAAGAAAAGCTGCTTCTAGGAGGTTGTCAAGGTTTTTCGCTCGACGATTCTATTCTTGGGTGGTTGGTTTGGCCCTTGTTTCTGTAACTCGAATCCTTGCCCGGTATATCCCATTTTAATTTTACACCATTGTGAACCTTACGCCTTTTTTACTCTCTGATCGAGGTTCTCGGCATTAAAAAATCTTCGTAAACTAAATTACACGTGTATATGTTGACATTTAAGAGATATACAGTCAAGAAAATCAAGGGCAATGGTGATATATATTTGCTGATTAGACTCCAAAAAAAAACACTCAACAAATGGCTACAATTTAAGGAATGTGTTTAGTGGCGGCATCAGATTCCTAATTGATGGAGAAAGGTCTGGTGGTAAGAAAAGCTGCTTCTAGGAGGTTGTCAAGTGTTTTCGCTCGACGATTCCATTCTTGGGTGGTTGGTTTAGCCCTTGTTCCTGTAAGTCGAATCCTAGCCCGGTATATCCCATTTTAATTTTACACCATTGTGAACCTTACGCCTTTTTTACTCTCTGATTGAGGTTCTCGGCATTGAAAAATCTTCGTAAATAAAATCAAACGTGTATATGTTGACATTCAAGAGATATACAGTCAAGAAAATCAAGGGCAATGGTGATATATTGGCGGATTAGACACCAAAAAAAACTCAACGAATGGCTACAATTTAAGGAATGTGTTTAGTGAAGGGATCAGATTCCTAATTAATGGAGAAAGGTCTGGTGGCAAGAAAAGCTGCTTCTAGGAGGTTCTCAAGTGTTTTCGCTCGACGATTCCATTCTTGGGTGGTTGGTTTGGCCCATGTTCCTATAACTCGAATACTAGCCAGGTATATCCCATTTTAATTTTACACAATTGTGAACCTTACGCTTTTTTACTCTCTGATCACGGTTCTCGGCAATGAAGAATCATCGTAAACTAAATCACCCTTGTATATGTTGATATTTAAGAGATATACAGTGAAGAAAATCAAGGGCAATTGTGATATATATGCGGATTAGACACAAAAAAAAAAACACTCAACAAATGGCTACAATTTAAGGATTGTGTTTAGTGACGGCATCAGATTCCTAATTGATGGAGAAAGGTCTGGTGGCAAGAAAAGCTGCTTCTAGGAGGTTGTCAAGTGTTTTCGCTCAACGATTCCATTCTTGGGTGGTTGGTTTGGCCCTTGTTCCTGTAACTCGAATCCAAGCCCGGTATATCCCATTTTAATTTCACACCATTGTGAACATTACGCCTTTTTTACTCTCTGATCGATGTTCTCGGCATTGAAAAATCTTCGTATACTAAATCACACGTGTATATGTTGACATTTAAGAGATATACAGTCAAGAAAATCAAGGGCAATGGTGATATATATGCGGATTAGACACAAAAAAAAACACTCAACAAATGGCTACAATTTAAGGAATGTGTTTAGTGACGGCATCAGATTCCTAATTGATGGAGAAAGGTCTGGTGGCAAGAAAAGCTGCTTCTAGGAGGTTGTCAAGTGTTTTCGCTCGACGATTATATTCTTGGGTGGTTGGTTTGGCCCTTGTTCCTGTAACTCGAATCCTAGCCCGGTATATCCCATTTTAATTTTACACCATTGTGAACCTTACGTCTTTTTTACTCTCTGATCGAGGTTCTCGGCATTGAAAAATTTTCGTCAACTAAATTACACGTGTATATGTTGACATTTAAGAGATATACAGTCAAGAACATCAAGGGCAATGGTGATATATATTTGCGGATTAGTCACCAAAAAAAGACACTCAACAAATGGCTACAATTTAAGGAATGTGTTTAGTGACGGCATCAGATTCCTAATTGATGGAGAACGGTCTGGTGGCAAGAAAAGCTGCTTTTAGGAGGTTGTCAAGTGTTTTCGCTAGACGATTCCATTCTTGGGTGGTTGGTTTGGCCCTTGTTCCTGTAACTCGAATCCTAGCCCGGTATATCCCATTTTAATTTTACACCATTGTGAACCTTACGCCTTTTTTACTCTCTGATCGAGGTTCTCGGCATTGAAAAATCTTCATAAACCAAATCAAACGTGTATATGTTGACATTTAAGAGATATACAGTCAAGAAAATCAAGGGCAATGGTGATATATTTGCGAATTAGACACCAAAAAAACACTCAACAAATGGCTACAATTTAAGGAATGTGTTTAGTGACGGGATAAGATTCCTTATTGATGGAGAAAGGTCTGGGGGCAAGAAAAGCTGCTTCTAGGAGGTTGTCAAGTGTTTTCGCTCGACGATTCCATTCTTGGGTGGTTGGTTTGGCCATTGTTCTTGTAACTCGAATCCTAGCCAGGTATATCCCATTTTAAATTTACACCATTGTGAACCTTACGCCTTTTTTACTCTCTGATGAAGGTTCTCGGCATTGAAAAATCTTCGTAAACTAAATCACACGTGTATATGTTGACATTTAAGAGATACACAGTCAAGAAAATCAAGGGCAATGGTGATATATATGCGGATTAGACAAAAAAAACACTCAACAAATGGCTACAATTTAAGGAATGTGTTTAGTGACGGCATCAGATTCCTAATTGATGGAGAAAGGTCTGGGGGCAAGAAAAGCTGCTTCTAGGAGGTTGTGAAGATTTTTCGGTCGACGATTCCATTCTTGGGTGGTTGGTTTGGCCCTTGTTCCTGTAACTCGAATCCTAGCCAGGTATATCCCATTTTAAATTTACACCATTGTGAACCTTACGCCTTTTTTACTCTCTGATCGAGGTTCTCGGCATTGAAAAATCTTCATAAACCAAATCAAACGTGTATACGTTGACATTTAAGAGATATACAGTCAAGAAAATCAAGGGCAATGGTGATATATTTGCGAATTAGACACCAAAAAACACTCAATAAATGGCTACAATTTAAGGAATGTGTTTAGTGACGGGATCAGATTCCTAATTGATGGAGAAAGGTCTGGTGGCAAGAAAAGCTGCTTCTAGGAGGTTGTCAAGTGTTTTCGCTCGACGATTCCATTCTTGGGTGGTTGGTTTGGCCATTGTTCCTGTAACTCGTTTCCTAGCCAGGTATATCCCATTTTAATTTTAAACCATTGTGAACCTTATGCCTTTTTTACTCTCTGATCGAGGTTCTCGGCATTGAAAAATAATCGTAAACTAAATCACGCTTGTATATGTTGACATTTAAGAGATATACAGTCAAGAAAATCAAGGGAAATGGTGATATATATGCAGATTTGACACAAAAAAAACACTCAACAAATGGCTACAATTTAAGGAATGTGTTTAGTGACGGTATCAGATTCCTAATTGATGAAGAAAGGTCTGGTGGCAAGAAAAGCTGCTTCTAGCAGGTTGTCAAGTGTTTTCGCTCGATGATTCTATTCTTGGGTGGTTGGTTTGGCCCTTGTTCCTTTAACTCGAATCCTAGCCAGGTATATCCCATTTTAAATTTACACCATTGTGAACCTTACGCCTTTTTTACTCTCTGATCAAGGTTCTCGGCATTGAAAAATCTTCGTAAACTAAATCACACGTGTATATGTTGACACTTAAGAGATACAGTCAAGAAAATCAAGGGCAATGGTGATATATATGCGGATTAGACACAAAAAAAACACTCAACAAATGGCTACAATTTAAGGAATGTGTTTAGTGACGGCATCAGATTCCTAATTGATGGAGAAAGTTCTGGGGGCAAGAAAAGCTGCTTCTAGGAGGTTGTGAAGGTTTTTCGGTCGACGATTCCATTCTTGGGTGGTTGGTTTGGCCCTTGTTCCTGTAACTCGAATCCTAGCCAGGTATATCCCATATTAAATTTACACCATTGTGAACCTTACGCCTTTTTTACTCTCTGATCGAGGTTCTCGGTATTGAAAAATCTTCATAAACCAAATCACACGTGTATATGTTGACATATAAGAGATATACAGTCAAGAAAATCAAGGGCAATGGTGATATATATTTGCGGATTAGACTCCAAAAAAAAACACTCAACAAATGGCTACAATTTAAGGAATGTGTTTAGTGACGGCCTCAGATTCCTAATTGATGGAGAAAGGTCTGGTGGCAAGAAAAGCTGCTTCTAGGAGGTTGTCAAGTGTTTTCGCTCGACGATTCCATTCTTGGGTGGTTGGTTTGGCCCTTGTTCCTGTAACTCGAATCCTAGCCCGGTATATCCCATTGTAATTTTACACCATTGTGAACCTTACGCCTTTTTTACTCTCTGATTGAGGTTCTCGGCATTGAAAAATCTTCGTAAATAAAATCAAACGTGTATATGTTGACATTCAAGAGATATACAGTCAAGAAAATCAAGGGCAATGGTGATATATTGGCGGATTAGTCACCAAAAAAAAAACTCAACGAACGGCTACAATTTAAGGAATGTGTTTAGTGAAGGGATCAGATTCCTAATTAATGGAGAAAGGTCTGGTGGCAAGAAAAGCTGCTTCTAGGAGGTTCTCAAGTGTTTTCGCTCGACGATTCCATTCTTGGGTGGTTGGTTTGGCCCATGTTCCTATAACTCGAATACTAGCCAGGTATATCCCATTTTAATTTTACACAATTGTGAACCTTACGCTTTTTTACTCTCTGATCAAGGTTCTCGGCATTGAAAAATCATCGTAAACTAAATCACACTTGTATATGTTGACATTTAAGAGATATACAGTGGAGAAAATCAAGGGCAATTGTGATATATATGCGGATTAGACACAAAAAAAAACACTCAACAAATGGCTACAATTTAAGGATTGTGTTTAGTGACGGCATCAGATTCCTAATTGATGGAGAAAGGTCTGCTGGTAAGAAAAGCTGCTTCTAGGAGGTTGTCAAGTGTTTTCGCTCAACGATTCCATTCTTGGGTGGTTGGTTTGGCCCTTGTTCCTGTAACTCGAATCCTAGCCCGGTATATCCCATTTTAATTTCACACGATTGTGAACCTTACGCCTTTTTTACTCTCTGATCGATGTTCTCGGCATTGAAAAATCTTCGTAAACTAAATCACACGTATATATGTTGACATTTAAGAGATATACAGTCAAGAACATCAAGGGAAATGGTGATATATATTTGCGGATTTGTCACCAAAAAAAAGACACTCAACAAATGGCTACAATTTAAGGAATGTGTTTAGTGACGGCATCAGATTCCTAATTGATGGAGAAAGGTCTGGTGGCAAGAAAAGCTGCTTCTAGGAGGTTGTCAAGTGTTTTCGCTCGACGATTCCATTCTTGGGTGGTTGGTTTGGCCCTTGTTCCTGTAACTCGAATCCTAGCCCGGTATATCCCATTTTAATTTTACACCATTGTGAACCTTACGCCTTTTTTACTCTCTGATCGAGGTTGTCGGCATTGAAATATCTTCATAAACCAAATCAAACGGGTATATGTTGACATTTAAGAGATATACAGTCAAGAAAATCAAGGGCAATGGTGATATATTTGCGAATTAGACACCAAAAAAACCCTCAACAAATGGCTACAATTTAAGGAATGTGTTTAGTGACGGGATCAGATTCCTAATTGATGGAGAAAGGTCTGGTGGCAAGAAAAGCTGCTTCTAGGAGGTTGTCAAGTGTTTTCGCTCGACGATTCCATTCTTGGGTGTTTGGTTTGGCCATTGTTCCTGTAACTCGATTCCTAGCCAGGTATATCCCATTTTAATTTTAAACCATTGTGAACCCTATGCCTTTTTTACTCTCTGATCGAGGTTCTCGGCATTGAAAAATAATCGTAAACTAAATCACGCTTGTATAAGTTGACATTTAAGAGATATACAGTCAAGAAAATCAAGGGCAATGGTGATATATATGCAGATTTGACACAAAAAAAACACTCAACAAATGGCTACAATTTAAGGAATGTGTTTAGTGATGGCATCAGATTCCTAATTGATGAAGAAAGGTCTGGTGGCAAGAAAAGCAGCTTCTAGCAGGTTGTCAAGTGTTTTCGCTTGACGATTCCATTCTTGGGTGGTTGGTTTGGCCCTTGTTCCTGTAACTCGAATCCTAGCCAGGTATATCCCATTTTAAATTTACACCATTGTGAACCTTACGCCTTTTTTACTCTCTGATCAAGGTTCTCGGCATTGAAAAATCTTCGTAAACTAAATCACACGTGTATATGTTGACATTTAAGAGATACACAGTCAAGAAAATCAAGGGCAATGGTGATATATATACGGAATAGACACAAAAAAAACACTCAACAAATGGCTACAATTTAAGGAATGTGTTTAGTGACAACATCAGATTCCTAATTGACAGAGAAAAGTCTGGGGGCAAGAAAAGCTGCTTCTAGGAGGTTGTCAAGTGTTTTCGCTCGACGATTCCATTCTCTGGTGGTTGGTTTGGCCCTTGTTCCTGTAACTCGAATCCTAGCCAGGTATATCCCATTTTAAATTTACAGCATTGTGAACCTTACGCCTTTTTTACTCTCTGATCGAGGTTCTCGGCATTGAAAAATCTTCATAAAGTAAATCACACGTGTATATGTTGACATTTAAGAGATATACAGTCAAGAAAATCAAGGGCAATGGTGATATATATGCGCATTAGACACAAAAAAAAAACACCCAACAAATGGCTACAATTTAAGGAATGTGTTTAGTGACGGCATCAGATTCCTAATTAATGGAGAAAGGTCTGGTGGCAAGAAAAGCTGTTTCTAGGAGGTTGTCAAGTGTTTTCGCTCGATGATTCCATTCTTGGGTGGTTGGTTTGGCTCTTGTTCCTGTAACTCGAATCCTAGCCCTGTATACCCCATTTTAATTTCACACCATTGTGAACCTTACGCCTTTTTTACTCTCTGATCGAGGTTCTCGGCATTGAAAGATCTTCGTAAACTAAATCACACGTGTATATGTTGACATTTAAAAGATATATAGTCAAGAAAATCAAGGGCAATGGTGATATATATGCGGATTAGACACAAAAAAAAACACTCAACAAATGGCTACAATTTAAGGAATGTGTTTAGTGACGGCATCAGATTCCTAATTGATGGAGAAAGGTCTGGTGGCAAGAAAAGCTGCTTCTAGGAGGTTGTCAAGTGTTTTCGCTCGACGATTCTATTCTTGGGTGGTTGGTTTGGCCCTTGTTCCTGTAACTCGAATCCAAGCCCGGTATATCCCATATTAATTTTACACCATTGTGAACCTTACGCCTTTTTTACTCTCTGATCGAGGTTCTCGGCATTGAAAAGTGATGTAGCGCGTGATACGGAAACGAAGATCAAACACGGTGATTCTAAGAATACCCGTGTGTTCTTCCCCAACCCCCAAATTGCAACCCAAAGGCCACAGAATTTGAAGTGAAAAATCAGTTTTCTCAAAATTCAATTCTAAACTTCTCATTAGCTTTAGCAACATATAAATAGAGACTGAAATTCGAAACGGGCCTAAAAAAGGATAACGGGCCAAACACACGGCCTAAAACAAAAAGCCCAAAATAGTTCAAAAAACATAAAAATGCAAATAAGTAATAGAAATAAGCGTTTTTTTGGCCCGGACGATGACCCAAACCGCCAAAGGCGTTTGCAGCAAGATGGAGCTTTTTCTCACGTTCGTTTCGCCTGGTCGCACGCCCAAAACGGACCTCCGTAGCCCAAGTTAGAGCCATTTTAGTGAAGCCCCTTTTGTTACGCGGTCTTGGGCCTCCAAATACAAAATAGCCTGTTCCTCCACACTTGGGCCCGCATCAAAAAGTCTTCGTAAACTAAATTACACGTGTATATGTTGACATTTAAGAGATATACAGTCAAGAACATCAAGGGAAATGGTGATATATATTTGCGGATTAGTCACCAAAAAAAAGGCACTCAACAAATGGGTACAATTTAAGGAATGTGTTTAGTGACGGCATCAGATTCCTACTTGATGGAGAAAGGTCTGGTGGCAAGAAAAGCTGCTTCTAGGAGGTTGTCAAGTGTTTTCGCTCGACGATTCCATTCTTGGGTGGTTGGTTTGGCCCTTGTTCCTGTAACTCGAATCCTAGCCCGGTATATCCCATTTTAATTTTACACCATTGTGAACCTTACGCCTTTTTTACTCTCTGATCGAGGTTCTCGGCATTGAAATATCTTCAGATCTCGGCAATCTCTCAAACGAGATTTCGGTACTAAGACCATATGCCAATGAATAGTTCCCACCTGACTTGAAGTCTGTTAGGTTTGTATCATCCTGCACATTTTAGTCTGATTGTGAGCCTACCGATACATCGTTAGTAGAGATACTTATCATTTTTCTTTTTGTTTTTCATTTTGAACACGTTGACGACCACACCAGTGAACATCATCATTTTCCTTTATCCAAGAAACTCATTTTTGGTTTTTCTATTGTTTTTGAAATTTTCATTTTTCAAACGAAAAGACAGAAAGTAACGACATCTTTTTGGATTTTGAAATTTTGCAATGTTTTTGTATTTTCTTGAAATATCTCCCCCTAAAATGCTCAAAGTTTACGAAAACTAAAATCTTTTTGAATTTTCAGAGTTTATAAAGAAAATATTTACAAAAACGATCAGCCAAAGAAGTTTACTTGGGTATCACCTTAATGCCATTGACCAAAAGTAGATAATCAAAACGTGATTTATCAAATGCTTTTGTAAACAGGTCGGCACGTTGGTGATCGGTGGGGACATGAACGACATCGATTAATTTCTTGTCAAAACAATCACGTATGAAGTGATATTTAATGTCGATGTGTTTAGTTTTGGAATGCTGCACAGGATTTCTAGTGATCTGTAAAGCAGCATTATTATCAACAAAAATATGAGTAGATAGGAATTCTAAACCGTAGTCGCGCATTTGTTGTTGTATCCAAAGAACTTGGGAGCAACAACTCGAGGCATCAATATATTCTGTTTCACATGTTGATGTAGCAACACACGTTTGCTTCTTGCACTGCCACGTGACTAGGCGATTTCCTAAGAACTGACATCCTGCTGTTGTCGATTTGCCATCGATTTTGCAACCACCAAAATCAGAATCACTGTATGCAATTAATTCAAAGCTATCATCCCTAGGGTACCAAAGACCAAGGTCCGGGCATCCCTTCAAATAGCGAAAAATCCTTTTGATAGCTGACAGATGAGAGGCCTTCGGGTTTGCTTGATATCTTGCAAGTAGGCATGTTGGATACATTATGTCAGGCCACGAAGCGGTGAGATACATGAGAGATCCGATCATGGCGCGATAGTAAGAAGAGTTGACACTTTCTCCCTTCAAATCCGGAGTAATCCCGTGATTCTGCGGAAGAGGGGTACCAATGGGCGTTGCATCTGACATTTGGAATCGGCTCAAAATGTCACCAACATATTTAGTCTGATGGATGAATATCCCAGACTCTGTTTGTTGAACTTGTAGGCCCAAGAAGAAATTCATCTCCCCCATAGCGCTCATTTCAAACTTTTCCTGCATAACGCGTTCGAATTGCCTGCATAATGATTCATTAGTTGAACCAAAAATTATATCATCTACATATACCTGCACCAGCAGAAGATCTCCATCTTGTTCCTTGATAAAGAGTGTGCAATCAATAAGACCTCGTCGAAATCCATTTTCTAGAAGATAGTTGGATAAGGTTGCGTACCAAGCCCTAGGTGCTTGATGTAAACCATAAAGAGCTTTGTTTAGCAACCAAACCCGATCGGGGTGAATAGGATCTTCAAAACCTAGAGGTTGTTCGACGTGCACCTCTTCTTGAACTATACCATGAAGAAAAGCACTTTTGACGTCCATCTGGTAAACTTTGAATCCTTTGAAAGAAGCATAAGCTAAGAAGATCCGAATAGCTTCCAGACGTGCAACGGGTGCATAAACTTCATTGTAGTCAATGCCTTCTATCTGGCGAAAACCCTGAACAACCAGTCTCGCCTTGTTGCGAATAACAATTCCACGGTCGTCCTTCTTGCATTTGTAAACCCATCGTGTGCCAATTTTCTTGTAATTATCCGGCTTTTCAACAAGCTTCCAAACACTAAGCTTTTGAAATTATTGCAGTTCATCCTACATGGCTTCAACCCAAGAATTATCTTTTAAAGCTTCCTTCCAAGACTTTGGTTCTTCTTGTGACACGTAGTACGCAAAGGACCAATCGTTTTGAAGACCAGATTCTCTAATGGCTGAATATAAACTAGCACTCCAGTTATTTCTTAGCTGATTACGCGTCTGCACACCGCTGTGGACATCTCATATAATGTTCTGCTGTGGATGGGTATTGTGAATCCTCAATTCAGGATTTTCAGGAACACTAGTATTAATACCCAAATTGTTAAGATTAAGATCAGCAACCAACTCCGCACCGGGAATATGAGTGGAAGTGGATGCATTTCCTTCAGCAGTATCATCATTCTGCACTTGAGGTGTTTCTAAAGAAGTGCCATGAATAGGAACAACCGGGGCAGAAGTGCCTTCAGTCGCATCAAGATGTTCATCATCTTCCGATGATTCACTAGCATCTTCAAATACCTCATTTTGAACAGTATTGTTAACTGAATTAGAACCTTGTGGGTTAACAATAATTGGTCTTACCAAAGACGAGCCAGCAACGTTGTCACTATCAAATAACATTTGAACAGCTGCAGATTCTTCATCAAAGGTAGGCAGATTAAAGGAGTCGAATATCCCATCGTAATCGAACATCCAAGGATCACCCGGAGATCTAACAGGATTTGTGTACCTTTGAACCCTTACTTCATTCCAAAGCTCAATCTTTTTGGTGGTCAGATTCCATACACGAAAATTTGGAGTTGCATATCCAAGGAAGAAACCTTCGATAGCTTTTGCGCCAAACTTTCCATCTGGGTCAATCATGGTACATGGACCGCCAAAGGGTTCAAGGAAAGAAAGATCCGGTTTCCTTTTCTGTAGAAGTTCGAAACAAGTTTTGCCATGCCCCTTAACTGTAAGAACTCTATTCAATGTGTAGCATGCAGTCGACAAAGCTTCTGCCCAGAATTGAACAGGAAGCTCCGACTCTACTAACATAGTTCTTGCAGTCTCAATAATCGTGCGATTCTTCCTCTCAGCGACACCGTTTTGTTGTGGAGTATAGCGAGAACTGTATTCATGAAGAATGCCTTTAGAAGTACAAAACTCATCCATCACACGGTTCTTGAATTCAGTTCCATTGTCGCTTCGGATCCTTTTCACTTTCAAAGTGTATAAATTCTCCAACATTGTGAGAAGATCCTTGAGGATTCCCGGAGTATCACTCTTGTGTGCCATGAAAGCTACCCAAGAAAATCTAGAATAATCATCAGTAACAACCAGACAATAAGCATCTCCGAATGTTGTCTTGTGCTTCATAGGTCCAAAGAGATCCATATGAAGACGTTCGAGAGGCATGCTAACAGAGTTGATTTTCTTCAGAGGGTGAGACTTCTTTGTTTGTTTCCCTTTCTGGCATGAAACACATATATCTTGTAGATGAAAACTTCTCACAGGCACACCATTCACTAGGTTATTTTTCACCAAATGGTTCATTTTCCTCAAGTGAATGTGCCCCATTCTTCTGTGCCAAGAAATAGACTCCTTCTCTGTGGCCTTTGAGACAAAACATGTTACTTGCACAGATGACGTAATAGCTTGGCTCATGTCAAGAATATAAAGATCATTAATTCTTGGAGCCGATAATAGAATCCATTCATCAGGAATCTTGAATCCAGGTTTAAGCACATAACAACCGGCATCATCAAAATGCACGGTGAACTTTTTATCGCATATTTGCGACACACTGAGAAGATTATGATCAAGTTGACGAACATAATTAATCTTTTCAAAACATACCACACCATTGGAGATCATTCCTTCTCCGGTGATATATCCGCCTTTGTCTCCTGCGAATGCGACATAGCATCCTCTAATATTTCTCACATCATATAGAAGCCGTAAGTCGCCCGTCATGTGCCTGGATGCCCCACTATCAAGAATCCAATGACTACTGATAGTTCCTCCTGGAACACCCTGCACATTTCATCCAATGATTAGTTAAGGATGGGGACCCAAGCCATAGTGGTCTTGGGTCGTCCCTGAGCATCACGAATAGTGATCTCGATCTGTTGATGATTTTCCAAACTAACAACTCCCCCTGAACTTTCACCTTTCTTAGGTTTCCAAGTTTGTTTTTATTTACCAGATTCAGTTTTGTAAACAGATTTTGAAACTTCTGGTTTTAAAGATGAACTTGGTTCCCTTGGAACAAATTTGACCTCAGATTTTAAGGCCTTTTCTATTTTCTTCACATTTTGATGTCGTTGTTTCGTTTCCTGTTCTTTAACAGTTCTTTTATCATGTTTTGGGGAAACGGAACGACATTGAGGGTGAATATTTTCAGGTGGCGCTTTCTCAACAAATTTCTCTTTTGGAGTGTTTGCACAATCTTTGATGATGTGCCCAAACTCCCCACATTTAAAACACGTTCTCCTCTCAACAAACTTAGGAGAAACGGATCGACGCTCATATGTCAAACCTGTAGAACCTGAGGTACTTGCCTTTTCATCACACCCGTTTGAATGTTGAGTGTAATTATTTTGACTGTTACGCTTTAAAATCTTGACTTTTTGTACAAAATCAGTGTTTGATTTGTTAGCAAAAATCTCAATTTTATCAGTACCCTCAGATGCCACAAATCTGACATCATTATTTTTCTTTTGATTACGAGCTCCATTTGTTTCAAACTTTGATTTAGAAACATTTGGTCTTTGAGCTCGTTGAAATGGTTGTTTACCCTTAGAAGCAAAAGGTTGTTGCTTTGTTGGGAAGTTTTGATTTCCAAATTTCTTTTTGATTTCAGCTTTAGGAATTGGATCACATTGAGTCACAATAACTCCCGGGATCGTCTTTCCCAAAAACTTACTTGTGTTATTTTCAAAAACGTTATCAATCAATGATGGATTGACATTTTTAATTGGAAAATCATTATCTGAGTAGATTTTAGAATCACCAACCAAAGTATACAACATCTTGTTACTCTTAACAGTAGACACAGGTTTCTTGTCATTTATGACAGGATTAATCACATTTTTGGTAACTTGTTGCACAACAGGAATAGGAGGATCACAAAGAATATGATTCTCAATTGGAATTTCTATTCCCTTTTTCTTATCAAGTGATTCATCCTGGTCATTTGCATCTGTTTCATCATCAGATGAATCATAATCCTCAACAATTGGAGGACTTTGACTCACTGATGTTGAAGTTTCTGTTTCAACAGATGAGGTTCCCGAGGAATTGTTCGGTTTGAACCCTAATCCAGTAGTAAATTCCTCATAATTAAGAGGCACACTGGGTTCAAAACGAGGCATATCCTCTTCATCAGGTGGTCGAGCATAGTTGTGTCTCAAAGGGGGCGGACATTTCTTATACCCAACACCACTCTTGTTTTTCTTCAGTTGTTGAACATCAATTATGTGATCGAGCACAAATCGGGAGTTAGAATAACTCTCCAATTTTTGCTTGATCGCATTGTGCTCACATTTTGCAATGGCTAAATCCTTTTTGGTTTCCTCAACGAGATTTATGTACTTGTTAATACTAACTTGTTTGTGATAAACAACTTTAGTAGTTTCGGAAACACTTTTCTTTAAATTTTCAATTAAAGATTTAAAATCTTTTTCGTTTCTTGTTAAAGCCATATTTTCCTCTTTGCACTTAGCCATTTCAACAACTAAACTTTGATTGTGACCATGAATTTTGTCACTTTCAAGTTTCATTGTTACACATTCAAGTCTCATATAATCACAGTCTCTACATATGATAAGAGTTTCAGGTGTTACCTGGCTAGAAGAGGCTGAAACATTTGCCATAAAGGCAGTTTGAAAAGAAAAAGATCCGTCTTCAGAGAAGAACTTCTCCATTTCCTTAGATGCTATCCCAGCCTTCTTGATAAGAACAAATTTCTGAGACTTCAATTCCTCTGCTTCATTCAACAAGTCATCAATAGAAGTCGCTTCTTCTTTCACATCTCCCGAAATAGAACTTTCTTCATCCGAACTCCCGGTATAACCCGAACTGTCGTCACTTTCAGAAAATTCTTCTTTATGAACGTGCTTGATGTGATTAATGATCTTTGCATAGCACGCTGTTCCTCCTCCTTCATTATCACCTCCCCCTAATTGTAAAGACCAATTACACCCTTCATCTGTTTGAACAGTCAATGCACGAGTGTTGTTAGATGGTCCAGACTGGTCCTGGCTGGTAGTATTATTCACAGCTACTATCCCTTTTCCACGATTTTCTTGAGTGCCTTGATTTGCATTTGAAGTACTTGTCTGATTTCTGAACGGGTTCTGATTGCCTTGCTTGGCTGGTCGGGTGCACTCACGTTTGAAGTGACCCTTTTCGCCACAATTAAAACATGTAACCGCTTCTTTATCAAACCCGTACTTCGTTTCCTTCTTACTTTCCAAAGAACTTCTTCCTGTTCGACTCATGAAATACCTTGCCCTTCTAACTGCAATTGCAAACGCCCACTTTATATCCATCAACTCCATTTCATCACGGTCGATTTGTTGATAATCTTCGTGGGTCATACTGATGTTCCCAATTTGACCTGCTACCAAACCGCAGTAAGCACTGACCATTGTATTAATGAGTTCTGAATGCTCCTTTGCAACTTCAATGCTAACTTTTGAGAGGTTCGAAGTATCAACTTTGATAGTGTTCGTGCTTTGGGGTGGAGGATTGTTGGTATAATGTGCTTGTTGTGGTGGTGGTTGGGCTTGAGATGAGGGTATTGACTGTGAAAGGTAAGTACCTAAATCAAACTCTGGTTGAGTAGTAACTTGAGGTGGAGGTTGAGATTTCAATTTGGATAGAGATTGTGAAAGATAAGCACCTAAATCAAACTCTGGTTGAGTAGGTTTGAATGGAAACGGAGATGAGTTTGTGTTGGAAACAAACGCCGTTTGAAGCTTAGGTTGCTGAATAGAACTAGAACTTGCAGAAGGAGCAAAACCAGGCAAATAAATTTCTGTGTTTTGAGGAGCTCCAATCCTTCTAGCTTTCCGATTTTCCTCTTCGCTCTTGTGCTCCAACTTCTGAACAAATCCATAGATAGTGACAGTTTCCCCATCCAGAGCACCCGTATGTTTTAGAAGTTCAATGAATGGACTCCACACAGGAGGTAAAGCATCAGCTAAACGTGCAATCATTTCCACATGAGATGTAGCAACCTTATAAGAACTCATTTCACTGATCAAATGATAGAAACGAGAAGTCATATCATTTAGGGTTTCATTTTCCAAATATTGAAATGATTCAAATTCTTTCTTCAAAAGATCATGGCGTATTTTTCTAGAAGCTGCATTTCCTTCTCCTCTTGTTTCCAATGCATCCCATAAAGCTTTTGTGCTCTTACTATAAGAAAATTGATGATAGAGGTCTTTATGAAGAGCTTGTGTTAGAAAAGCAAACGCCTTCTTCTCTAATTCATAGGCTTTCTTATCTTCTTCAAGCATATTAGAAATACCAGCGGCAGTTGATGCTGCTGCTTCTAGTTCCGGGCTACATTCAGTAGTGAAACACGTCCAAAGTTCAACGTTTTGCCCTTGAATGTATGTGTGAAAACGACCCTTCCATGATGGATAGTCGTTCATGTGATTTAGCTTTGGCGGGCGATTGTTGCTACCCGTCTCACTCTCACTGAGCAATAGATTTTGAATGTTTTGATTTTGATTAGAAACCATTGCCCATTGTCCTGCATTTATTGCTTGTTGTTTTTGAGGTAATTGGTTCATTAAATCGGCAAGCGAAGGCTGATTTTTAGCTGGTTGTGATTCCGAACTCCAATCCCACGGACCTTTGTTACTCATATTTGGTATATGTATGATAGTACCTGCACACACTCTTGAAAACACAAGGTTAGAATGATTTTACAAGTCCTCTGTGTAAAACAGAACTGAATTCGACGAAACAGATTCCACGAAACAGATTTGTTTCGTTGAAATGAAAAATGACGAAACAGACTTGTTTCGTCCTAGATATTATGACGAAACAGAACTTGTTTCGTCGAAGATATTTTTGACGAAACACTAGTGATTCGTCGACTGCTTGTTTCGTCAAATCTGAGTCCCAGACAGTTGGCTAAGATATTTAAAATATCTTACTGACACAAGGTAAGTTGATAGACCTGTTTTTCAACACAACATGCTTTTTCAGAAACTAATGATCACAATTGTATACAAAAGTCAAGTTAATGTTTTATATTGTAAAAACTCTTTGATTTAAACAATACAAAGATCAAATCCACAAGTATTATAAGAACTCTTTGAAGATATGAAGAACACACTCAAGAACAAAGAATTTTCCTGGTCACCGATGATTTTCCGAAACACGAAAATGCACAAGACTTTCACTAAAAACCCGGTTTAAAGCATGAACAAACAAACTGACAAGGTTTTTGATAAAACTCTTAACAAATAACAATCAAACAACAGATTTTATGAATATTTTTCCAGAAATATAATTTTTCAAGAACAAATTTTCAGAAAAACACACACAAATACTTGATAAAAACCGAACAATGTTTGATTTTAAACAAGGATTAGAGCCAAACGCTCTGATACCACTTGTAGGTCCCGAAATCTGAGGATCGATAACGAACCAAATCACTTGTTTATAGCAAACACGGTTACGTGTGCGGAATCCACGTAACTATGCCAAATCAAACATGTAAAACAATAACGACACGGTATAATCAATGATACACACTCGATTGATTAAACGGGATGAGAACCGATTACAAACTGATACAAACACAGTTTAACAGAATTTTGACAGAGTTTCTTTAAGTGTAAGCTCTCATCTAATTTCTAAGTGAAACCAGATGTGTTTATATAGTCCCTAGGCCCAACAGTCGATGAAACACAAGGTGTCTCGGCGAAACAGAATATGGGCCACACATTGGGCTTGAAGCAGCCCAACAGACGACGAATCAAGTGTGATTCGTCATGACTGTCGGCGAAACAGACATAATGGACATTGGTCTGTTTCGTCATGATGTGTTCGACGAAACAGACCTGTTTCATCGAGGTCTGCAACTGTTGTGGTTGTTTTTGCAAACAGACAGCAACAACAGCAACATATAAACAACTTATAATGACCATTCTACCCTTTGTATGCAACATGCATTGTTCGAATAACATTACATATTAAACGGAGACAAACAAGTCAGACCCAAGTGGATAGGAGGATATCCGACTTGGTCGACATCAAATACAAACTCGATAATTAATAAAAGACCTTACAAAATACATCGTTAAACAAGACTAGTTACAGACACCAAAAAAATGCATCAACAGTGATATATATGCGGATTAGACACCAAAAAAAAACACTCAACAAATGGCTACAATTTAAGGAATGTGTTTAGTGACGGCATCAGATTCCTAATTGATGGAGAAAGGTCTGGTGGCAAGAAAAGCTGCTTCTAGGAGGTTGTCAAGTGTTTTCGCTCGACGATTCCATTCTTGGGTAGTTGGTTTGGCCCTTGTTCCTGTAACTCGAATCCTAGCCAGGTATATCCCATTTTAAATTTACACCATTGTGAACCTTACGCATTTTTTACTCTCTAATAGTGGTTCTCGGCATTGAAAAATCTTCATCAACTAAATCACACGTGTATATGTTGACATTTAAGAGATATACAGTCAAGAAAATCAATGGCAATGGTGATATATATGCGCATTAGACACCAAAAAAAACACACAACAAATGGCTACAATTTAAGGAATGTGTTTAGTGACGGCATCAGATTCCTATTTGATGGAGAAAGGTCTGGTGGCAAGAAAAGCTGCTTTTAGGAGGTTGTCAAGTGTTTTCGCTCGATGATTCCATTCTTGGGTGGTTGGCTTGGCCCTTGTTCCTGTAACTCGAATCCTAGCCCGTTATATCCCATTTTAATTTTACACCATTGTGAACCTTACGCCTTTTTTACTCTCTGATCGATGTTCTCGGCATTGAAAAATCATCGTAAACTAAATCACACTTGTATATGTTGACATTTAAGAGATATACAGTCAAGAAAATCAAGGGCAATGGTGATATATGCGGATTAGACACCAAAAAAAAACACTCAACAAATGACTACATTTTAAGGAATATGTTTGGTGACGACATCAGATTCCTAATTGACGGAGAAGGTCTGGTGGCAAGAAAAGCTGCTTCTAGGAGGTTGTCAAGTGTTTTCGCTCAACGATTCCATTCTTGGGTGGTTGGTTTGGCCCTTGTTCCTGTAACTCGAATCCTAGCCAGGTATATCCCATTTTAATTTTACACCATTGTGAACCTTACGCCTTTTTTACTCTCTGATCGAGGTTCTCGGCATTGAAGAATCATCGTAAACTAAATCACACTTGTATATGTTGACGTTTAAGAGATATACAGTTAAGAAAATCAAGGGCAATGGTGATATATATGCGGATTAGACACAAAAAAAACACTCAACAAATGACTACAATTTAAGGAATGTGTTTAGTGACGGCCTCAGATTCCTAATTGATGGAGAAAGGTCTGGTGGCAAGAAAAGCTGCTTCTAGAAGCTTGTCAAGTGTTTTCGCTCGACGATTCCATTCTTGGGTGGTTGGTTTGGTCCTTGTTCCTGTAACTCGAATCCTAGCCAGGTATATCCCATTTTAAATTTACACCATTGTGAACCTTACGCCTTTTTTACTCTCTAATCGAGGTTCTCGGCATTGAAAAATCTTCGTAAACTAAATCACACGTGTATATGTTGACATTTAAGAGATATACAGTCAAGAAAATCAAGGGCAATGGTGATATATATGCGCATTAGACACCAAAAAAAACACTCAACAAATGGCTACAATTTAAGGAATGTGTTTAGTGACGGCATCAGATTCCTAATTGATGGAGAAAGGTCTGGTGGCAAGAAAAGCTGCTTCTAGGAGGTTGCCAAGTGTTTTCGCTCGATGATTCCATTCTTGGGTGGTTGGTTTGGCTCTTGTTCCTGTAACTCGAATCCAAGCCCTGTATATCCCATTTTAATTTCACACCATTGTAAACCATACGCCTTTTTTACTCTCTGATCAAGGTTCTCGGCATTGAAAAATCATCGTAAACTAAATCACACTTGTATATGTTGACATTTAAGAGATATACAGTCAAGAAAATCAAGGGCAATGGTGATATATATGCGCATTAGACACCAAAAAAAACACTCAACAAATGGCTACAATTTAAGGAATGTGTTTAGTGACGACATCAGATTCCTAATTGATGGAGAAAGGTCTGGTGGCAAGAAAAGCTGCTTCTAGGAGGTTGTCAAATGTTTTCGCTCGACGATTCCATTCTTGGGTGGTTGGTTTGGCCCTTGTTCCTGTAACTCGAATCCTATCCCGGTATATCCCATTTTAATTTTACACCATTGTGAACCTTAAGCCTTTTTTACTCTCTGATCGAGGTTCTCGGCATTGAAAAATCTTCGTAAACCAAATCAAACGTGTATATGTTGACATTTAAGAGATATACAGTCAAGAAAATCAAGGGCAAAGGTGATATATTTGCATATTAGACACCAAAAAAACACTCAACAAATGGCTACAATTTAAGGAATGTGTTTAGTGACAGGATCAGATTCCTAATTAATGGAGAAAGGTCTGGTGGCAAGAAAAGCTGCTTCTAGGAGGTTCTCAAGTGTTTTCGCTCGACGATTCCATTCTTGGGTGGTTGGTTTGGCCCTTGTTCCTGTAACTCGAATCCTAGCCAGGTATATCCCATTTTAATTTTATACCATTGTGAACCTTACGCCTTTTTTACTCTCTGATCGAGGTTCTCGGCATTGAAAAATCATCGCAAACTAAATTACACTTGTATATGTTGACATTTAAGAGATATACAGTCAAGAAAATCAAGGGCAATAGTGATATATATGCGGATTAGACACAAAAAAAACACTCAACAAATGGCTACAATTTAAGGAATGTGTTTAGTGACGGCATCAGATTCCTAATTGATGGAGAAAGGTCTGGTGGCAAGAAAAGCTGCTTCTAGCAGGTTGTCAAGTGTTTTCGCTCGACGATTCCATTCTTGGGTGGTTGGTTTGGCCCTTGTTACTGTAACACGAATCCTAGCCAGGTATATCCCATTTTAAATTTACACCATTGTGAACCTTACGCCTTTTTTACTCTCTGATCGAGGTTCTCGGCATTGAAAAATCTTCCTAAACTAAATCACACGTATATATGTTGACATTTAAGAGATACGCTGTCAAGAAAATCAAGGGCAATGGTGATATATATGCGGAATAGACACAAAAAAAAAACACTCAAGAAATGGCTACAATTTAAGGAATGTGTTTAGTAACGGCATCAGATTCCTAATTGATGGAGAAAGGTCTGGTGGCAAGAAAAACTGCTTCTAGGAGGTTGTCAAGTGTTTTTGCTCGACTATTCCATTCTTGGGTGGTTGGTTTGGCCCTTGTTCCTGTAACTCGAATCCTAGCCCGTTATATCCCATTTTAATTTTACGCCATTGTGAACCTTACGCCTTTTTTACTCTCTGATCGAGGTTCTCGGCATTAAAAAATCTTCCTAAACTAAATCACACGTGTATATGTTGACATTTAAGAGATATACAGTCATGAAAATCAAGGGCAATGGTGATATATATGCGGATTAGACACAAAAAAAACACTCAACAAATGGCTACAATTTAAGGAATGTGTTTAGTGACGGCATCAGATTCCTAATTGATGGAAAAAGGTCTTGTGGGAAGAAAAGCTGCTTTTAGGAGGTTGTCAAGTGTTTTCGCTCGTCGGTTCCATTCTTGGCTGGTTGGTTTTGCCTTTGTTCATGTAACTCGAATCCTAACCCGGTATATCCCATTTTAATTTTACACCATTGTTAACCTTACGCCTTTTTTACTCTCTGATTGAGGTTCTCGGCATTGAAAAGTCTTCGTAAACTAGATCACACGTGTATATGTTGACATTTAAGAGATATACAGTAAAGAAAATCAAGGGCAATGGTGATATATATTTGCGGATTAGACACAAAAAAAAACACTCAACAAAAGGCTACAATTTAAGGAATGTGTTTAGTGACGGCATCAGATTCCTAATTGATGGAGAAAGGTCTGGTGGCAAGAAAAGCTGCTTCTAGGAGGTTGTCAAGTGTTTTCGCTCGACGATTCCATTCTTGGGTGGTTGGTTTGGCCCTTGTTCCTGTAACTCGATTCCTAGCCAGGTTTATCCCATTTTAAATTTACACCATTGTGAACCTTACGCCTTTTTTACTCTCTGATCGAGGTTCTCGGCATTGAAAAATCTTCGTAAACCAAATCAAACGTGTATATGTTGACATTTAAAAGATAAAGTCAAGAAAATCAAGGGCATGGTGATATATTTACGGATTGGACACCAAAAAAAACACTCAACAAATGGCTACAATTTAAGGAATGTGTTTAGTGACGGGATCAGATTTCTAATTGATGGAGAAAGGTCTGGTGGCAAGAAAAGCTGCTTCTAGGAGGTTGTGAAGTGTTTTCGGTCGACGATTCCACTCTTGGGTGGTTGGTTTGGCCCTTGTTCCTGTAACTCGAATCCTAGCCAGGTATATCCCATTTTAATTTTACACCATTGTGAACCTTACGCCTTTTTTACTCTCTGATCGAGGTTCTCGGCATTGAAAAATTATCGTAAACTAAATCACACTTGTATATGTTGACATTTAAGAGATATACAGTCAAGAAAATCAAGGGCAATGATGATATATATGCGGATCAGACACCAAAAAAAAACAATCAACAAATGGCTACAATTTAAGCAATGTGTTTAGTGACGGCATCAGATTCCTTATTGATGGAGAAAGGTCTGGTGGCAAGAAAAGCTGCTTCTAGCAGGTTGTCAAGTGTTTTCGATCGACGATTCCATTCTTGGGTGGTTGGTTTGGCCCTTGTTCCTGTAACTCGAATCCTAGGAAGGTATATCCCATTTTAAATTTACACCATTGTGAACCTTACGCCCTTTTTACTCTCTAATCGAGGTTTTCGGCATTGAAAAATCTTCGTAAACTAAATCACACGTGTATATGTTGACATTTAAGAGATATACAGTCAAGAAAATCAAGGGCAATGGTGATATATATTTGCGGATTAGACACCAAAAAAAACACTCAACAAATGGCTACAATTTAAGGAATGTGTTTAGTGACGGCATCAGATTCCTAATTGATGGAGAAAGGTCTGGTGGCAAGAAAAGCTGCCTCTAGGAGGTTGTCAAGTGTTTTCGCTCGACGATTCCATTCTTTGGTGGTTGGTTTGGCCTTTGTTCCTGTAACTCAAATCCTAGCCCGGTATATCCCATTTTAATTTTACCCCATTGTGAACGTTACGCCATTTTTACTCTCTGATCGAGGTTCTCGACATTGAAAAATCTTCGTAAACCAAATCAAACGTGTATATGTTGACATTTAAGAGATACACAGTCAAGAAAATCAAGGGCAATGGTGATATATTTGCGGATTGGACACAAAAAAAAACACTCAACAAATGGCTACAATTTAAGGAATGTGTTTAGTGACGGGATCAGATTCCTAATTTATGGAGAAAGGTCTGGTGGCAAGAAAAGCTGCTTCTAGGAGGTTGTCAAGTGTCTTCGCTCGACTATTCCATTCTTGGGTGGTTGGTTTAGCCCTTGTTCCTGTAACTCGAATCCTAGCCAGGTATATCCCATTTTAATTTTACACCATTGTGAACCTTACGCCTTTTTTACTCTCTGATCGAGATTCTCGGCATTGAAAAATTTTCGTAAACTAAATCACACTTGTATATGTTGACATTTAAGAGATATACATTCAAGAAAATCAAGGGCAATGGTGATATATATGCGGATTAGACACCAAAAAAAACAATCAATAAATGGCTACAATTTAAGTAATGTGTTTAGTGACGGCATCAGATTCCTAATTGATGGAGAAAGGTCTGGTGGCAAGAAAAGCTGCTTCTAGCAGGTTGTCAAGTGTTTTCGCTCGACTATTCCATTCTTAGGTGGTTGGGTTGACCCTTGTTCCTGTAACTCGAATCCTAGCCAGGTATATCCCATTTTAAATTTACACCATTGTGAACCTTACGCCTCTTTTACTCTCTGATCGAGGTTCTGGGCATTGAAAAATCTTCGTAAACTAAATCACACGTGTATATGTTGACATTTAAGAGATATATAGTCAAGAAAATCAAGGGCAATGGTGATATATATGCGGATTAGACACCAAAAAAAAACACTCAACAAATGTCTACAATTTAAGGAATGTGTTTAGTGACGGCATCAGATTCCTAATTGACGGGGAAAGGTCTGGTGGCAAGAAAAGCTGCTTCTAGGAGGTTGTCAAGTGTTTTCGCTCGACGATTCCATTCTTGGGTGGTTGGTTTGGCCCTTGTTCCTGTAACTCGATTCCTAGCCAGGTTTATCCCATTTTAAATTTACACCATTGTGAACCTTACGCCTTTTTTACTCTCTGATCGAGGTTCTCGGCATTGAAAAATCTTCGTAAACCAAATCAAACGTGTATATGTTGACATTTAAGAGATATACAGTCAAGAAAATCAAGGGCAATGGTGATATATTTGCGGATTAGACACAAAAAAAAAAACACTCAACAAATGGCTACAATTTAAGGAATGTGTTTAGTGACGGGATCAGATTCCTAATTGGTGGAGAAAGGTCTGGTGGCAAGAAAAGCTGCTTCTAGGAGGTTGTCAAGTGTTTTCACTCGACGATTCCATTCTTGGGTGGTTGGTTTGGCCCTTGTTCCTGTAACTCGAATCCTAGCCCGTTATATCCCATTTTAATTTACACCATTGTGAACCTTACGCCTTTTTTACTCTCTGATCGAGGTTCTTGGCATTGAAAAATCATCGTATACTAAATCACACTTGTATATGTTGACATTTAAGGGATATACAGTCAAGAAAATCAAGGGCAATAGTGATATATATGCGGATTAGACACCAAAAAAAATCAACAAATGGCTACAATTTAAGGAATGTGTTTAGTGACGGCATCAGATTCCTAATTGATGGAGAATGGTCTGGTAGCAAGAAAAGCTGCTTCTAGCAGGTTGTCAAGTGTTTTCGCTCGACGATTCCATTCTTGGGTGGTTGGTTTGGCCCTTGTTCCTGTAACTCGAATCCTAGCCAGTTATATCCCATTTTAAATTTACGCCATTGTGAACCTTACGGCTTTTTTACTCTCTGATCGAGGTTTCTCGGCATTGAAAAATCTTCGTAAACTAAATCACACGTGTATATACAGTCAAGAAAATCAAGGGCAATGGTGATATATATGCGGATTAGACAAAAAAAACACTCAACAAATGGCTACAATTTAAGGAATGTGTTTAGTGACGGCATCAGATTCCGAATTGATGGAGAAAGGTCTAGTGGCAAGAAAAGCTGCTTCTATCAGGTTGTCAAGTGTTTTCGCTCGACGATTCCATTCTTGGGTAGTTGGTTTGGCCCTTGTTCCTGTAACTCGAAACCTAGCCAGGTATATCCCATTTTAAATTTACACCATTGTGAACCTTACGCGTTTTTTACTCTCTGATCGAGGTTCTCGGCATTGAAAAATCTTCGCAAACTAAATCACACGTGTATATGTTGACATTTAAGAGATATACAGTCAAGAAAATCAAGGGCAATGGTGATATATATGCGGATTAGACACAAAAAAAACACTCAACACATGGCTACAATTTAAGGAATGTATTTAGTGACGGCATCAGATTCCGAATTGATGGAGAAAGGTCTGGTGACAAGAAAAGCTGCTTCTAGCAGGTTGTCAAGTGTTTTCGCTCGACGATTCCATTCTTGGGTGGTTGGTTCGGCCCTTGTTCCTGTAACTCGAATCCTAGCCCGTTATATCCCATTTTAATTTTACACCATTGTGAACCTTACGCCTTTTTTACTCTCTGATCGAGGTTCTCGGCATTAAAAAATCTTCCTAAACTAAATCACACGTGTATATGTTGACATTTAAAAGATATACAGTCAAGAAAATCAAGGGCAATGGTGATATATATGCGGATTAGACACCAAAAAAAACACTCTACAAATGGCTACAATTTAAGGAATGTGTTTAGCGACGGCATCAGATTCCTAATTGATGGAGAAAGGTCTTGTGGCAAGAAAAGCTGCTTCTAGGAGGTTGTCAAGTGTTTTCGCTCGACGATTCCCTTCTTGGGTGGTTGATTCGGCCCTTGTTCCTGTAACTCGAATCCTAGCCCGGTATATCCCATTTTAATTTTACACCATTGTGAACCTTACGCCTTTTTTACTCTCTGATCGAGGTTCTCGGCATTGAAAAACCTTCGTAAGCTAAATTACACGTGTATATGTTGACATTTAAGAGATATATAGTCAAGAAAATCAAGGAATGTGTTTAGTGATGGCATCAGATTCCTAATTGATGGAGAAAGGTCTGGTGGCAAGAAAAGCTGCTTCTAGGAGGTTGTCAAGTGTTTTCGCTCGACGATTCCGTTTTTGGGTGGTTGGTTTGGCCCCTGTTCTTGTAACTCGAATCCTAGCCCGGCATATCCCATTTTAATTTTACACCATTGTGAACATTACGCCTTTTTTACTCTATGATCGAGGTTCTCGGCATTGAAAAGTCTTCGTAAACCAAATCAAACGTATATATGTTGACATTTAAGAGATATACAGTCAAGAAAATCAAGGGCAATGGTGATATATTTGCGGATTAGACACCAAAAAAAACACTTAACAAATGGCTACAATTTAAGGAATGTGTTTAGTGACGGGATCAGATTCCTAATTGATGGAGAAAGGTCTGGTGGCAAGAAAAGCTGCTTCAAGGAGGTTGTCAAGTGTTTTCGCTCGACGATTCCATTTTTGGGTGGTTGGTTTGGCCCTTGTTCCTGTAACTCGAATCCTAGCCAAGTATATGCCATTTTAATTTTACACCATTGTGAACCTTACGCCTTTTTTACTCTCTAATCGAGGTTCTCGGCATTGAAAAATATCATAAACTAAATCACACTTGTATATGTTGACATTTAAGAGATATACATTCAAGAAAATCAAGGGCAATGGTGATATATATGCGGATTAGACACCAAAAAAAAAACAATCAACAAATGGCTACAATTTAAGGAATGTGTTTAGTGACGGCATCAGATTCCTAATTGATGGAGAAAGGTCTGGTGGCAAGAAAAGCTGCTTCTAGGAGGTTGTCAAGTGTTTTCGCTCGACGATTCCATTCTTAGGTGGTTGGTTTAGCCCTTGTTCCTGTAACTCGAATCCTAGCAAGGTATATCACATTTTAAATTTACACCATTGTGATCCTTACGCCTTTTTTACTCTCTGATCGAGTTTCTCGGCATTGAAAAATCTTCGTGAACCAAATCAAACGTGTATATGTTGACATTTAAGAGATATACAGTCAAGAAAATCAAGGGCCATAGTGATATATTTGCGGATTAGACACAAAAAAAACACTCAACAAATGGCTACAATTTAAGGAATGTGTTTAGTGACGGAATCAGATTCCTAATTGATGGAGAATGGTCTGGTAACAAGAAAAGCTGCTTCTAGCAGGTTGCCAAGTGCTTTCGCTCGACGATTCCATTCTTGGGTGGTTGGTTTGGACCTTGTTCCTGTAACTCGAATCCTAGCCAGGTGTATCCGATTTTAAATTTACGCCATTGTGAACCTTACGCCTTTTTTACTCTCTGATCGAGTTTCTCGGCATTGAAAAATCTTCGTACACTAAATCACACGTGTATATACAGTCAAGAAAATCAAGGGCAATGGTGATATATATGCGGATTAGACACAAAAAAAAACACTCAACAAATGGCTACAATTTAAGGAATGTGTTTAGTGACGGCATCAGATTCCTAATTGATGGAGAATGGTCTGGTAACAAGAAAAGCTGCTTCTAGCAGGTTGCCAAGTGCTTTCGCTCGATGATTCCATTCTTGGGTGGTTGGTTTGGACCTTGTTCCTGTAACTCGAATCCTAGCCAGATGTATCCCATTTTAAATTTACGCCATTGTTAACCTTACGCCTTTTTTACTCTCTGATCGAGTTTCTCGGCATTGAAAAATCTTCGTACACTAAATCACACGTGTATATACAGTCAAGAAAATCAAGGGCAATGGTGATATATATGCGGATTAGACACTAAAAAAAAAACACTCAACAAATGGCTACAATTTAAGGAATGTGTTTAGTGACGGCATCAGATTCCTATTTGATGGAGAAAGGTCTGGTGGCAAGAAAAGCTGCTTTTAGCAGGTTGTCAAATATTTTCGCTCGACGATTCCATTCTTGGGCGGTTGGTTCGGCGCTTGTTCCTGTAACTCGAATCCTAGCCAGGTATATCCCATTTTAAATTTACACCGTTGTGAACCTTACGCCTTTTTTACTCTCTGACCGAGGTTCTCGGCATTAAAAAATCTTCCTAAACTAAATCACACGTGTATATGTTGACATTTAAGAGATATACATTCAAGAAAATCAAGGGCAATGGTGATATATATGCGGATTAGACACCAAAAAAACACTCAACAAATGGCTACAATTTAAGGAATGTGTTTAGTGACGGTATCAGATTCCTAATTGATGGAGAAAGGTCTTGTGGCAAGAAAAGCTGCTTCTAGGAGGTTGTCAAGTGTTTTCGCTCGACGATTCCATTCTTGGCTGGTTGGTTTGGCCCTTGTTCCTGTAACTCGAATCCTAGCCCGGTATATCCCATTTTAATTAAACACCATTGTGAACCTTACGCCTTTTTTTCTCTCTGATCGAGGTTCTCGGCATTGAAAAATATTCGTAAGCTAAATTACACGTGTATATGTTGACATTTAGGAGATATACATTCAAGAAAATCAAGGGCAATGGTGATATATATTTGCAGATTAGACACAAAAAAAAAACACTCAACAAATGGCTACGATTTAAGGAATGTGTTTAGTGATGGCATCATATTCCTAATTGATGGAGAAAGGTCTGGTGGCAAGAAAAGTTGCTTCTAGGAGGTTCTCAAGTGTTTTCGCTCGACGATTCCATTATTGGGTGGTTGGTTTGGCCCTTGTTCCTGTAACTCGAATCCTAGCCCGGCATATCCCATTTTAATTTACACCATTGTGAACCTTACGCCTTTTTTACTCTATGATCGAGGTTCTCGGCATTGAAAAATCTTCGTAAACCAAATCAAACGTGTATATGTTGACATTTAAGAGATATACAGTCAAGAAAATCAAGGGCAATGGTGATATATTTGCGGATCAGACACTAAAAAAACACTTAACAAATGGCTACAATTTAAGGAATGTGTTTAGTGACGGGATCAGATTCCTAATTGATGGAGAAAGGTCTGGTGGCAAGAAAAGCTGCTTCAAGGAGGTTGTCAAGTGTTTTCGCTCGACGATTCCATTTTTGTGTGGTTGGTTTGGCCCTTGTTCCTGTAACTCGAATCCTAGACAAGTATATCCCATTTTAATTTTACACCATTGTGAACCTTACGCCTTTTTTACTCTCTAATCGAGGTTCTCGGCATTGAAAAATTATCATAAACTAAATCACACTTGTATATGTTGACATTTAAGAGATATACATTCAAGAAAATCAAGGGCAATGGTGATATATATGCGGATTAGACACCAAAAAAAACAATCAACAAATGGCTACAATTTAAGGAATGTGTTTAGTGACGGCATCAGATTCCTAATTGATGGAGAAAGGTCTGGTGGCAAGAAAAGCTGCTTCTAGGAGGTTGTCAAGTGTTTTCGCTCGACGATTCCATTCTTAGGTGGTTGGTTTGGCCCTTGTTCCTGTAACTCGTATCCTAGCCTGTTATATCCCATTTTAATTTTACACCATTGTGAACCTTACGCCTTTTTTACTCTCTGATCGAGGTTCTCGGCATTGAAATATCTTCGTAAACTAAATCACACGTATATATGTTGACATTTAAGAGATATACAGTCAAGAAAATCAAGGGCAATGGTGATATATATGCGGATTAGACACAAAAAAAAACACTCAACAAATGACTACAATTTAAGGAATGTGTTTAGTGATGGCATCAGATTCCTAATTGATGGAGAAAGGTCTGGTGGCAAGAAAAGCTGCTTCTAGGAGATTGTCAAGTGTTTTTGCTCGACGATTCCATTCTTGGGTGGTTGGTTTGGCCCTTGTTCCTGTAACTCGAATCCTAGCCCGGTATATCCCATTTTAATTTTACACCATTGTGAATCTTATGCCTTTTTTACTCTCTGATCGAGGTTCTAGACATTGAAAAATCTTCGTAAACTAAATCACATGTGTATATGTTGACATTTAAGAGATATACAGTCAAGAAAATCAAGGGTAATGGTGATATATATGCGGATTAGACACTAAAAAAACACTCAACAAATGGCTTCAATTTAAGGAATGTGTTTAGTGACGGCATCAGATTCTTAATTGATTGAGAAAGGTCTGGTGGCAAGAAAAGCTGCTTCTAGGAGGTTGTCAAGTGTTTTCGCTAGACGATTCCATTCTTGGGAGGTTGGTTTGGCCCTTGTTCCAGTAACTCGAATCCTAGCCCGGTATATCCCATTTTAATTTTACACCATTGTGAACCTTACGCCTTTTTTACTCTCTGATCGAGGTTCTCGGCATTGAAAAATCTTCGTAAACTAAATCACACGTGTATATGTCGACATTTAAGAGATATACAGTTAAGAAAATCAAGGGCAATAGTGATATATACGCGGATTAGACACAAAAAAAACACTCAACAAATGGCTACAATTTAAGGAATGTGTTTAGTGATGGGATCAGATTCCTAATTGATGGAGAAAGGTCTGGTGGCAAGAAAAGCTGCTTCTAGGAGGTTGTCAAGTGTTTTCGCTCAACGATTCCATTCTTGGGTGGTTGGTTTGGCCCTTGTTCCTGTAACTCGAATCCTAGCCCGGTATATCCCATTTTAATTTTACACCATTGTGAACCTTACGCCTTTTTTACTCTCTGATCGAGGTTCTCGGCATTGAAAAATCTTCGTAAACTAAATCACACGTGTATATGTTGACATTTAAGAGATATACAGTCAAGAAAATCAAGGGCAATGGTGATATATATGCGGATTAGGCACAAAAAAACACTCAACCAATGGCTACAATTTAAGGAATGTGTTTAGTGACGGGATCAGATTCCTAATTGATGGAGAAAGGTCTGGTGGCAAGAAAAGCTGCTTCTAGGAGGTTGTCAAGTGTTTTCGCTCGACGATTCCATTCTTGGGTGGTTGGTTTGGCCCTTGTTCCTGTAACTCGAATCCTAGCCAGGTATATCCCATTTTAATTTTACACCATTGTGAACCTTACGTCTTTTTTATTCACTGATCGAGGTTCTCGGCATTGAAAAATCATCGTAAACTAAATCACACTTGTATACGTTGACATTTAAGAGATATACAGTCAAGAAAATCAAGGGCAATGGTGATATATATGCGGATTAGACACAAAAAAAAAACACTCAACAAATGGCTACAATTTAAGAAATGTGTTTAGCGACGACATCAGATTCCTAATTGATGAAGACAGGTCCGGTGGCAAGAAAGCTGCTTCTAGCAGGTTGTAAAGTGTTTTCGCTCGATGATTCCATTCTTGGGTTGTTGGTTTGGCCCATGTTCCTGTAACTCAAATCCTAGCCAGGTATATCCCATTTTAATTTTACTCCATTGTGAACCTTACGCCTTTTTTACTCTCTGATCGAGGTTCTCGGCATTGAAAAATCTTCTTAAACTAAATCATACGTGTATATGTTGACATTTAAGAGATATACAGTCAAGAAAATCAAGGGCAATGGTGATATATATGCGGATTAGACACCCAAAAAAAACACTCAACAAATGGCTACAATTTAAGGAATGTGTTTAGTGACGGCATCAGATTCCTAATTGATGGAGAAAGGTCTGGTGGCAAGAAAAGCTGCTTCTAGGAGGTTGTCAAGTGTTTTTGCTCGACGATTCCATTCTTGGGTGGTTGGTTTGGCCCTTGTTCCTGTAACTCGTATCCTAGCCCGTTATATTCCATTTTAATTTTACATCATTGTGAACCTTACGCCTTTTTTACTCTCTGCTCAAGGTTCTCGGCATTGAAAAATCTTCGTAAACTAAATCACACGTGTATATGTTGACATTTAAGAGATATACAGTCAAGAAAATCAAGGGCAATGGTGATATATATGCGATTAGACACAAAAAAAACACTCAACAAATGGCTACAATTTAAGGAATGTGTTTAGTGACGGCATCAGATTCCTAATTGATGGAGAAAGGTCTGGTGGCAAGAAAAGCTGCTTCTAGGAGGTTGTCAAGTGTTTTCGCTTGACGATTCCATTCTTGGGTGGTTGGTTTGGCCCTTGTTCCTGTAACTCGTATCCTAGCCTGTTATATCCCATTTTAATTTTACACCATTGTGAACCTTACGCCTTTTTTACTCTCTGATCGAGGTTCTCGGCATTGAAATATCTTCGTTAACTAAATCACACGTATATATGTTGACATTTAAGAGATATAAAGTCAAGAAAATCAAGGGCAATGGTGATATATATGCGGATTAAACACAAAAAAAAAAAACACTCAACAAATGGCTACAATTTAAGGAATGTGTTTAGTGACGGCATCAGATTCCTAATTGATGGAGAAAGGTCTGGTGGCAAGAAAAGCTGCTTCTAGGAGGTTGTCAAGTGTTTTTGCTCGACGATTCCATTCTTGGGTGGTTGGTTTGGCCCTTGTTCCTGTAACTCGTATCCTAGCCCGTTATATTCCATTTTAATTTTACACCATTGTGAACCTTACACCTTTTTTACTCTCTGCTCAAGGTTCTCGGCATTGAAAAATCTTCGTAAACTAAATCACACGTGTATATGTTGACATTTAAGAGATATACAGTCAAGAAAATCAAGGGCAATGGTGATATATATGCGGATTAGACACCAAAAAAAAAAAACTCAACAAATGGCTACAATTTAAGGAATGTGTTTAGTGACGGCATCAGATTCCTAATTGATGGAGAAAGGTCTGGTGGCAAGAAAAGCTGCTTCTAGGAGGTTGTCAAGTGTTTTTGCTCGACGATTCCATTCTTGGGTGGTTGGTTTGGCCCTTGTTCCTGTAACTCGTATCCTAGCCCGTTATATTCCATTTTAATTTTACACCATTGTGAACCTTACGCCTTTTTTACTCTCTGCTCAAGGTTCTCGGCATTGAAAAATCTTCGTAAACTAAATCACACGTGTATATGTTGACATTTAAGAGATATACAGTCAAGAAAATCAAGGGCAATGGTGATATATATGGGGATTAGACACCAAAAAAAAAAAAAAAACTCAACAAATGGCTACAATTTAAGGAATGTGTTTAGTGACGGCATCAGATTCCTAATTGATGTTGAAAGGTCTGGTGGCAAGAAAAGCTGCTTCTAGGAGGTTGTCAAGTGTTTTCGCTCGACGATTTCATTCTTGGGTGGTTGGTTTGGCCCTTGTTCCTGTAACTCAAATCCTAGCCCAGTATATCCCATTTTAATTTTACACCATTGTGAAACTTACGCCTTTTTTACTCTCTAATCGAGGTTCTCGACATTGAAAAATCTTCGTAAACTAAATCACACGTGTATATGTTAACATTTAAGAGATAAACAGTCAAGAAAATCAAGGGCAATGGTGATATATATGCGGATTAGACACAAAAAAAACACTCAACAAATGGCTACAATTTAAGGAATGTGTTTAGTGACGGCATCAGATTCCTAATTGATGGAGAAAGGTCTGGTGGCAAGAAAAGCTGCTTCTAAGAGGTTGTCAAGCGTTTTCGCATGACGATTCCATTCTTGGGTGGTTTGTTTGGCCCTTGTTCCTGTAACTCGTATCCTAGCCTGTTATATCCCATTTTAATTTTACACCATTGTGAACCTTACGCCTTTTTTACTCTCTGATCGAGGTTCTCGGCATTGAAATATCTTCGTAAACTAAATCACACCTATATATGTTGACATTTAAGAGATATAAAGTCAAGAAAATCAAGGGCAATGGTGATATATATGCGGATTAGACACAAAAAAAAAACACTCAACAAATGGCTACAATTTATGGAATGTGTTTAGTGATGGCATCAGATTCCTAATTGATGGAGAAAGGTCTGGTGGCAAGAAAAGCTGCTTCTAGGAGGTTGTCAAGTGTTTTTGCTCGACGATTCCATTCTTGGGTGGTTGGTTTGGCCCTTGTTCCTGTAACTCGAATCCTAGCCCGGTATATCCCATTTTAATTTTACACCATTGTGAATCTTATGCCTTTTTAACTCTCTGATCGAGGTTCTAGACATTGAAAAATCTTCGTAAACTAAATCACACGTGTATATGTTGACATTTAAGAGATATACAGTCAAGAAAATCAAGGGTAATGGTGATATATATGCGGATTAGACACTAAAAAAACACTCAACAAATGGCTACAATTTAAGGAATGTGTTTAGTGACGGCATCAGATTCCTAAGTGATGGAGAAAGGTCTGGTGGCAAGAAAAGCTGCTTCTAGGAGGTTGTCAAGTGTTTTCGCTAGATGATTCCATTCTTGGGTGGTTGGTTTGGCCCTTGTTCCTGTAACTCGAATCCTAGCCCGGTATATCCCATTTTAATGTTACACCATTGTGAACCTTACGCCTTTTTTACTCTCTGATCGAGGTTCTCGGCATTGAAAAATCTTCGTAAACTAAATCACACGTGTATATGTCGACATTTAAGAGATATACAGTCAAGAAAATCAAGGGCAATGGTGATATATATGCGGATTAGACACAAAAAAAACACTCAACAAATGGCTACAATTTAAGGAATGTGTTTAGTGATGGGATCAGATTCCTAATTGATGGAGAAAGGTCTGGTGGCAAGAAAAGCTGCTTCTAGGAGGTTGTCAAGTGTTTTTGCTCAACGATTCCATTCTTGGGTGGTTGGTTTGGCCCTTGTTCCTGTAACTCGAATCCTAGCCCGGTATATCCCATTTTAATTTTACACCATTGTGAACCTTACGCCTTTTTTACTCTCTGATCGAGGTTCTCGGCATTGAAAAATCTTCTTAAATAAATCACACGTGTATATGTTGACATTTAAGAGATATACAGTCAAGAAAATCAAGGGCAATGGTGATATATATGCAGATTAGGCACAAAAAAAACACTCAACCAATGGCTACAATTTAAGGAATGTGTTTAGTGATGGGATCAAATTCCTAATTGATGGAGAAAGGTCTGGTGGCAAGAAAAGCTGCTTCTAGGAGGTTGTCAAGTGTTTTCGCTCGACGATTCCATTCTTGGGTGGTTGGTTTGGCCCTTGTTCCTGTAACTCGAATCCTAGCCCATTATATTCAATTTTAATTTTACACCATTGTGAACCTTATGCCATTTTTACTCTCTGCTCGAGGTTCTCGGCATTGAAAAATCTCCGTAAACTAAATCACATGTGTATATGTTGACATTTAAGAGATATACAGTCAAGAAAATCAAGGGCAATGGTGATATATATGCGGATTAGACACCAAAAAAAAACACTCAACAAATGGCTACAATTTAAGGAATGGGTTTAGTGACGGCATCAGATTCCTAATTGATGGAGAAAGGTCTCGCGGCAAGAAAAGCTGCTTGAGGGAGGTTGTCAACTGTTTTCGCTCGACGATTCCATTCTTGGGTGGTTGGTTTGGCCCTTGTTCCTGTAACTCGAATCCTAGCCCAATATAGCCCATTTTAATTTTACAGCATTGTGAACCTTACGCCTTTTTTACTCTCTGATCGAGGTTCTCGGCATTGAAAAATCATCGTAAACTAAATCACACTTGTTTATGTTGACATTTAAGAGATACACAATCAAGAAAATCAAGGGCAATGGTGATATATATGCGGATTAGACACCAAAAAAAACACTCAACAATTAGCTACAATTTAAGGAATGTGTTTAGTGATGGCATCAGATTCCTAATTGATGGAGAAAGGTCTGGTGGCAAGAAAAGTAGCTTCTAGCAGGTTGTCAAGTGTTTTCGCTCGACGATTCCATTCTTGGGTGGTTGGTTTGGCCCTTGTTCCTGTAACTCGAATCCAAGCCTGATATATCCCATTTTAATTTCACACCACTGTGAACCTTACGCCTTTTTTACTCTCTGGTCGAGGTTCTCGCCATTGAAAAATCTTCGTAAACTAAATCACACGTGTATATGTTGACATTTAAGAGATATACAGTCAAGAAAATCAAGGTCAATGGTGATATATATGCGGATTAGACACCAAAAAAATCACTCTACAAATGGCTACAATTTAAGGAATGTGTTTAGTGACGGCATCAGATTCCTAATTGATGGAGAAAGGTCTGGTGGCAAGAAAAGCTGCTTGTAGGAGGTTGTCAAGTGTTTTCGCTCGAAGATCCCATTCTTGGGTGGTTGGTTTGGCCCTTGTTCCGGCAACTCGAATCCTAGCCAGGTATATCCCATTTTAAATTTACACCATTATGAAACTTACGCCTTTTTTACTCTCTGATCGAGGTTCTCGGTATTGAAAAATCTTCGTAAACTAAATCACACGTGTATATGTTGACATTTAAGAGATATACAGTCAATAAAATCAAGGGCAATAGTGATATATATGCGGATTAGACAAAAAAAAACACTCAACAAATGGCTACAATTTAAGGAATGTGTTTAGTGACGCCATCAGATTCCTAATTGACGGAGAAAGGTCTAGTGGCAAAAAAATCTGCTTCTAGCAGGTTATCAAGTGTTTTCGGTCGACGATTCCATTCTTGGGTGGTTGATTTGGCCCTTGTTCCTGTAACTCGAATCCTAGCCCGGTATATCCCATTTTAATTTCATACCATTGTGAACCTTACGTCTTTTTTACTCTCTGATCGAGGTTCTCGGCATTGGAAAATATTCGTAAACTAAATCACACTTGTATATGTAGACATTTAAGAGATACACAATCAAGAAAATCAAGGGCAATGGTGATATATATGCGGATTAGACACCAAAAAAAACACTAAACAATTGGCTACAATTTAAGGAATGTGTTTAGTGACGGCATCAGATTCCTAATTGATAGAGAAAGGTCTGGTGGCAAGAAAAGCTGCTTCTAGGAGGTTGTCAAGTGTTTTCGCTCGACGATTCCATTCTTGGGTGGTTGGTTTGGCGCTTGTCCCTGTAACTCGAATCCTAGCCCGTTATATCCCATTTTAATTTTACACCATTGTGAACCTTACGCCTTTTTTACTCTCTGATCGAGGTTCTCGGCATTCAAAAGTCTTTGTAAACTAAATCACACGTGTATATGTTGACATTTAAGAGATATACAGTCAAGAAAATCAAGGGCAATGGTGATATATATGCGGATTACACACACAAAAAAAACACTCAACAAATGGCTACAATTTAAGGAATGTGTTTAGTGAAGGCATCAGATTCCTAATTGATGGAGAAAGGTCTGGTGGCAAGAAAAGCTGCGTCTAGGAGGTTGTCAAGTGTTTTCGCTCAACGATTCCATTCTTGGGTGGTTGGTTTGGCCCTACTTCCTGTAACTCGAATCCTAGCCCGTTATATTCCATTTTAATTTTACACCATTGTGAACCATACGCCTTTTTTACTCTCTGCTCGAGGTTCTCGGCATTGAAAAATCTTCGTGAACTAAATCACACGTGTATATGTTGACATTTAAGAGATATACAGTCAAGAAAATCAAGGGCAATGGTGATATATATGCGGATTAGACACCAAAAAAAACACTCAACAAATGGCTACAATTTAAGGAATGTGTTTTGTGACGGCATCAGATTCCTAATTGATGAAGAAAGGTCTGGTGGCAAGAAAAGCTTCTTCTAGGAGGTTGTCAAGTGTTTTCGCTCGACGATTCCATTCTTGGGTGGTTGGTTTGGCCCTTGTTCCTGTAACTCAAATCCTAGCCAGGTATATCCCATTTTAATTTTACAACATTGTGAACCTTACGCCTTTTTTACTCACTGATCGAGGTTCTCGGCATTGAAAAATCATCGTAAACTAAATCACACTTGTATACGTTGACATTTAAGAGATATACAGTCAAGAAAATCAAGGGCAATGGTGATATATATGCGGATTAGACACAAAAAAAACACTCAACAAATGGCTACAATTAAGAAATGTGTTTAGTGACGACCTCAGATTCCTAATTGATGGAGAAAGGTCTAGTGGCAAGAAAATCTGCTTCTAGCAGGTTGTCATGTGTTTTGCTCGACGATTCCATTCTTGGGTGGTTGGTTTGGCCCTTGTTCCGGCAACTCGAATCCTAGCCAGGTATATCCCATTTTAAATTTACACCATTGTGAACCTTACGCCTTTTTTACTCTCTGATCGAGGTTCTCGGCATTGAAAAATCTTCGTAAACTAAATCACACGTGTATATGTTGACATTTAAGAGATATACAGTCAATAAAATCAAGGGCAATGGTGATATATATGCGGATTAGACACACAAAAAAAACACTCAACAATTGGCTACAATTTAAGGAACGTGTTTAGTGACGGCATCAGATTCCTAATTGATGGAGAAAGTTCTGGTGGCAAGAAAAGATGCTTCTAGGAGGTTGTCAAGTGTTTTCGCTCAACGATTCCATTCTTGGGTGGTTGGTTTGGCCCTTCTTCCTGTAACTCGAATCCTAGCCCGTTATATTCCATTTTAATTTTACACCATTGTGAACCTTACGCCTTTTTTACTCTCTGCTCGAGGTTCTCGGCATGAAAAATCTTCGTGAACTAAATCACACGTGTATATGTTGACATTTAAGAGATATACAGTCAAGAAAATCAAGGGCAATGGTGATATATATGCGGATTAGACACCAAAAAAAACACTCAACAAATGGCTACAATTTAAGGAATGTGTTTTGTGACGGCATCAGATTCCTAATTGATGGAGAAAGGTCTGGTGGCAAGAACAACTTCTTCTAGGAGGTTGTCAAGTGTTTTCGCTCGACGATTCCATTCTTGGGTGGTTGGTTTGGCCCTTGTTCCTGTAACTCGAATCCTAGCCAGGTATATCCCATTTTAATTTTACAACATTGTGAACCTTACGCCTTTTTTACTCACTGATCGAGGTTCTCGGCATTGAAAAATCATCGTAAACTAAATCACACTTGTATACGTTGACATTTAAGAGATATACAGTCAAGAATTTCAAGGCAATGGTGATATATATGCGGATTAGACACAAAAAAAAAACACTCAACAAATGGCTACAATTTAAGAAATGTGTTTAGTGAAGACCTCAGATTCCTAATTGATGGAGAAAGGTCTAGTGGCAAGAAAATCTGCTTCTAGCAGGTTGTCATGTGTTTTGCTCGACGATTCCATTCTTGGGTGGTTGGTTTGGCCCTTGTTCCGGCAACTCGAATCCTAGCCAGGTATATCCCATTTTAAATTTACACCATTGTGAACCTTACGCCTTTTTTACTCTCTGATCGAGGTTCTCGACATTGAAAAATCTTCGTAAACTAAATCACACGTGTATATGTTGACATTTAAGAGATATACAGTCAATAAAATCATGGGCAATGGTGATATATATGCGGATTAGACACACAAAAAAAAACACTCAACAAATGGCTACAATTTAAGGAATGTGTTTAGTGACGGCATCAGATTCCTAATTGATGGAGAAAGGTCTAGTGGCAAAAAAATCTGCTTCTAGCAGGTTATCAAGTGTTTTCGCTCGACGATTCCATTCTTGGGTGGTTGTTTTGGCCCTTGTTCCTGTAACTCGAATCCTAGCCCGGTATATCCCATTTTAATTTCACACCATTGTGAACCTTACGTCTTTTTTACTCTCTGATCGAGGTTCTCGGCATTGAAAAATCTTCGTAAACTAAATCACACGTGTATATGTTGACATTTAAGAGATACACAATCAAGAAAATCAAGGGCAAATGTGACATATATGCGGATTAGACACCAAAAAAAACACTCAACAATTGGCTACAATTTAAGGAATGTGTTTAGTGACGGCATCAGATTCCAAATTGATGGAGAAAGTTCTGGTGGCAAGAAAAGCTGCTTCTTGGAGGTTGTCAAGTGTTTTCGCTCGACGATTGCATTCTTGGGTGGTTGGTTTGGCCCTTGTCCCTGTAACTCGAATCCTAGCCCGTTATATCCCATTTTAATTTTACAGGATTGTGAACCTTACGCCTTTTTTACTCTCTGATCGAGGTTCTCGGCATTAAAAAATCTTCTTAAAATAAATCACTCGTGTATATGTTGACATTTAAGAGATATACAGTCAAGAAAATCAAGGGCAATGGTGATATATATGCGGATTAGACACAAAAAAAACACTCAACAAATGGCTACAATTTAAGGAATGTGTTTAGTGAAGGCATCAGATTCCTAATTGATGGAGAAATGTCTGGTGGCAAGAAAAGCTTCTTCTAGGAGGTTGTCAAGTGTTTTCGCTCGACGATTCCTTTCTTGGGTGGTTGGTTTGGCCCTTGTTCCTGTAACTCAAATCCTTGCCCGGTATATCCCATTTTAATTTGAGACCATTGTGAACCTTACGCCTTTTTTACTCTATGATCGAGGTTCTCGGCATTGAAAAGTCTTCGTAAACTAAATCACACGTGTATATGTTGACATTTAAGAGATATACAGTCAAGAAAATCAAGGGCAATGGTGATATATATGCGGATTAGACACAAAAAAATAACTCAACAAATGGTTACAATTTAAGTAATGTGTTTAGTGACGGCATCAGATTCCTAATTGATGGAGAAAGGTCTGGTGGCAAGAAAAGCTTCTTGTAGGAGGTTGTTAAGTGTTTTCGCTCGATGATTCCATTCTTGGGTGGTTGGTTTGGCCCTTGTTCCTGTTACTCGAATCCTAGCCCGATAAATCCCATTTTAAATTTACACCATTGTGAACCTTACGCCTTTTTTACTCTTTGGTCGAGGTTCTCGGCATTGAAAAATCTTCGTAAACTAAATCACACGTGTATATGTTGACATTTAAGAGATATACAGTCAATAAAATCAAGGGCAATGGTGATATATATGCGGATTAGACACAAAAAAAAAAAACACTCAACAAATGGCTACAATTTAAGGAATGTGTTTAGTGACGGCATCAGATTCATAATTGATGGAGAAAGGTCTAGTGGCAAGAAAATCTGCTTCTAGCAGGTTGTCAATAGTTTTTGCTCGACGATTCGGTTCTTGGTTGGTTGGTTTGGCCCTTTTTCCGGCAACTCGAATCCTAGCCAGGTATATCCCATTTTAAATTTACACCATTGTGAACCTTACTCCTTTTTTACTCTCTGATCGAGGTTCTCGGCATTGAAAAATCTTCGTAAACTAAATCACACGTGTATATGTTGACATTTAAGAGATATACAGTCAAGAAAATCAAGGGCAATGGTGATATATATGCGGATTAGACACCAAAAAAAACACTCAACAAATGCCTACAATTTAAGGAATGTGTTTAGTGACGGCATCAGATTCCTAATTGATGGAGAAACGTCTAGTGGCAAGAAAATCTGCTTCCATTCTTGGGTGGTTGGTTTGGCCCTTGTTCCGGCAACTCGAATCCTAGCCAGGTATATCCCATTTTAAATTTACACCATTGTGAACCTTACGCCTTTTTTACTCTTTGATCGAGATTCTCAGCATTGAAAAATCTTTGTAAACTAAATCACACGTGTATATGTTGACATTTAAGAGATATACAGTCAAGAAAATCAAGGGCAATGGTGAAATATATGCGGATTAGACACCAAAAAAAACACTCAACAAATGGCTACAATTTAAGGAATGTGTTTAGTGACGGCATCAGATTCCTAATGGATGGAGAAAGGTCTGGTGGCAAGAAAAGCTGCTTCTAGGAGGTTGTCAAATGTTTTCGCTCGACGATTCCATTCTTGGGTGGTTGGTTTGGCCCTTGTTCCTGTAACTCGAATCCTAGCCCGGTATATCCCATTTAATTTCACACCATTGTGAACCTTACGCCTTTTTTACTCTCTGATAGAGGTTCTCGGCATTGACAAATCTTCGTAAACTAAATCACACTTGTATATGTTGACATTTAAGAGATACACAATTAAGAAAATCAAGGGCAATGGTGATATATATGCGGATTAGACACCAAAAAAAACACTCAACAATTGGCTACAATTTAAGGAATGTGTTTAGTGACGGCATCAGATTCCTAATTGTTGGAGAAAGGTCTGGTGGCAAGAAAAGCTGCTTCTAGGATGTTGTCAAGTGTTTTCGCTCGAGGATTCCATTCTTGGGTGGTTGGTTTGGCCCTTGTTCCTATAACTCGAATCCTAGCCCGTTATATTCCATTTTAATTTTACACCACTGTGAACCGTACGCCTTTTTTACTCTCTGCTCGAGGTTCTCGGCATTGAAAAATCTTCGTAAACTAAATCACACGTGTATATGTTGACATTTAAGAGATATACAGTCAAGAAATTCAAGGGCAATGGTGATATATATGCGGATTAGACACCAAAAAAAAAAAACTCAACAAATGGCTACAATTTAAGTAATGTGTTTAGTGACGGCATCAGATTCCTAATTGATGGAGAAAGGTCTGGTGGCAAGAAAAGCTGCTTGTAGGAGGTTGTTAAGTGTTTTCGCTCGACGATTCCATTCTTGGGTGGTTGGTTTGGCCCTTGTTCCGGTAACTCGAATCCTAGCCCGATATATCCCATTTTAATTTTACACCATTGTGAACCTTACGCCTTTTTTACTCTCTGATCGAGGTTCTCGGCATTGAAAAATCATCGTAAACTAAATCACACTTGTATATGTTGACATTTAAGAGATACACAATCAAGAAAATCAAGGGCAATGGTGATATATATGCGGATTAGACACCAAAAAAAACACTCAACAATTGGCTACAATTTAAGGATTGTGTTTAGTGACGGCATCAGATTCCTAATTGATGGAGAAAGGTCTGGTGGCAAGAAAAGCTGCTTCTAGGAGGTTGTCAAGTGTTTTCGCTCGACGATTCCACTCTTGGGTGGTTGGTTTGGCCCTTATCCCTGTAACTCGAATCCTAGCCCGTTATATCCCATTTTAATTTTACACCATTGTGAACCTTACGCCTTTTTTACTCTCTGATCGAGGCTCTCGGCATTAAAAATTCTTCTTAAATTAAATCACTCGTGTATCTGTTGACATTTAAGAGATATACAATCAAGAAAATCAAGGGCAATGGTGATATATATGCGGATTAGACACCAAAAAAAACATTCAACAAATGGCTACAATTTAAGGAATGTGTTTAGTGACGGCATCAGATTCCCAATTGATGGAGAAAGTTCTGGTGGCAAGAAAAGCTGCTTGTAGGAGGTTGTCAAGTGTTTTCGCTCGACGATTCCATTCTTGGGTGGTTGGTTTGGCCCTTGTTCCGGCAACTCGAATCCTAGCTAGGTATATCCCATTTTAAATTTACACCATTGTGAACCTTACGCCTTTTTTACTCTCTGATCGAGGTTCTCGGCATTGAAAAATCTTCGTAAACTAAATCACACGTGTATATGTTTACATTTAAGAGATATACAGTCAATAAAATCAAGGGTAATGGTGATATATATGCGGATTAGACACCAAAAAAAAACACTCAACAAATGGCTACAATTTAAGGAGTGTGTTTAGTGACGGCATCAGATTCCTAATTGATGGAGAAAGGACTAGTGGCAAGAAAATCTGCTTCTAGCAGGTTGTCAAGTGTTTTCGCTCGATGATTCCATTCTTGGGTGGTTGGTTTGGCCCTTGTTCCGGCAACTCGAATCCTAGCCAGGTATATCCCATTTTAAATTTACACCATTGTGAACCTTACGCCTTTTTTACTCTCTGATCGAGGTTCTCGGCATTGAAAAATCTTCATAAACTAAATCACACCTGTATATGTTGACATTTAAGAGATATACAGTCAAAAAAATCAAGGGCAATGGTGATATATATGCGGATTAGACACCAAAAAAAAAACACTCAACAAATGGCTACAATTTAAGGAATGTGTTTAATGACGGCATCAGATTCCTAATTGATGGAGAAAGGTCTGGTGGCAAGAAAAGCTGCATCTAGGAGGTTGTCAAGTGTTTTCGCTCGACGATTCCATTCTTGGGTTGTTGATTTGGCCCTTGTTCCTGTAACTCGAATTCTAGCCCGTTATATTCCATTTTAATTTTACACCATTGTGAACCTTACGCCTTTTTTACTCTCTGCTCGAGGTTCTCGGCATTGAAAAATCTTCGTAAACTAAATCACACGTGTATATGTTGACATTTAAGAGATATACAGTCAAGAAAATCAAGGGCAATGGTAATATATATGCGGATTAGACACCAAAAAAACACTCAACAAATGGCTACAATTTAAGGAATGTGTTTAGTGACGACATCAGATTCCTAATTGATGGAGAAAGTTGTTGGACCGTGTTCCGACCCTGAAAAGTCAGTCAAGGTAGTTCATCTTCACGTATAAAGGCGGAATCAGTATACACGAAGTTACAACAGCTTTTCTCTTTCAAATTCTTCTTTATTGATGCTTTCTGATTACAAATTGATAGAGTTTCGGCACCACAAGCATGACCTAGGTTCGCTCCAAAGGTTACAAATGAGATCACATGTGTGAGTATTTATAGTGTGACTGATTTCGCTTATATGGCACTTGTTGGACCGTGTTCCGACCCTGAAAAGTCAGTCAAGGTAGTTCATCTTCACGTATAAAGGCGGAATCAGTATACACGAAGTTACAACAGCTTTTCTCTTTCAAATTCTTCTTTATTGATGCTTTCTGATTACAAATTGACAGAGTTTCGGCACCACAAGCATGACCTAGGTTCGCTCCAAAGGTTACAAATGTGATCACATGTGTGAGTATTTATAGTGTGACTGATTTCGCTTATATGGCATGCCATATAAGCGAAACCCGATGTGACTTAAAAGCGAAACCTCCTGATTACCCTATGAGCGAAATCACCTATGTCCTAATAAGCGAAACCTATACTAAACATGTATACATAAGCGAAATAGCATCTAAATGGTTTCGCTTCAAATGACACCTATGTCATTATAAGCGAAATCACCTATAACATCTCAAATCCTGTTTTTCAACTCCGATCTAACCTAACTTGACCTAAGACTCAATGCAGACGAAGTCAACAGACATTCCGTGCACCAACAGACTCCCCCTTGGATGTTGACGAAGTCTTCGGCTCCGAGTCTTCAGTCTTAGTCATTCTGCCTCTCTGTCTTTTCATCGAAAACAACTCTATCTTCACAGGTTTATGATTACAACCTAGCTCCATCTTCAAACTCCCCTTTGATTGTTGATCCAGACTCCCCCTTTCACAGACTCCCCCTCTCAATATGCTAGAATCTGAGGTCTTGATCTGGTTCAAGCTTTAACATTTATCTTCCGTGGGAATGATGAAGTCCAAAACCTGTTACCCTGCACATCCTCTACCTCAACATAAGTTTCACAAATTTATAACAGTTAGATTTAAGAAACTTACTGGTAGAAAACATTTATTCAACAAATATACTAGTTACATCAAGTTCAAATGAATGACCTTGATTAACTAAACACACAATCTTACAAAAACATTTGTATATGACATTCAAAGTTTTCAACATATTCTCCCAATCCTATAGTTCATCATATTTAGCACTCGAATTTTGAATATCAGCTCTTCAACATCAGTTGTCGATTTTTTTTTTTTTGAATTTTCAAAATTTTATGCTAAAACACTCCAAAAATCTTCTTGGATTTTTGTTTTTGAATGAAATGCAATAAACAAATAAATACAAACAATATTTTTGTGAGTTTGTGTAAGAGGATCATATCAGTTTATGAGACAAATCACTAGCACCGTTAAGCTTTAATCATTTTAAGTTCTAAACGATTCACCTTGATTGTCAGTATACTGGTCCACTTAAATTTTCACACAAAGTTCAATTGCTTCGAGATACAAGTTTAGTGTCTTAGATACTTAAACTTAATCGCGTATCCCACCTCAGAATATACTCCCGTATCCAGATCCCAATATTCAGTCTTACAGGCAATTATAATACAAATGATATCTGTAAGGGGTAATAAATTATGAAGAATCATGAGAGCTCAGGTCAGAACCATCGTTCAGCAGAGAGATCATGACTCAACTTGTAGGTGTGTCCCCTTTAGAGGATCTTTTTTTTACAACAGTATTGCTAAGCAATTTTATTGTCTTATCATGTATGCTGAGGGTGATGCTATGTTTTAAGCATTTGCGGAAAGTATTATTCGGGGACTAGGTCAGAACTACCGTTCAGCAGAAGTCCCGGAATAATACCCTAGATATCACTGAGTATAAAAACCTAGTATATCAGAAAAAGGAATCTTTCAAACGAGATTTCGGGGGTTACCCATATATCCGAGAGATGTTACCCACGATATAAGCAAGTTTGAATTTAGGTTTATATCTCGTCACAATCTACTGAATGTGTAAAAACCTACTGGCATATCATCAGTGAGACCGTTTATCACATTTGACATTTCAAATCTTTAGCATGCTATGATAGTTCACTGATTTACTATCATTTCCTCTTTTATACACCAAAACTCATTTTTTTCTTTTTCAATGTTTTTGACATTTTCAAATTTTCAATTTTTTTTAAAATTTTTCTCCCCCTAAAATCAACATCTGTTACAATTTTGATTTTCTGGGAAAATTTGAAACCAAACTATACAAGAAATGACAAACTGATATCCAATCACTTCAATTCGCCATTCACTTGGCATAAACAATCAGAACTCCCCATGTCAACAAACTATTTTCCCATTGTGATTTCAAAACACTTAACTTTGTTTTAATCAAATGTATCTTTTGGAAAATTAGTTTTGTTGAATTAACAAACCACTTGTTGGTTAGGGGATTACTTCATCACTTTGTTCTCCTTTAACCATTTTGAAAAAAATTAACAGTTCAAGATTCTATCAACACAAACACTTGTAGGAAATCAAGTACAACTTAATGTCCCTGATTTACCACATGTAAGTCGAAAAAATCACCAGAGTGAAATTTCTCAAGAAATGTGCCGATTCATGTTCTACGCTTACCAACCTGGGAACTCCGGCAAGTCAGGTTTTTCTATTTGAAAAGATTCACCCAAGCCTGACCAGCCTTGGGTGATTTTGAATTCTTGTTCAACAATGATGGAAAATTTGCATCATCCATTGTTAAACCTGAATTCTCAGATTTTACCTCAACAACGGGCTCTTCTGGCTTTGACGAACCATAATCATTGCCTGAATATGGCTTGTCTGACTTTGAGACGTCAGATTCATCGCCTGATGGTGGCTTGTCTGACTTTGACACATCAGATTCATCGCCGACCATTTTCTTCTTCTTCTTTTCTTCTTTCGTCCTCATATTTGTATCCGATGAATTCGTCTTTCTTGACTTTGCAATCGAGTTAGTTGATTCATCAGAACTCTTATTCAATCTGTCCGGTGAACCCGAAGACAAAATTTTCTCCAGATATTCTCTTGCCTTCTTCCTCAGTCTGTCTTTCTGCCCCTGAGAAAGCTTCACTTTCTTTTCTTGAACTTTTGGTTCTTGAACCTTCTGTTCTTTGGGCTTGACGTTGACTGGTTTCTTTGCCATTCTTTGAGATTCAACCCTCGATCTTCCTATTGATATCCTTAGGCAATCTCTGGCAATATGTCCTCTGATATGACAATTATAGCATCTTCTTGTTTCATAATTCCAATTCTGGCAGTTAACAGCAATGTGTCCTCTCACACCACAAGTGTAACACACTCTGTTATCGTACCATCCACTTCTATCAGTCCAAACCTTTAGATCATAACATTGTTTGGCTTGATTATAGTCATTTCTCCTCATCAATGCTGGATATGACTTTTGAGCACTGTGGTCAAACCTGCACCACTTATTAACAACATTTTGTGAGTTTTCATTTTTAGATTTTTGTGGTTTTTTATAATGATTGGATGACTTATCTGATGAGCTTTTATTTTCATTTTTAGAATTTTTCAAATTTTTATCTTTTTGTTTCTGTTCTGCATTCTTCTTAATAGGTTTTTGCTTTGAGCATTCACCTATTTCAGTAGATTGCAAAACAGTATTTTGAAAATTTTCTTGTAAATCTAAAAATATTTTTCTTTTCTTTTCTTTTTCATCATCAGATATTTCATCACAATTTTCAATTTTGACTTTGTCAAAATTTGTGACATTGTCACTTATTGGAACAGAATTGATCGGTTTTGGACAAACATGTGATGTAGAATTCACAAAACCTTTCAATTTAATCTCAAGCTCGTTAATTTTATTTCGAGCAATTTCAGCTTCATTTTCAAGCCGAATGATTTTCTGAAGATGAGAATTTATTTCAATCTGTTTTTCAAGATTATTTTTAAAAATAACAGATTTTTCATCTTCTAAACCTTCATTTGACTTTGAACATCTTTTTCAATCTTTAATTTTTCATTTTCAAAAACATTTTCTTTTTCTTTAAAATTTTTGTTTTCTAATGACAAACTCTCAACATTCTTCAAAAGTTTGTCATTTTCAGATCTCAATTTCTCACAATTTTCCTGCAAAACAAGAATCTGTTTATCATCAGATTGCTTCTCATCCTTCATCTTTTTGACTTCCAATGTCAAACTTTCCGTATCCTTCAAGAGTTTGTCATTGTCAGCTTCAAATTTATCACATTTAGAGCACCTAACTTCACATTTTGAAGTTTCACCCTTCTTTGATTCTTCATTCTTTGTCATTCATTCTTTCTCTGTCTTCTGTGTTCCTTTTCTAATCCTTTTGATTAATTCAAGAAACTCAACCAAACTTATATTTTCTGAGTTTCTTTCTATTTCATCTATTAACTCTTTCTTTTTCTTTTTCTCTTCTTCATCTCCCCACCTTTTTCTTTGCCAATAATCATCTTCCTCTTTATACTCTTGGATTATGGCTTCCAGATCAAGAGTTTTGTCATCAACTGCAATATTTCCATATTCATCAAGATAACACTCTCTGTTCGGATCCCATCTATTTGCTCTCCTTGCTTCCAAATAGATACCAGATATTCTAATTATCCTGTTTTCAGCCAGCATTTTTCTGTATTTATACTTCTGCTCTTCAGTTCTGTTGTCTTTCCAAGGAATAGGTTCAGATTTTGCCATGATTTTATAACCTTGAATTACCTCGGAATATTCTGCAAACAAACAAACAAGCAATCAGTTCAAACGGACTGAATACGTAACAGTGTACGTTTGATGAATTCAATCTAAGACTCGTTGTCAAAGATTTGCGGATACGTTCAATGTAGTTCGGATGAAATCATTGAATGAATAAATGAATGAACACCTTTTTACTTAAACAATCACATGCCCACAAGCAAACTAATACAATCACATGCAATCCGGATATCAAAAATTGTATTTTGCCGACAATCTTTAAATTGAATGATCACATGGTCATATAAGCCGACAAATCAATTAATTCATCATATATCTAATTGGGCCGCTCATAAATGAAGTCACATGGGCTTACACATACTCACGTGAACCATTTAATGATTTACTCGATATAAGTTGCTGCACAAATGTCACGGCCCTCGACCCGGTTTGACCCGTTTCAGGAGCTGCGGGACAGAAAACCAGCGGTATTTATTTAGTTGAGTTTAATAGCGGAAGTTTATTTAACAGGAGCGTTTAAAGCTAAAATTTTCCTGATTTATTTTATTTCACAATTCGGGATAAAACCCCGATAATTTACACTATTATGTTTTTACTACGAAATCGTGATATTACAAAACTTATTTCTTTATTTTATAACGAGCCACTATCTTAAGCTTGAAATGCTTCCCAGCACTTTTCCTGAATTACAACAGATCACCTGAAACATGTTTGAAAAAGGTTTTGTCAGCGGAAAATACTGAGTGAATCATTCTATTTTCTAAAATGACACATTTGTTATAATTTACAGTATTAAGAGCGATTACAATGTTTCTATTATCAAACCAACTACCCACGGTATTTGTCACTCGACCGAATCTGTGACTATGGTCATATCCCCCAATTGGCTGCCCCAATGGTGACGATTATCAAGTAATGTATACAAAACCCCGCATACCGGCTGTAACTTGGTGATTACAAAGACTTAATCCCCGTAATTATAACTTTGAAAATAACATGCTTTTATAAACAAATTTGATAAAAAGAGAGAATGACTCACATTGCTGATTTAATACGGACAGAGTCTAGTCTATGAATTAGCCTGATTAACCTAATTTAGATAACAATGCACACAAAACTGGGTTAGTAATCAATACAGCATTTACGATAACTCACGAGATCAACCATCACAACGAGTGACAAAGTGCTATGCTTAACATCTGTCGAATTAACGACTAATGACAAAGCATCACCCTAATGTGGGAAGCACTTAAACACCCGTTGAGTACATTGATCGATCGGAAAATGAATCGTAGCAGCGATCATGCTATTACCCTTTTTGCGGCGTCGAATTGCGAACTGTGGGTGTTTGTGTAGTAATTCGAACGTAACTCGCAGTGTATAGTGAATTTTTACGTCGTTTTTCTTTCTGAATTCAAGTCCCACTGTCCACTATTTATAGGTAAAATTTGACCCTTACGCGGCCCGCGTGAGTTTTAAGCTAATCCTTACGCGGCCCGCGTAAGACCTACTTTTAGGCCTAGGGTTGCCACGGTTGGCACTAGCTCTGCTGAGTTGACAATTTTCGAAAATTCCTTGCTGCCAACGTTTTAAGTGGATAATCGTCCATAGGGTTTAACCCCCCCCCCTGAGTTTTAGGGGCCCTAATCCTGATTCTGAAAATTATGAAAATTTTAGGGTTTGTTCAGAATCACTTGGGTGTCTCAATTAGGGTTTCCTTTTGGACTAATTAAAATACTAAATAGTACTTTTTGATAAGAGTTGTTACATTCTCCTCACCTTAATAAAAATCTCGTCCTCGAGATTTATTGGAATAAATGAGGATACTTTCTCTTCATTTCTGATTCTAATTCCCAAGTGTATTCAGGTCCTCTCCTTGAATCCCACTTTACTTTAACTAACACTGTATCTGAAGAGGTTTCTCCACAAATTTTAACTTTTCATTTACCTCTATGTCTTGAAGAGGTACTACCAGAGATTCATCTGCTAAACATTTCTTGAGATTGGATACATGAAATACATCATGTACTCCAGCTAATTCTTCCGGTAGTTGTAAACGATAAGCTACTGGTCCTATACGTTGGATCACTAGAAATGGTCCTACATACCTTGGACTTAGCTTTCCTTTCTTTCCGAATCTAACTACTCCTTTCCAAGGAGAAACTTTTAACAATACTCTGTCTCCAACTTGGAATTCTAATGGCTTGCATCTATTATCAGCATAACTTTTCTGACGATCTCGAGCAGTCTTCAGTTTTTCCTTGATTAGAGTAATCTTATCAGTCGTCTCCTGCACTATTTCAGGTCCTGATAATTGATTTTCTCCTATTTCTGCCCAACAAACTGGAGTTCTGCACTTTCTTCCATACAGTGCCTCGAATGGGGCAGTTTCAATGCTTGAATGATAACTATTGTTATAGGAGAATTCGATCAGCGGTAAATGATCATCCCAATTCCCACCAAAATCTATCACACATGCTCGGAGCATGTCTTCAAGAGTTTGGATTGTCCTTTCACTTTGCCCGTCTGTTTGTGGATGATATGCAGTGCTTAGGTTTAGTCGAGTTCCCATAGCTTGCTGGAAACTTTTCCAGAAATGAGAAGTAAAACGACTATCCCTATCCGAAACAATGGAGAGTGGAACTCCATGTAAGGATACAACTTCATCTACATACAATTTAGCCAGTCTTTCCATGCTAAAGGTTTCTTTCATTGGTAAAAAGTGAGCTGATTTGGTTAATCGATCCACAATTACCCAAATCGCATCATTACCTTTTCTGGTTTTGGGTAACTTAGTAACAAAATCCATTGTTATAAGTTCCCATTTCCATACTGGCATTTCTAATTGTTGTAGTAATCCTGAAGGTTTCTGATGTTCTGCCTTAACTTGTGAACAAGTAAGACATTTAGAAACATAGCTGGCTATGTCCTTTTTCATTCCTATCCACCAAAAGTTCCTTCTTAAATCTTGGTACATCTTATTGTTTCCTGGATGCATGGTATACCTAGATTTATGAGCTTCTTCTAAAATCTTAGGTCTTAAGTCTCCCTGCTTAGGTACCCAAATTCTACTTTTGTGGAATCTCCAAATTCCATCTGTTCCTTGTTCTAATTCATTGATTCGTCCTTTCATTCCTTCAGCATCATCCTTGATTGCTGTGGTTTGAACATTCTTCAATTGTTCCATTAAATCTATTTGTAGATTTAATCTGAGAGCACGAACCCGTCGTTGTTTTTCATAATACTTACGACTTAAGGCATCTGCAACTACATTCGCCTTTCCTTCATGATACTGAATATCACAGTCGTAGTCACTTAGGATTTCCATCCATCTCCTTTGCCTCATGTTTAACTCTTTTTGCCCAAATATGTATCTTAAACTCTTATGATCTGTATAGATAGTAAACTTACTTCTGTACAGATAATGTCTCCAAATCTTAAGGGCAAAAATTACGGCTCCTAATTCTAAATCATGAGTCGTATAGTTTTCTTCGTGCTTTTTCAATTGCCTTGATGCATACGCAATTACCTTCTTGCGTTGCATAAGCACACATCCAAATCCTAGTTTTGAAGCATCACAATATACTTCAAAATCTTCAGTTCCTTCTGGTAAGGCTAAAATTGGAGCATGGGTTAATTTCTGTTTCAAAATTCTAAAAGCTTCTTCTTGTTTGGGTCCCCATTCAAACTTAGTAGCTTTACAGGTTAGCTTAGTTAATGGTACAACTATCTTGGAAAAATCCTTAATAAACCGTCTATAATATCCAGCTAATCCTATAAAACTTCTTATTTCCATTGCTGTTTGTGGAACCTTCCATTTGGTAATTGCTTCTATCTTAGCAGGATCTACATGAATACCTTCGTGATTCACCATGTGTCCTAAAAATTGTACTTCCTTTAGCCAAAATTCGCATTTCGAGAATTTGGCGTACAACTTTTCTTTTCTTAACAAAGTTAAGAGTGCATGAAGATGTTCACAATGCTCTGTCTGACTTTTGGAATAAATAAGTATATCGTCTATGAAGACAATTACAAATTTATCCAAATACGGTTTACAGATCCTATTCATCATGTCCATAAATGCTGCAGGTGCATTTGTTAATCCGAAGGGCATGACTGTAAACTCGTAATGACCATACCTAGTTCTGAAAGCAGTCATAGGTATGTCTTCTTCTTGTACCTTCAATTGATGATATCCGGAGCGTAAATCTATTTTAGAAAAATATCTAGCCCCTTGAAGTTGATCAAAAAGATCATCAATCCTAGGTAATGGATATCGATTCTTAATTGTAACCTTATTCAATTCTCTATAATCGATACACATTCTCATTGAACCATCCTTTTTCTTCACAAACAACACTGGCGCTCCCCAAGGGGATGAGCTAGGTTGTATGAATCCTTTACTTAGTAATTCATCTAATTGCTTTTTCAGTTCTAACATTTCTGTGGGTGCTAACCGATAAGGTGCCTTGGCTATCGGTGTAGTTCCTGGAATTATATGAATCCTAAATTCTACTTCCCTATCTGGAGGTAATCCTGGTAAATCTTCTGGAAATACATCAGGATATGCTGAGACTACTGGTATTTCCTTAAGATCTTTACCCTTAGTGCTAATGATTACCGAAATCATATACACTATTCCTTGTTTTCGTTCATAATTAGCAACTTTCATTAGTGATATGAACTTCATGGGCTTACGTGGTTTATCTCCTGTAATCCTAATCACTTCTCCGGTAGGTGATTGAATTTCTATGGAATTCTGATCACAAAGAATTCTAGCATGGTTGGTTACTAACCAATCCATTCCTAATACAACATCAAATTCAGCCAAATTCATTGGCAATAGTTTTGCAGAGAATTTATGTCCTAAAAGTTCTATGTTTCCTTCTTGCAAAACTTTATCTATTTTAACTGAATTTCCGTCTGCTGTTTCAACTGTAAAAATCTGCCTAATATTGGTTAAAGGTAAACTAAGAGCTTGACAGAATGAAGTATTTATAAAACTTTGGTTTGCACCAGAGTCAAATAATACTTTTGCGTACACGTTGTGAACTAAGAACGTACCCGCTATCACATCCGGAATGAGTTCTGCTTCTTGAGTGGTCAGCTGAAATGCCCTGGCATTCTTCTTTGTGGTTCCTTCGGTCGCCTTGGGTTTGTTATCTACTGGTTTGACCAATTTAGGACATTCTGTTTTATAATGCCCCGCTTCTCCACAGTTAAAACAGATTACTGTTTTCTTTTTGCAGTTTTCTTCCCGATGTCCTATAGTTTTACAAAAAATGCAAGTGATATCGCATCTTCCATAATGTTTCTTTTTGCATTTCCTGCAAAATGACGGAGCTAGAGATTGCCCTGTTCCTTTTCTCTTGAAGCTGTTATTATTACCCACGCGAAATCCTTGGGTAATTTTCTGAGCTAGTTCCTTTTTCCTATCTTCATCTCTTGTGCGCACCAGTTCATCGGTTAGAGTATAAGCTAATTCTACCGCATCATCAATAGTGCGAGGTCTCGCAGCTTTAACAATATTGCGGATTTCACCAATTAGCCCCCAAATGTAGCGAGAAATGAGTACCGGTTCTGGCGAAGCCAGTGTTGGTACCACTCTTGCATATTCAAAGAATGTCGAGGTATAACCGCGACAATCCACACCCATCATCCGATGATTTAGAAACTTATTCGCCATCTGTTCCTTCTCATAGTCGGGACAGAATTTTCTTTCCACCAAACCCTTAAATTCTTCCCAAGTCATAGCATAAGCTATTATTCTTCCTTTTGATTGTATCACAGTGTTCCACCATTCGAGTGCTCCTTCTTTGAAGAGATTTGAGGCGTACATGACCTGATCATCTTTACCACATTTACTTATTGCAATGACTGCTTCGGTTTTTTCTAACCAACGCAGTGATGCAGTTGCTCCTTCATTGCCTGCAAATTCAGTGGGTTTACAAGCAAGGAATTCTTTGAAAGTGCAACCAGGCGTTGCAGTTTTCATTTTCTTGGGTAATGGAGCTTGATGTGGTTCCCTATTATGATTAACATGATTATTGCCTCCATTTACACTATTACCGAAGTTATCTTCAGTAATCTGTTTACTAGGGACAATTTGTTGCGGTTCGATTGGATTCTTTATAGCAGCGACGAATGCTGGAATAGCATTGGCTATCCCTTGAGCAACAATGTTTTCGATATCTTGCCGAGTCATATATTGATCTCTTGAATGTTGCTCAGACTGATTAACTTCATTTATAGGTTCATTACCACTGTTTGCCATCTGATAATATATATATATAAATTTTATTAATATCTGCTACATAACAATTATATACAAACAATCAGAAAATTTTACAATACAGGTATAGTCAAAACAATCGATTTATCGATTTCATTTTATATCTAGTATGGTATGCATCATTACTCGCAAATATCTTACAGAGTTTTATTCGTTATTCACAGACTAACTTTACTATTACTATTATACAACCATCATTTTACCATCGTACTATCTCTCGTTACTTGCCGTTCTAAAAACGCATTTCCCTCTCATCGTACTTCCAGGCAATTTGTCCCCCTATTTCCCTGATTCTAGTTCCAGCATCAAACAACTCTTCACCAAAGTGGCGAAGTTCAGCCATGTTTTCATTACTCATGGGTGGATTAGGTAGGGGTTCTGGATCGAATTGTGGAAGAAAGGAATAAGGATCGTTGACAATATTTTGAAATTGCCAATCGTTTGTCCACCATTCATCCATTCCTATAGGTTGGGAGTGAACTATTGGGTCTGGAATTGCTGGTTCCCAATTCATAGGGAGTTGGTTTTCAAGAGGATAATTAAAAATATTATTATTATTAGTATTGACAGGCTGAATAGTTTCACAGCTTGCCAATAGGAAATCTATCTCATCTTGAAAAGTCCTTTCCTGGTTTGGATTGGAGCTCTCTCCGATTTCTATCTGAGTTGGTCTAGAGCCTTGCCCAACTTCCATTACTATTTCTTTAGTACCTTCATCCATCTGTATTCCTATCCATTTCCTGTTGTTTAGAAATTTCTCCGGTTATAATTTCTTTTCCCTTTTTCAAAGGATTGTTTATTTTGGGCAGTTTTGTAGCTGGCTTTTTCTTACGTATACGACTCCCCCAAACATATTTCCTTCTTTTCTTGGGTTTTGGCTTTTTCAAGGGTGGAGCAGTGAATTCTACAGGTTGTTCTATATCTGGAAAGTATCCAGTAAATTCTTTGGAAACTTCGATATTCACCGGGTAAAGATTAAGGTTCTGAAAGGCTTCAGATATCCCACTCATGCTGATGTAGCATATATGCAAAAATGCATAAAATACTAAGTTAAAATTTACAAACAACCGTTTAATTTATTACATACTGTGTACTAATTTATTACAAAGATAACTGAAAAACACACTTAGGTTTTGAAATTTTTATTTATTGCACAGGGTTTCTAGATTATAAGGGTAAGGTGCTAAAACTTTAAAATATTTAAAGATTTATATTTTCTGCTACTGTGGCTAGCATATATAAATTTGCTCATTTCTCATCTAGCTTATCTTCCCAAGGTGATTTATCAATTAATTCCTGAGTTTCCCGTTTAATCCTCTTTTCTCGGATTTTCTCTTTACTTTTCTTAATAATCATTTCCCTCCTTCTAGGAGAAAGTGATTCCTCGTATTGTGCCTTTCGCACAAATATTCCTTCTTCGGGAATTTCAGCCTGATTCGAGGATTTGGTTCGGGATGAACTTCCCTTCTCATTGGATGATCTATCTAATTTAAGATAGTTGCTTGACAACTTTTGCTTACCCATACTGTAACTAACAAATAATCAGTTAATATCACACATAATCACATAATAGTAATCAGGAAAAATTAAGTATTTCTAAATACTTAATTAGCTTAACTCAGTGGCTCTGATACCACCTTTTTCTGTCACGGCCCTCGACCCGGTTTGACCCGTTTCAGGAGCCGCAGGACAGAAAACCAGCGGTATTTATTTAGTTGAGTTTAACAGCGGAAGTTTATTTAACAGGATCGTTTAAAGCTAAAATTTTCCCGATTTATTTTATTTCACAATTCGGGATAAAACCCCGATAATTTACACTATTATGTTTTTACTACGAAATCGTGATATTACAAAACTTATGTCTTTATTTTATAACGAGCCACTATCTTAAGCTTGAAATGCTTCCCAGCACTTTTCCTGAATTACAACAGATCACCTGAAACATGTTTGAAAAAGGTTTTGTCAGCGGAAAATACTGAGTGAATCATTCTATTTTCTAAAATGACACATTTGTTATAATTTACAGTATTAAGAGCGATTACAATGTTCCTATTATCAAACCAACTACCCACGGTATTTGTCACTCGACCGAATCTGTGACTATGGTCATATCCCCCATTTGGCTGCCCCAATGGTGACGATTATCAAGTAATGTATACAAAACCCCACATACCGGCTGTAACTTGGTGATTACAAAGACTTAATCCCCGTAATTATAACGTTGAAAATAACATGCTTTTATAAACAAATTTGATAAAAAGAGAGAATGACTCACATTGCTGATTTAATACGGACAGAGTCTAGTCTATGAATTAGCCTGATTAACCTAATTTAGATAACAATGCACACAAAACTGGGTTAGTAATCAATACAGCATTTACGATAACTCACGAGATCAACCATCACAACGAGTGACAAAGTGCTATGCTTAACATCTGTCGAATTAACGACTAATAACAAAGCATCACCCTAATGTGGGAAGCACTTAAACACCCGTTGAGTACATTGATCGATCGGAAAATGAATCGTAGCAGCGATCGTGCTATTACCCTGTTTTGCGGCGTCGAATTGTGAACTGTGGGTGTTTGTGTAGTAATTCAAACGTAACTCGCAGTGTATAGTGAATTTTTACGTCGTTTTTCTTTCTGAATTCAAGTCCCACTGTCCACTATTTATAGGTAAAATTTGACCCTTACGCGGCCCGTGTGAGTTTTAAGCTAATCCTTACGCGGCCCGCGTAAGACCTACCTTTAGGCCTAGGGTTGCCACGGTTGGCACTAGCTCTGCTGAGTTGACAATTTTCGAAAATTCCTTGCTGCCAACGTTTTAAGTGGATAATCGTCCATAGGGTTTAACCCCCCCCCCCCCTGAGTTTTAGGGGCCCTAATCTTGATTCTGAAAATTATGAAAATTTTAGGGTTTGTTCAGAATCACTTGGGTGTCTCAATTAGGGTTTCCTTTTGGACTAATTAAAAAACTAAATAGTACTTTTTGATAAGAGTTGTTACAACAAAGTTTTAACTTTTTGAAAATGGCCAGACACTTAACAAATATAATTGAGCCGAGATCCTTATCAGCGAAACCCTATGAACGAAATCTGATTTTGTCTCTATGAGCGAAATAGCAATGTTCAAATGAGCGAAATCAAATTTTAATGGCCCTTGGAGCGAAACTCTTTGATTACCGTAAAAGCGAAATAGCAATATGTCCTTATGAACGAAATCTCTTCGATGTCCGAATAAACGAAATCAAGTAATTACAATCGATGTCCGTAAAAGCGAAATATGGTTTTTATTTAATTTTTACCATTTTTAATCCGTATTTCAACCTGATTCTTTCTAGGGTTTGTTAATCGCATGTTTTACATGTTATACTCGAATTTCATATCATTTCAACCGTAGGAACCAGTTTAAATCGAAAAAGTATGAGAGAAAGTGAGTAGAAATGAGAGAATTTGATCAAATCAGCTGTAGTAGTATGAACTCCTCGTCCTGAAGCTCTGATACCACTTGTTGGACCGTGTTCCGACCCTGAAAAGTCAGTCAAGGTAGTTCATCTTCACGTATAAAGGCGGAATCAGTATACACGAAGTTACAACAGCTTTTCTCTTTCAAATTCTTCTTTATTGATGCTTTCTGATTACAAATTGACAGAGTTTCGGCACCACAAGCATGACCTAGGTTCGCTCCAAAGGTTACAAATGAGATCACATGTGTGAGTATTTATAGTGTGACAGATTTCGCTTATATGGCATGCCATATAAGCGAAACCCCATGTGAGTTAAAAGCGAAACCTCCTGATTACCCTATGAGCGAAATCACCTATGTCCTAATAAGCAAAACCTATACTAAACATGTATACATAAGCGAAATAGCATCTAAATGGTTTCTCTTCAAACGAAACCTATGTCATTATAAGCGAAATCACCTATAACATCTCAAATCCTGTTTTTCAACTCCGATCTAACCTAACTTGACCTAAGACTCAATGCAGACGAAGTCAACAGACATTCCGTGCACCAACAAAAGGTCTGTTGGCAAGAAAAGCTGCTTCTAGGAGGTTGTGAAGTGTTTTCGCTCGACGATTCCATTCTTGGGTGGTTGGTTTGGCCCTTGTTCCTGTAACTTGAATCCTAGCCGGGTATATCCCATTTTAATTTTACACCATTGTGAACCTTACGCCTTTTTTACTCTCTAATCGAGGTTCTCGGCATTGAAAAATCTTCGTAAACTAAATCACACGTGTATATGTTGACATTTAAGAGATATACAGTCAAGAAAATCAAGGGCAATGGTGATATATATGCGGATTAGATACCAAAAAAAACACTCAACAAATGGCTACAATTTAAGGAATGTGTTTAGTGACGGCATCAGATTCCTAATTGATGGAGAAAGGTCTGGTGGCAAGAAAAGCTGCTTGTAGGAGGTTGTCAAGTGTTTTCGCTCGACGATTCCATTCTTGGGTGGTTGGTTTGGCCCTTGTTCCCGCAACTCGAATCCTAGCCAGGTATATCCCATTTTAAATTTACACCATTGTGAACCTTACGCCTTTTTTACTCTCTGATCGAGGTTCTCGGCATTGAAAAATCTTCGTAAACTAAATCACACGTGTATATGTTGACATTTAAGAGATATACAGTCAATAAAATCAAGGGCAATGGTGATATATATGCGGATTAGACACCAAAAAATCACTCAACAAATGGCTACAATTTAAGGAATGTGTTTAGTGACGACATCAGATTCCTAATTGATGGAGAAAGGTCTTGTGGCAAGAAAAGCTGCTTCTAGGAGGTTGTCAAGTGTTTTCGCTCACGATTCCATTCTTGGCTGGTTGGTTTGGCCCTTGTTCCTGTAACTCGAATCCTAGCCCGGTATATCTCATTTTAATTTTACACCATTGTGAACCTTACGCCTTTTTTACTCTCTGATCGAGGTTCTCGGCATTGAAAAATCTTCGTAAACTAAATCACACGTGTATATGTTGACATTTAAGAGATATACAGTCAATAAAATCAAGGGCAATGGTGATATATATGCGGATTAGACACCAAAAAATCACTCAACAAATGGCTACAATTTAAGGAATGTGTTTAGTGACGACATCAGATTCCTAATTGATGGAGAAAGGTCTTGTGGCAAGAAAAGCTGCTTCTAGGAGGTTGTCAAGTGTTTTCGCTCACGGTTCCATTCTTGGCTGGTTGGTTTGGCCCTTGTTCCTGTAACTCGAATCCTAGCCCGGTATATCTCATTTTAATTTTACACCATTGTGAACCTTACGCCTTTTTTACTCTCTGATCGAGGTTCTCGGCATTGAAAAATCTTCGTAAACTAAATCACACGTGTATATGTTGACATTTAAGAGATATACAGTCAAGAAAATCAAGGGCAATGGTGATATATATGTGGATTAGACACCAAAAAAAACACTCAACAAATGGCTACAATTTAAGGAATGTGTTTATTGACGGCATCAGATTCCTAATTGATGGAGAAAGGTCTGGTGGCAAGAAAAGCTGCTTCTAGGAGGTTGTCAAGTGTTTTCGCTCGACGATTCCATCCTTGGGTGGTTGGTTTGGCCCTTGTTCCTGTAACTCGAATCCTAGCCCGGTATATCCCATTTTAATTTCACACCATTGTGAACCTTACGCCTTTTTTACTCTCTGATCGAGGTTCTCGGCATTGAAAAGTCTTCGTAAACTAAATCACACGTGTATATGTTGACATTTAAGAGATATACAGTCAAGAAAATCAAAGGCAATGGTGATATATATGCGGATTAGACACAAAAAAAAACTCTCAACAAATGGCTACAATTTAAGGAATGTGTTTAGTGACGGCATCAGATTCCTAATTGATGGAGAAAGGTCTGGTGGCAAGAAAAGCTGCTTGTTGGAGGTTGTTAAGTGTTTTCGCTCGACGATTCCATTTTTGGGTAGTTGGTTTGGTCCTTGTTCCTGTAACTCGAATCCTAGCCCGGTATATCCCATTTTAATTTCACACCATTGTGAACCTCACGCCTTTTTTACTCTCTGATCGAGGTTCTCGGCCTTGAAAAGTCTTCGTAAACTAAATGACACGTGTATATGTTGACATTTAAGAGATATACAGTCAGGAAAATCAAGGGCAATGGTGATATATATGCGGATTAGACACCAAAAAAACACTCAACAAATGGCTATAATTTAAGGAATGTGTTTAGTGACAGCATCAGATTCCTAATTGATGGAGAAGGGTCTAAGGTCTGTTGGCAAGAAAAGCTTCTTCTAGGAGGTTGTGAAGTGTTTTCTCTCGACGATTCCATTCTTGGGTGGTTGGTTTGGCCCTTGTTCCTGTAACTAGAATCCTAGCCGGGTATATCCCATTTTAATTTTACACCATTGTGAACCTTACGCCTTTTTTACTCTCTGATCGAGGTTCTCGGCATTGAAAAATCATCGTAAACTAAATCACACTTGTATATGTTGACATTTAAGAGTATACAATCTAGAAAATCAAGGTCAATGGTGATATATATGTGGATTAGACACAAAAAAAAAACACCCAACAAATGGCTACAATTTAAGGAATGTGTTTAGTGACGGCATCAGATTCCTAATTGACGGAGAAAGGTCTGGTGGCAAGAAAAGCTGCTTCTAGCAGGTTGTCAAGTGTTTTTGCTCGACGATTCCATTCTTGGGTGGTTGGTTTGGCCCTTGTTCCTGTAATTCGAATCCTAGCCAGGTATATCCCATTTTAAATTTACACCATTGTGAACCTTACGCCTTTTTTACTCTCTGATCGATGTTCTCGGCAATGAAAAATATTCGTAAACTGAATCACCCGTGTATATGTTGACATTTAGGAGATATACAGTCAAGAAAATCAAGGGCAATGGTGATATATATGCGGATTAGACACCAAAAAAAACACTCAACAAATGGCTACAATTTAAGGAATGTGTTTAGTGACGGCATCAGATTCCTAGTTGATGGAGAAAGGTTTGGTGGTAAGAAAAGCTGCTTCTAGGAAGTTGTGAAGTGTTTTTCGCTCGACGATTCCATTCTTGGGTGGTTGGTTTGGCCCTTGTTCCTGTAACTTGAATCCTAGCCCGGTTTATCCCATTTTAATTTTACACCATTGTGAATCTTACACCTTTTTTAGTTTCTGAACGAGGTTCTCGGCATTGAAAAATCTTCGTAAACTAAATCACACGTGTGTATGTTGAAATTTAAGAGATATGCAATCAAGAAAATCAAGGGCAATGGAGATATATATGCGGATTAGACACAAAAAAAAAACACTCAACAAATGGCTACAATTTAAGGAATGTGTTTAGTGACGGCATCAGATTCCTAAATGATGGAGAAATGTCGGGTGGCAAGAAAAGCTGCTTCTAGGAGGTTGACAAGTGTTTTCGCTCGACGATTCCATTCTTGGGTGGTTGTTTTGGCCCTTGTTCCTGTAACTCGAATCCTAGCCCGTTATATCCCATTTTAATTTTACACCATTGTGAACCTTACGCCTTTTTTACTCTCTGTAGGTCCCCTATTCGTATGGATCTTTCACAGAATTGTCTTTGCAATCAAGAGTGCGGAATCCTCTTGATCAGAATATCATAGAAACAAGTAGAAGAACAGAAACAGCAAGACACTTTCAATCCGGGTTTACTATTGATTATCAATCAAACTGAATTACAATCAATCTAAACCCTCACAACTCTCAATTTCATCCAAGCCCTAGATGCTATCACGAAATTGCTCTCTCACAATGTTCTGGCTGATTTGCTGATTAACCTAAACCCTAAAGCCTAACCTTGTTTATATAACACAAGGTTACTACTTGGGCCAAGGTTTCCAACATGGACTGCGAATTGGACAGGCCCAATTCGCCCCCCATCACCCAATTCGTTGGGTTTGGTTAGCCCAAACATTACAACTAACTATTACAAAGCTAAACCCGCTAACTGTTTATCGTTTAACTAATTACAAGATATCCAAAGACCAAATCTAAGCTGTTGTCACAAACATGCACCAACAAACTCCCCCTTGACAATAGCTTCACAAAATAACTTTGTCTATAGTCGTCTTGCAATCTTCATGTAATCTTGCACTGTCTTTGGTCTTTGGATAGCTTCAGCTTCAATAGCTCTGTCAGCAACAGACTCCCCCTAAGCTGATGCATCCAATCACCAAAACTTCAAAAACTTTAGCGTTTGAGTAAACTCCAGTTCAGCATATGTATAACAATCTTCAAACTCTTCACTTTGTCTGCAATGTAGAAAGGAGGTTCTACCATGCATCCAATCAAACTCTCATCTTCACAGCAACTTCTCAGCAACACACTGCTTCAATCTGTTTACTATAAAACAAACATCTCGAGAAACCATAAGAATTTTTCAACATAAGTTAAACAAATTATTATTATTCAAGAGATAGTTAAAACTGTATAACAGATTAAGCCTTTTCCAATTTATCACCAACACGCAAAACTTTTCAATCACACACTCTATAACCCACATGATTTAAAATTTTGAACTCACTTTCTAACACCGTCTCCCCCTATCAGTAACAATTCCTCCAAGAATAACAGTTTTCCGTACGTTAAGAATTTTAAACAGAAAAAGACACTATTTTTGGATTTTTTATATTTTCTGAAAGCAAGTAAATACAAAAGCAATAAGCACTCTATTTTTGTGAGAATCACTGGTAAGAAGATCATATCAGCACAATCAAACAGTTTTCACACTATTATATAATTCTTTATTTAATTTTTCATGAAAAGCATTCCAAGACGATTACCAGTATGTTTGTCCTCTTAAACAAAATGCATGAACATTTCAAGTACCATTACCGTACAATACGTTAAGGTAATTTTAATACTGATATACTAGTGTGTCCCACTTCAGGATATACCCCCACGATCAAGGTATGCACAAAGATTCATCGTAGTAGGTGAGTATACTGAATTCATCCTTTAAGATATTCTGAAAATGTCTCGGTCTGCATATAATATGTTTTATCATGTTTTAATTGCTTAACTATGAACACCCAATTAAATACTAATCAAATCCTGGAAATATAAACAACACACTCTATCATGCAAGTATCTTCCCTACCACATATTTCACAAGTCCAATCCAGATTTCTGAAATCTTAACTGGGAATAGGTTGAGAAGAGAACAGAATAGATCTTTAGGAGAGATGGTATAATATACAGATCAAATGAGTTTTTCTCAGTTTGATATAGGTTTATTGGGTTTCTTTTGGGCACTAGAGGGCCTCTTTCGGGTGTATTAGATCTATAGTGCGACAACGTACAGCTAGGTCAGCATGTATCTGGATGCAGCAGAAGCTGTCGTTGCCTAGCACCTCCAGGTCAGCATATATCTGGATGCAGCAGAGGAGGTACACGACTTTTTTCAGAGAAGATTTCAGAATCAGATCAAAATTGTGTGTATCGGGACAACATACAGACATTCAAATAGAAATGTGCAAATTCCAAGTGACTTTCTTTCCTGAGGTCATGTACAATTTTAGTTCTGAACAGAAAAACAGCCAAGATATCCCCAGATGAAATAACAGTATAAAGACCCAAAACTTCAGATTTTGGCAATCTATCAACGCAAGAATTAAGGTCATTAAACCATACACCACTGATGTGTTCCCCACTCACACACAGTTTATTTAAGTTTATATCACATTGGTAAGTTGATTATTTCATGCTTTTTGCCTACTGGTACATCATATGATGAAGCTGCTATCACACTTAAGCATTTTAATTTTAGTTTCAGTGTAACAGTCTAACTTGCTGATGTACTATCATTTCTCCTTTTTCACACAGTGATAACTCATTTTTGATTTTCTATTTATATTTTTTTTTATGTTTTTGATTTTTCAAATTTTTTTATTTTTGATTTTTAAGAAAAGCAGTAAACTATTTACAAAAATTCTTATGAAAAACCAGTTATTCAGGATTCCTCATCCCGTTGAGTTCGACTAAATGTTCAAAGCGAGCCCTGTCAGAAGCTTTAGTATAAAGATCTGCCAGGTTATCTAGTGTGTCGAATCAGCACTTTGAACTTCAATTTAAACAATCAATTAATATATATTTATAATCTCACATCCCCCGTCATGTGCCTAGAGCAGCCATTATCAACATAAGTTGATAATCCTCCTTAGCAGCTCCTGCACACACCAACTAAGAAATTAGTTAGATTGGGGGACCCAAGCCTTAATGGTCTTGGGTCGTCCAAATTCACCAACTACTGGAACATCCATCCAATATCCATTACTCCTAACCCGAGGGTTCCTATATGTATTTGGACTATTTGACCTTTGAAAATTTTGATTCTGATATCTCGAATTTTGATTCCAAGAAGCTTGATTGTTATAATTTCTAAAGCCATTGTTATAAAAATTTCGACAACCATTATTTTGGTATCGATTTTGATATTGACCTTGACTTCTGAAATTATTTGAATATCCATTAAAATTGTTCATTCTAGGTGAACTGCTTCTAGGTCTTTCAAATCTGCCTGGTGGAGATCTAGGCTGAAATCTAGGTTGATTTCTTTGAAAATGTGGAACTTGTGGAGTTCCTTTCTCAGCCTTATCTACACCAACAGCAACATTCTTTGGTTGCTTAGGAGCAGATTTCTTTGGAGAATTTGAGCCTTTCTCCTCACTATCACCTTCCTTCACTGGTAATTTCCCTCTCTGTTTTTCACTAAGTTGTGCTTCACTCTTTTTGTTAGGACAGCAGCTTGCTACATGTCCCTTGACGTGACATTTGAAGCACGATCTCTTTCTCAAAGACTTCTTAGCTGGAGTCTCTGAGGTAGATCCCTTATCAGATGGTGATGATCCCTTAGATGAACCATGTTCAGTTTGCTTTATTTCAGAATTTTCTATGCTCTTATTTTTAGCAAACTCTACATTCGATTCATTTTCAATAACAGCAGTTTCGTTTTTCATATCACTACCTTGAACAAAATTAATCTTTTTAACAAAAGCTTGATTTTTATTCTTAGGCGGTGAATTTTTCTCTTCAAATCATCACTCTCAGATCCATCACCTTGACTTGATGTGGATGCGAAACTACTAGGTGTAGATGCCATAAAGTCTGCTAGCTCATTTTCACTAGGCAGGAATGAATAGTCATGACTAAGAGGAGGTGGAACTTCATTAAAGCCTTGGAAGCCCACACTTGTCTTGTCATTACTCTTCTTTAACCCACCCATCATGTGTTTCATTACAAAAGACGAATCTCTGAATTGACCTAATTTCTTTTCAAGTTCAACAATTTTGAGTTGTGCATCTGACAACTCTTTGCATTTTTCAGAAATCTCTTTTGTTTTCTCAGCCATCATGTCATGAGCTAAGTCAATGACTTGAAGTTTTTCATTTAGTTTGCAAGTTAAAGCTTCAATTTCAGCTTCACAACCTTTTATTTTCTTCAAGTATGACGATTCATTTCTTTTAACAAAAAAATTTGCTTCTATTATGTTAGACATCTCACTTACCAGACTTTGGTTTTGTGTTGTCAACCTGGCAACCTCACCCTGTAGTTCACGACATCTCAAACATACTGAATTAGATTGTACCTCTTTCTCATGAACTTCTGAGTTTTCATCAGCAACAACCTGTTCAGCTTCACTCTTTTTCTCTACTTTGGCATCCACTTTTGCTTCAGCATTCTTCACTTCAGATTCAGCATCACTCATACTAGTTTCAGCCTCATCAAGTGGCACTATCTCTGCCATGAATGCCTGAGTGGCACTCTCATTCCCCTGATATCGCTTTTGTAATGCATCCCACATATCCTTTGAATTAGTGTACTTGTTGAAGATATGCTTGATGCTATCAGGTAAGAACATTTTAATTGCAGCCAATGCTCTCTTTTTAGCGTCATACTTCCTTTTATCATCCTCTTTCATGTTCACATAGTCTTTTCTACGTTGTCTGCCCTCAAAATCGTGTGTTGGGTTTACGTACCCATCTTCAATACAGATCCACATGCGTGCATCCTGAGATTCAATGAAGGATTTGAAATTGTCCTTCCATGTAAGATAATTCTCCACCTTCATAACCTTAGGTGCTTTCAAACTCATCATGTTTAACATTTTAACGTAACAGACTGTTAAAACCGTACAAAATATCTCCGAAAACAGTGGTTACTAACTTACACCTTTAGAATCGTCTCGAAAAGACAAATCCAATGATATATAATGTCAAAAACCGTATTCGGGAATTTCCAGAGTCTTTTTTTTTTAATCCAAGGAATTCAACGGTCCAAACAGTTCTGTCTAATGAGCTACGGATCAATTTCTAATTTCGAAAACGTTAATTTTTAGTTACGCTTGCCAAAAATTCTTCCACCTTCTTAATTCCTCTGGTAATTTCGCTGCTAAGTCAAGGTTAAGTTCGCTGGAACTAGTTTGCAGTTCAAGTACGTTAAATTCGCTGGTCAACAAGGTTAACTTCGCTGGTCAACAAGGTTAACTTCGCTGGTCAACAAGATTAACTTCGCTATTACGACGACGAGTAAAGTCGCCGAAAACCGTAGTAATTTCGCTGTGGATAATTACACGGTTACCAAAGTCGCCTTTGGATTTCAATTTCGCCGGGTCAAACAATTTCGCTGTCCACCGAGATTTCAAGTCACAAATTCGCTGATATCCAAATTCGCAGGATCTGATCAAATATTTTCCTAATTCAGCAGATTTTTTCAAGATTTCGTAACAACTTCCTGTAAAATCAAACAAGCAAATCAGCCAACTTTTGACAAACTTTTGATGAACTTGATGAAGAACACGAAAACAGTTTTCAAATCTTCAAGGTTTTTTCAGCCAAAAATTCGTCCTAGAAACCCTAAAACCTGCAAACCAATCAACAATCAAAGCATAAGATCAAACAGCCAAATATGATTAAACAAAAATTTCGAAAATTATCAAACCCACAAAATTTCGAAACCCTAGTTTTCAGGTTTCAAAATTTTCGAAATTTCTCAGTCTTCCACCCGAATCTGCAGTCTGCAATTCTGAACCGAGCCTTCAAGAGTGCGGAATCCTCTTGATCAGAATATCACAGAAACAAGTAGAAGAACAGAAACAGCAAGACACTTTCAATCCGGGTTTACTATTGATTATCAATCAAACTGAATTACAATCAATCTAAACCCTCACAACTCTCAATTTCGTCCAAGCCCTAGATGCTATCACGAAATTGCTCTCTCACAATGTTCTGGCTGATTTGCTGATTAACCTAAACCCTAAAGCCTAACCTTGTTTATATAACACAAGGTTACTACTTGGGCCAAGGTTTCCAACATGGACTGCGAATTGGACAGGCCCAATTCGCCCCCCATCACCCAATTCGTTGGGTTTGGTTAGCCCAAACATTACAACTAACTATTACAAAGCTAAACCCGCTAACTGTTTATCGTTTAACTAATTACAAGATATCCAAAGACCAAATCTAAGCTGTTGTCACAAACATGCACCAACACTCTCTAATCGAGCTTCTCGACATTGAAAAATCTTCGTAAACTAAATCACACGTGTATATGTTGACATTTAAGAGATATACAGTCAAGAAAATCAAGGGCAATGGTGATATATATGTGGATTAGACACAAAAAAAAAACACTCAACAAATGGCTACAATTTAAGGAACGTGTTTAGTGAGGGCATCAGATTCCTAATTGATGGAGTAAGGTCTGGTGGCAAGAAAAGCTGCTTCTAGGAGGTTGTCAAGTGTTTTCGCTCAACGATTCCATTCTTGGATGGTTGGTTTGGCCCTTGTTCCTATAACTCGAATCCTAGCCAGGTATATCTCATTTTAATTTTACACCATTGTGAACCTTACGCCTTTTTTACTCTCTGATCGAGGTTCTCTGCATTGAAATATCTTCGTAAACTAAATCACACGTGTATATGTTGACATTTAAGAGATATACAATCAAGAAAATCAAGGGCAATGGTGATATATATGCGGATTAGACACCAAAAAAACACTCAACAAATGGCTACATTTTAAGGAATGTGTTTAGTGACGGCATCAGATTCCTAATTGATGGATAAAGGTCTGGTGGCAAGAAAAACTGCTTCTAGCAGATTGTCAAGTGTTTTCGCTCGACGATTCCATTCTTGGGTGGTTGGTTTGGCCCTTGTTCCTGTAACTCGAATACTAGCCAGGTATATTCCATTTTAAATTTACACCATTGTGAACCTTACGCCTTTTTTACTCTCTGATCGAGGTTCTCTGCATTGAAAAATCTTCGTAAACTAAATCACACGTGTATATGTTGATATTTAAGAGATATACAGTCAAGAAAATCAAGGGCAATGGTGATATATATGCGGATTAGACACAAAAAAAAACACTCAACAAATGGCTACAATTTAAGGAATGTGTTTAGTGACGGCATCAGATTCCTAATTGATGGATAAAGGTCTGGTGGCAAGAAAAGCTGCTTCTAGCAGATTGTCAAGTGTTTTCGCTCGACGATTCCATTCTTGGGTGGTTGGTTTGGCACTTCTTCCTGTAACTCGAATCCTAGCCCAGTATATCCCATTTTAATTTTACACCATTGTGAACCTTACGCCTTTTTTGTTCTCTGATCGAGGTTCTCGGCATTTAAAAATCTTCGTAAACTAAATCACACGTGTATATGTTGACATTTAAGAGATATACAGTCAAGAAAATCAAGGGCAATGGTGATATATATGCGGATTAGACACCAAAAAAAACACTAACAAATGGCTACATTTTAAGGAATGTGTTTAGTGACGGCATCAGATTCCTAATTGATGGATAAAGGTCTGGTGGCAAGAAAAGCTGCTTCTAGCAGATTGTCAAGTGTTTTCGCTCGACGATTCCATTCTTGGGTGGTTGGTTTGGCCCTTGTTCCTGTAACTCGAATACTAGCCAGGTATATTCCATTTTAAATTTACACCATTGTGAACCTTACGCCTTTTTTACTCTCTGATCGAGGTTCTCGGCATTGAAAAATCTTCGTAAACTAAATCACACGTGTATATGTTGACATTTAAGAGATATACAGTCAAGAAAATCAAGGGTAATGGTGATATATATGCGGATTAGACACTAAAAAAAACACTCAACAAATGGCTACAATTTAAGGAATGTGTTTAGTGACGGCATCAGATTCCTAATTGATGGAGAAAGGTCTAGTGGCAAGAAAATCTGCTTCTAGCAGGTTGTCAAGTGTTTTCGCTCGACGATTCCATTCTTGGGTGGTTGGTTTGGCCCTTGTTCCGGCAACTCGAATCCTAGCCAGGTATATCCCATTTTAAATTTACACCATTGTGAACCTTACGCCTTTTTTACTCTCTGATCGAGGTTCTCGACATTGAAAAATCTTCGTAAACTAAATCACACGTGTATATGTTGACATTTAAGAGATATACAGTCAAGAAAATCAAGGGCAATGGTGATATATATGCGGATTTGACACAAAAAAAAAACAGTCAACAAATGGCTACAATTTAAGGAATGTGTTTAGTGACGGCATCAGATTCCTAATTGATGGAGAAAGGTCTGGTGGCAAGAAAAGCTGCTTCTAGGAGGTTGTCAAGTGTTTTCGCTCGACGATTCCATTCTTGGGTGGTTGGTTTGGCCCTTGTTCCTGTAACTCGAATCCTAGCCCGGTATATCCCATATTAATTTCACCCCATTGTGAACCTTACGCCTTTTTTACTCTCTGATCGAGGTTCTCGGCATTGAAAAGTCTTCGTAAACTAAATCACACGTGTATATGTTAACATTTAAAAGATATACAGTTAAGAAAATCAAAGGCAATGGTGATATATAAGCGGATTAGACACCAAAAAAAACACTCAACAAATGGCTACAATTTAAGGAATGTGTTTAGTGACGGCATCAGATTCCTAAATGATGGAGAAAGGTCTGGTGGCAAGAAAAGCTGCTTGTAGGAGGTTGTTAAGTGTTTTCGCTCGACGATTCCATTCTTGGGTGATTGGTTTGGCCCTTGTTCCTGTAACTCGAATCCTAGCCCTGTATATCCCATTTTAATTTCACACCATTGTGGACCTTACGCCTTTTTTACTCTCTGGTCGAGGTTCTCGACATTGAAAAGTCTTCGTAAACTAAATCATTCGTGTATATGTTGACATTTAAGAGATATACAATCAAGAAAATCAAGGGCAAAGGTGATATATATGTGGATTAGACACCAAAAAAAACACTCAACAAATGGCAACAATTTAAGGAATGTGTTTAGTGACAGTATCAGATTCCTAATTGATGGAGAAAGGTCTGTTGGCAAAAAAAGCTGCTTCTAGGAGGTTGTGAAGTGTTTTCTCTCGACGATTCCATTCTTGGGTGGTTGGTTTGGCCCTTGTTCCTGTAACTTGAATCCTAGTCGGGTATATCCCATTTTAATTTTACACCATTGTGAACCTTACGCCTTTTTTACTCTCTGATCTAGGTTCTCGGCATTGAAAAATCATCGTAAACTACATCACACTTGTATAAGTTGACATTTAAGAGATATACAATCAAGAAAATCAAGGTCAATGGTGATATATATGCGGATTAGACACCAAAAAAAACACACACAACAAATGGCTACAATTTAAGGAATGTGTTTAGTGACGGCATCAGATTCCTAATTGATGGAGAAAGGTCTGGTGGCAAGAAAAGCTGCTTCTAGCAGGTTGTCAAGTGTTTTCACTCGACGATTCCATTCTTGGGTGGTTGGTTTTGCCCTTGTTCCTGTAACTCGAATCCTAGCCAGGTATATCCCATTTTAAATTTACACCATTGTGAACCTTACGCCTGTTTTACTCTCTGATCGAGGTTCTCGGCATTGAAAAATCTTCGTAAATTGAATCACAAGTGTATATGTTGACATTTAAGAGATATACAGTCAAGAAAATCAAGGGCAATCGTGATATATATGCGGATTAGACACCAAAAAAAAAACACTCAACAAATGGCTACAATTTAAGGAATGTGTTTAGTGACGGCATCAGATTCCTAGTTGATGGAGAAAGGTCTGGTGGCAAGAAAAGCTGCTTCTAGGAAGTTGTGAAGTGTTTTCGCTCGACGATTCCATTCTTGGGTGGTTGGTTTGGCCCTTGTTCCTGTAACTTGAATCCTAGCCCGGTTTTTGCCATTTTAATTTTACACCATTGTGAATCTTACGCCTTTTTTACTCTCTGAACGAGGTTCTCGGCATTGAAAAATCTTCGTAAACTAAATCACACGTGTATATGTTGACATTTAAGAGATATACAGTCAAGAAAATCAAGGGCAATGGTGATATATATGCGGATTAGACACAAAAAAAAAACACTCAACAAATGGCTACAATTTAAGGAATGTGTTTTGTGAGGGCATCAGATTCCTAATTGATGGAGTATGGTCTGGTGGCAAGAAAAGCTGCTTCTAGGAGGTTGTCAAGTGTTTTTGCTCAACGATTCCATTCTTGGGTGGTTGGTCCTTGTTCCTGTAACTCGAATCCTAGCCAGGTATATCCCATTTTAATTTTACACCATTGTGAACCTTACGCCTTTTTTACTCTCTGATCGAGGTTCTCTGCATTGAAAAATCATCGTAAACTAAATCACACTTGTATATGTTGACATTTAAGTGATATACAGTCAAGTAAATCAAAGGAAATGGTGATATATATGCGGATTAGACACAAAAAACACTCAACAAATGGCTACAATTTATGGAATGTGTTTAGTGACGGCATCAGATTCCTAATTGATGGAGAAAGGTCTGGTGGTAAGAAAAGCTGCTTCTAGGAGGTTGTCAAGTGTTTTCGCTCGACGAATCCATTCTTGTGTGGTTGGTTTGGCCCTTGTTCTTGTAACTCGAATCCTAGCCCAGTATATCCCATTTTAATTTTACACCATTGTGAACCTTACGCCTTTTTTGTTCTCTAATCGAGGTTCTCGGCTTTGAAAAATCTTCGTAAACTAAATCACACGTGTATATGTTGACATTTAAGAGATATACAGTCAAGAAAATCAAGGGCAATGGTGATATATATGCGGATTAGACACCAAAAAAAACACTCAACAAATGGCTACAATTTAAGGAATGTGTTTAGTGACGGCATCAGATTCCTAATTGATGGATAAAGGTCTGCTGGCAAGAAAAGCTGCTTCTAGCAGGTTGTCAAGTGTTTTCGCTCGACGATTCCATTCTTGGGTGGTTGGTTTGGACCTTGTTCCTGTAACTCGAATCCTAGCCAGGTATATTCCATTTTAAATTTACACCATTGTGAACCTGACGCCTTTTTTACTCTCTGATCGAGGTTCTCGGCATTGAAAAATCTTCGTAAACTAAATCACACGTGTATATGTTGACATTTAAGAGATATACAGTCAAGAAAATCAAGGGCAATGGTGATATATATGCGGATTAGACACAAAAAAAAAACACTCAACAAATGGCTACAATTTAAGGAATGTGTTTTGTGAGGGCATCAGATTCCTAATTGATGGAGTAAGGTCTGGTGGCAAGAAAAGCTGCTTCTAGGAGGTTGTCAAGTGTTTTTGCTCAACGATTCCATTCTTGGGTGGTTGGTCCTTATTCCTGTAACTCGAATCCTAGCCAGGTATATCCCATTTTAATTTTACACCATTGTGAACCTTACGCCTTTTTTACTCTCTGATCGAGGTTCTCTGCATTGAAAAATCATCGTAAACTAAATCACACTTGTATATGTTGACATTTAAGTGATATACAGTCAAGAAAATCAAAGGAAATGGTGATATATATGCGGATTAGACACAAAAAAACACTCAACAAATGGCTACAATTTATGGAATGTGTTTAGTGACGGCATCAGATTCCTAATTGATGGAGAAAGGTCTGGTGGTAAGAAAAGGTGCTTCTAGGAGGTTGTCAAGTGTTTTCGCTCGACGATTCCATTCTTGTGTGGTTGGTTTGGCCATTGTTCTTGTAACTCGAATCCTAGCCCAGTATATCCCATTTTAATTTTACACCATTGTGAACCTTACGCCTTTTTTGTTCTCTAATCGAGGTTCTCGGCTTTGAAAAATCTTCGTAAACTAAATCACACGTGTATATGTTGACATTTAAGAGATATACAGTCAAGAAAATCAAGGGCAATGGTGATATATATGCGGATTAGACACCAAAAAAACACTCAACAAATGGCTACAATTTAAGGAATGTGTTTAGTGACGGCATCAGATTCCTAATTGATGGATAAAGGTCTGCTGGCAAGAAAAGCTGCTTCTAGGAGGTTGTCAAGTGTTTTCGCTCGACGATTCCATTCTTGGGTGGTTGGTTTGGCCCTTGTTCCTGTAACTCGAATCTTAGCCAGGTATATTCCATTTTAAATTTACACCATTGTGAACCTTACGCCTTTTTTACTCTCTGATCGAGGTTCTCGGCATTGAAAAATCTTCGTAAACTAAATCACACGTGTATATGTTGACATTTAAGAGATATACAGTCAAGAAAATCAAGGGTAATGGTGATATATATGCGTATTAGACACTAAAAAACAAACACTCAACAAATGGCTACAATTTAAGGAATGTGTTTAGTGACGGCATCAGATTCCTAATTGATGGATAAAGGTCTGGTGGCAAGAAAAGCTGCTTGTAGGAGGCTGTCAAGTGTTTTCGCTCGACGATTCCATTCTTGGGTGGTTGGTTTGGCCCTTGTTCCTGTAACTCGAATCCTAGCCCGGTTTATCCCATTTTACTTTTACACCATTGTGAACCTTACGTCTTTTTTACTCTCTGATCGAGGTTCTCGGCATTGAAAAATCTTCGTAAACCAAATCAAACGTGTATATGTTGACATTTAAGAGATATACAGTCAAGAAAATCATGGGCAATGGTGATATATTTGCGGATTAGACACAAAAAAAAACACTCAATAAATGGTTACAATTTAAGGAATGTGTTTAGTGACGAGATCAGATTCCTAATTGATGGAGAAATGTTTGGTGGCAAGAAAAGCTGCTTCTAGGAGGTTGTCAAGTGTTTTCGCTCGACGATTCCATTCTTTGGTGGTTGGTTTGGCCCTTGTTCCTGTAACTCGAATCCTAGCCCGATATATCCGATTTTAATTTTACACCATTGTGAACCTTACGCCTTTTTTTACTATCTGATCGAGGTTCTCGACATTGAAAAATCTTCGTAAACCAAATCACACGTGTATATGTTGACATTTAAGAGATATACCGTCAAGAAAATCAAGGGCAATGGTGATATATATGCGGATTAGACACCAAAAAAAAAACACTCAACAAATGGCTACAATTTAAGGAATGTGTTTAGTGACGGCATCAGATTCCTAATTGATGGAGAAAGGTCTGGTGGCAAGAAAAGCTGCTTTTAGGAGGTTGTGAAGTGTTTTCGCTCGACAATTCCATTCTTGGGTGGTTGTTTTGGCCCTTGTTCCTGTAACTCGAATCCTAGCTCGGTATATCCCGTTTTAATTTTACACCATTGTGAACCTCACGCCTTTTTTACTCTCTGATCGAGGTTCTCGGCATCGAAAAATCTTTGTAAACTAAATCACACGTGTATATGTTGACATTTAAGAGATATAAAGTCAAGAAAATCATGGGCAATTGTGATATATATGCCGATTAGACACAAAAAAAACACTCAACAAATGGCTACAATTTAAGGAATGTGTTTAGTGACGACATCGGATTCCTAATTGATGGAGAAAGGTCTGGTGGCAAGAAAAGCTGCTTCTAGGAGGTTGTCAACTGTATTCGCTCGACGATTCCATTCTTGGGTGGTTGGTTTGGCCCTTGTTCTTGTAACTCGAATCCTAGCCCGATATATCTAATTTTAATTTTACACCATTGTGAACCTTACGCCTTTTTTACTCTCTGGTCGAGGTTCTCGGCATTGAAAAATCTTCGTAAACCAAATTACACATGTATATGTTGACATTTAAGAGATATACAGTCAAGAAAATCAAGGGCAATGGTCATATATATGTGGATTAGTCACCACAAAAAAAAACACTCAACAAATGGATACAATTTAAGGAATGAGTTTAGTGACGGCATCAGATTCCTAATTGATGGAGAAAGGTCTGTTGGCAAGAAAAGCGGCTTCTAGGAGGTTGTGAAGTGTTTTCGCTCGACGATTCCATTCTTGGGTGGTTGGTTTGGCCCTTGTTCCTGTAACTTGAATCCTAGCCCGTTATATCCCACTTTAATTTTACACCATTGTGAACCTTACGCCTTTTTTACTCTCTGAACGATGTTCTCGGCATTGAAAAATCTTCGTAAACTAAATCACACATGTATATGTTGACATTTAAGTGATATACAGTCAAGAAAATCAAGGGCAATGGTGATATATATGCGGATAAGACACAAAAAAAAAACACTCAACAAAAGACTACAATTTAAGGAATGTGTTTAGTGAGGACATCAGATTCCTAATTGATGGAGAAAGGCCTGGTGTCAAGAAAAGCTGCTTCTAGGAGGTTGTCATGTGTTTTCGCTCGACGATTCCATTCTTGGGTGGTTGGTTTGGCCCTTGTTCCGGTAACTCGAATCCTATCCAGGTGTATCCCATTTTAATTTTACACCATTGTGAATCTTACGCCTTTTTTACTTTCTGATCGAGGTTCTTGGGATTGAAAAATCTTCGAAAACTAAATCACACGTGTATTTGTTGACATTTAAGAGATATACATTCAAGAAAATCAAGGGAAATGGTCATATATATGCGGATTAGACACAAAAAAAAAAACACTCAACAAATGCCTAAAATTTAAGGAATGTGTTTAGTGACGGCATTAGGAATTTGATGGAGAAAGGTCTGGTGGCAAGAAAAGCTGCTTCTAGGAGGTTGTGAAGTGTTTTCGCTCACGATTCCATTCTTGGGTGGTTGGTTTGGCCCTTGTTCCTGTAACTCGAATCCTAGCTCGTTATATCCCATTTACACCATTGTGAACCTTACGCCTTTTTTACTCTCTGATCGAGGTTCTCGGCATTGAAAATTCTTCGTAAACTAAATCACACGTGTATATGTTGACATTTAAGAGATATGCAGTCAAGAAAATCAAGGGCAATGGTGATATATATGCGGATTAGACACCAAAAAAAAAAAACACTCAACAAATGGCTACAATTTAAGGAATGTGTTTAGTGACGGCATCAGATTCCTAATTGAAGGAGAAAGGTCTGGTGGCAAGAAAAGCTGCTTTTAGGAGGTTGTGAAGTGTTTTCGCTCGACAATTCCATTCTTGGGTGGTTGTTTTGGCCCTTGTTCCTGTTACTCGAATCCTAGCTCGGTATATCCCATTTTAATTTTACACCATTGTGAACCTTACGCCTTTTTTACTCTCTGATCGAGGTTCTCGGCATCGAAAAATCTTCGTAAACTAAATCACACGTGTATATGTTGACATTTAAGAGATATAAAGTCAAGAAAATCATGGGCAATTGTGATATATATGCCGATTAGACACAAAAAAAACACTCAACAAATGGCTACAATTTAAGGAATGTGTTTAGTGACGGCATCAGATTCCTAATTGATGGAGAAAGGTCTGGTGGCAAGAAAAGCTGCTTCTAGGAGGTTGTTAATTGTATTCGCTCGACGATTCCATTCTTAGGTGGTTGGTTTGGCCCTTGTTCCTGTAACTCGAATCCTAGCCCGATATATCCCATTTTAATTTTACACCATTGTGAACCTTACACCTTTTTTACTCTCTGGTCGAGGTTCTCGGCATTGAAAAATCTTCGTAAACCAAATCACACGTGTATATGTTGACATTTAAGAGATATACAGTCAAGAAAATCAAAGGCAATGGTGATATATATGCGGATTAGACACCAAAAAAAAAACAATCAACAAATGGCTACAATTTAAGGAATGTGTTTAGTGACGGCATCAGATTCCTAATTGATGGAGAAAGGTCTGGTAGCAAGAAAAGCTGCTTTTAGGAGGTTGTGAAGTGTTTTCGCTCGACAATTCCATTCTTGGGTGGTTGTTTTGGCCCTTGCTCCTGTAACTCGAATCCTAGCTCGGTATATCCCATTTTAATTTTACAGCATTGTGAACCTTACGCCTTTTTTACTCTCTGATCGAGGTTCTCGGCATCGAAAAATCTTCGTAAACTAAATCACACGTGTATATGTTGACATTTAAGAGATATAAAGTCAAGAAAATCAAGGGCAATGGTGATATATATGCCGATTAGACACCAAAAAAAAAACACTCAACAAATGGCTACAATTTAAGGAATGTGTTTAGTGACGGCATCAGATTCCTAATTGATGGAGAAAGGTCTAGTGGCAAGAAAAGCTGCTTCTAGGAGGTTGTCAATTGTATTCGCTCGACGATTCCATTCTTGGGTGGTTGGTTTGGCCCTTGTTCCTGTAACTCGAATCCTGGCCCGATATATCCCATTTTAATTTTACACCATTGTGAACCTTACGCCTTTTTTACTCTCTGGTCGAGGTTCTCGGCATTGAAAAATCTTCGTAAACCAAATTACACATGTATATGTTGACATTTAAGAGATATACAGTCAAGAAAATCAAGGACAATGGTGATATATATGCGGATTAGACACCACAAAAAAAACACTAAACAATTGGCTACAATTTAAGGAATGTGTTTAGTGACGGCATCAGATTCCTAATTGATGGAGAAAGGTCTGGTGGCAAGAAAAGCGGCTTCTAGGAAGTTGTGAAGTGTTTTCGCTCGACGATTCCATTCTTGGGTGGTTGGTTTGGCCCTTGTTCCTGTAACTTGAATCCTAGCCCGTTATATCCCATTTTAATTTTACACCATTGTGAATCTTACGCCTTTTTTACTTTCTGATCGAGGTTCTCGGGATTGAAAAATCTTCGTAAACTAAATCACACGTGTATTTGTTGACATTTAAGAGATATACATTCAAGAAAATCAAGGGAAATGGTCATATATATGCGGATTAGACACAAAAAAAAACACTCAACAAATGCCTAAAATTTAAGGAATGTGTTTAGTGACGGCATTAGGAATTTGATGGAGAAAGGTCTGGTGGCAAGAAAAGCTGCTTCTAGGAGGTTGTGAAGTGTTTTCGCTCACGATTCCATTCTTGGGTGGTTGGTTTGGCCCTTGTTCCTGTAACTCGAATCCTAGCTCTTTATATCCCATTTTAATTTTACACCATTGTGAACCTTACGCCTTTTTTACTTTCTGATCGAGGTTCTCGGCATTGAAAAATCTTCGTAAACTAAATCACACGTGTATATGTTGACATTTAAGAGATATACAGTCAAGAAAATCAAGGGCAATGGTGATACATATGCGGATTAGACACAAAAAAAACACTCAACAAATGGCTACAATTTCAGGAATGTGTTTAGTGACGGCATAAGATTCCTATTTGATGGAGAAAGGTCTGGTGGCAAGAAAAGCGGCTTCTAGGAAGTTGTGAAGTGTTTTCGCTCGACGATTCCATTCTTGGGTGGTTGGTTTGGCCCTTGTTCCTGTAACTTGAATCCTAGCCCGTTATATCCCATTTTTATTTTACACCATTGTGAATCTTACGCCTTTTTTACTTTCTGATCGAGTTTCTCGGCATTGAAAAATCTTCGTAAACTAAATCACACGTGTATATGTTGACATTTAAGAGATATACAGTCAAGAAAATCAAGGGCAATGGTGATACATATGCGGATTAGACACAAAAAAAAAAAAACACTCAACAAATGGCTACAATTTCAGGAATGTGTTTAGTGACGGCATCAGATTCCTAATTGATGGAGAAAGGTCTGGTGGCAAGAAAACCTGCTTCTAGGAGGTTGTCAAGTGTTTCCGCTAGACAATTCCATTCTTGGGTGGTTGTTTTGGCCCTTGTTCCTGTAACTCGAATCCAGCTCGGTATATCCCATTTTAATTTTACACCATTGTGAACCTTACGCCTTTTTTACTCTCTGATCGAGGTTCTCGGCATTAAATAATCTTCGTAAACTAAATCACACGTGTATATGTTGACATTTAAGAGATATACAGTTAAGAAAATCAAGGGCAATGGTGACATATATGCGGATTAGACACCAAAAAAAAACACTCAACAAATGGCTACAATTTAAGGAATGTGTTTAGTGACGGCATCAGATTCCTAATTGATGGAGAAAGGTCTGGTGGCAAGAAAAGCTGCTTTTAGGAGGTTGTGAAGTGTTTTCGCTCGACGATTCCATTCTTGGGTGGTTGGTTTGGCCCTTGTTCCTGTAGCTTGAATCCTAGCCCGGTATATCCAATTTTAATTTTACACCATTGTGAACCTTACGCCTTTTTTACTCTCTGAACGAGGTTCTCGGTATTGAAAAATCTTCGTAAACTAAATCACACGTGTATTTGTTGACATTAAAGAGATATACAGTCAAGAAAATCAAGGGCAATGGTGATATATATGCGGATTAGACATAAAAAAAAAAACACTCAACAAATGGCTACAATTTAAGGAATGTGTTTAGTGACGGCATCAGATTCCTAATTGATGGAGAAAAGTCTGGTGGCAAGAAAAGCTTCTTCTAGGAGGTTGTCAAGTGTTTTTGCTCGACGATTCCATTCTTGGGTGGTTGGTTTGGCCCTTGTTCCTGTAACTCGAATCCTAGCCTGATATATCCCATTTTAATTTTACACCATTGTGAACCTTACGCCTTTTTTACTCTTTGAACGAGGTTCTCGGCATTGAAAAATCTTCGTAAACTAAATCACACATGTATATGTTGACATTTAAGAGATATACAGTCAAGAAAATCAGTGGCAATGGTGATATATATGCCGATTAGACACAAAAAAAAACACTTAACAAATGGCTACAATTTAAGGAATGTGTTTAGTGACGGCATCAGATTCCTAATTGATGGAGAAAGGTCTGGTGGCAAGAAAAGCTGCTTCTAGGAGGTTGTCAAGTGTTTTCGATCGCTCGACGATTCCATTCTTGGGTGGTTGCTTTGGCCCTTGTTCCTAGAACTCAAATCCTAGCCAGGTGTTTCCCATTTAAATTTTACACCATTGTGAATCTTTCGCCTTTTTTACTCTCTGATCGAGGTTCTCGGGATTGAAAAATCTTCGTAAACTAAATCACACGTGTATTTGTTGACATTTAAGAGATATACAGTCAAGAAAATCAAGGGCAATGGTGATATATATGCGGATTAGACAAAAAAAAACACTCAACAAATGACTACAATTTAAGGAATGTGTTTAGTGACGATATCAGATTCCTAATTGATGGAGAAAGGTCTGGTGGCAAGAAAAGCTGCTTCTAGGAGGTTGTTAAGTGTTTTCGCTCAACGATTTCATTCTTGGGTGGTTGGTTTGACCCTTGTTCCTGTAACTCGAATCCTAGCTCGGTATATCCCATTTTAATTTTACACCATTGTGAACCTTACGCCTCTTTTACTCTCTGATCGAGGTTCTCGGGATTGAAAAATCTTTGTAAACTAAATCACACGTGTATTTGTTGACATTTAAGAAATATGAAGTCAAGAAAATCAAGGGCAATGGTCATATATATGCGGATTAGACACAAAAAAAAGCACTCAACAAATGGCTAAAATTTAAGGAATTTGTTTAGTGACGGCATTAGGAATTTGATGGAGAACGGTCTGGTGGCAAGAAAAGCTGCTTCTAGGTGGTTGTCAAGTGTTTTCGCTCGACGATTCCATTCTTGGGTGGTTGGTTTGGCCCTTGTTCCTGTAACTAAAATCCTAGCTCGGTATATCCCATTTTAATTTTACACCATTGTGAACCTTACGCCTTTTTTACTCTCTGATCGAGGTTCTCGGCATTGAAAAATCTTTGTAAACTAAATCACACGTGTATATGTTGACATTTAAGACATATACAGTTAAGAAAATCAAGGGCAATGTTGATATATATGCGGATTAGACACCAAAAAAAAACACTCAACAAATGGCTACAATTTAAGGAATGTGTTTAGTAACGGCATCAGATTCCTAATTGTTGGAGAAAGGTCTGGTGGCAAGAAAAGCTGCTTCTAGGAGGTTGTTAAGTGTTTTCGCTCGACGATTCCATTCTTTGGTCGTTGGTTTGGCCCTTGTTCCTGTAACTTGAATCCTAGCCTGGTATATCCCATTTTAATTTTACACCGTTGTGAACCTTACGCCTTTTTTACTCTCTGATCGAGGTTCTCGGCATTGAAAAATCTTCGTAAACTAAATCACACGTGTATATGTTGACATTTAAGAGATACACAGTCAAGAAAATCAAGCGCAATGGTGATATATATGCGGATTAGACACCAAAAAAAAACACTCAACAAATGGCTACAATTTAAGGAATGTGTTTAGTGACGGCATAAGATTCCTAATTGATGGAGAAAGGTCTGGTGGCAAGAAAAACTGCTTCTAGGAAGTTGTCAAGTGTTTTTGCTCGACGATTGCATTCTTGGGTGGTTGGTTTGGCCCTTGTTCCTGTAACTCGAATCCTTGCCCGGTATATCCCATTTTAATTTTACACCATTGTGAACCTTACGTCTTTTTTACTCTCTGATCGAGGTTCTCAGCATTGAAAAATCTTCGTAAACTAAATGACACGTGTATATGTTGACATTTAAGAGATATACATTTAAGAAAATCAAGGGCAATGGTGATATATATGCGGATTATACACTAAAAAAACACTCAACAAATGGCTACAATTTAAGGAATGTGTTTAGTGACGACATCAGATTCCTAATTGACGGAGAAAGGTCTGGTGGCAAGAAAAGCTGCTTCTAGGAGGTTGTCAAGTGTTTTCTCTCGATGATTGCATTCTTGGGTGGTTGGTTTGGCCCTTGTTCCTGTAACTCGAATCCTTGCCCGGTATATCCCGTTTTAATTTTACACCATTGTGAACCTTGCGCCTTTTTTACTCTCTGATCGAGGTTCTCGGCATTGAAAAATCTTCGTAAACTAAATCACACGTGTATATGTTGACATTTAGGACATATACAGTCAAAAAAATCAAGGGCAATGGTGATATATATGCGGATTAGACACCAAAAAAAAAACACTCAACAAATGGCTACAATTTAAGGAATGTGTTTAGTGACGGCATCAGATTTATAATTGATAGAGAAAGGTCTGGTGGCAAGAAAAGCTGCTTCTAGGAGGTCGTCATGTGTTTTCGCTCGACGATTCCATTCTTGGGTGGTTGGTTTGGCCCTTGTTCCTGTAACTCGAATACTAGCCCGATATATCCCATTTTAATTTTACACCATTGTGAACCTTACGCCTTTTTTACTCTCTGATCGAGGTTCTCAGCTTTTAAAAACCTTCGTAAACTAAATCACACGTGTATATGTTGACATTTAAGAGATATACAGTTAAGAAAATCAAGGGCAATGGTGATATATATGCGGATTATACACTAAAAAAAACACTCAACAAATTGCTACAATTAAAGGAATGTGTTTAGTGACGGCATCAGATTCCTAATTGATGGAGAAAGGTCTGGTGGCAAGAAAAGCTGCTTTTAGGAGGTTGTCAAGTGTTTCGCTCGACGATTTCATTCTCGGGTAGTTGGTTTGACCCTTGTTCCTGTAAATCGAATCCTAGCTCGGTATATCCCATTTTAATTTTACACCATTGTGAACCTTACGCCTTTTTTACTCTCTGATCGAGGTTCTCGGGATTGAAAAATCTTCGTAAACTAAACCACACGTGTATTTGTTGACATTTAAGAGATATAAAGTCAAGAAAATCAAGGGCAATGGTCATATATATGCGGATTAGACACAAAAAAACACTCAACAAATGGCTAAAATTTAAGGAATTTGTTTAGTGACGGCATTAGGAATTTGATGGAGAAAGGTCTGGTGGCAAGAAAAGCTGCTTCTAGGAGGTTGTCAAGTGTTTTCGCTCGACGATTCCATTCTTGGGTGGTTGGTTTGGCCCTTGTTCCTGTAACTAAAATCCTAGCTCTGTATATCCCATTTTAATTTTACACCATTGTGAACCTTACGCCTTTTTTACTCCCTGATCGAGGTTCTCGGCATTGAAAATTCTTCGTAAACTAAATCACACGTGTATATGTTGACATTTAAGAGATATACAGTTAAGAAAATCAAGGGCAATGTTGATATATATGCGGATTAGACACCAAAAAAAACACTCAATAAATGGCTACAATTTAAGGAATGTGTTTAGTAACGGCATCAGATTCCTAATTGTTGGAGAAAGGTCTGGTGGCAAGAAAAGCTGCTTCTAGGAGGTTGTCAAGTGTTTTTGCTCAACGATTCCATTCTTGGGTCGTTGGTTTAGCCCGTGTTCCTGTAACTTGAATCCTAGCCCGGTATATCCCATTTTAATTTTACACCGTTGTGAACCTTACGCCTTTTTTACTCTCTGATCGAGGTTCTCGGCATTGAAAAATCTTTGTAAACTAAATCACACGTGTATATGTTGACATTTAAGAGATACACAGTCAAGAAAATCAAGCGCAATGGTGATATATATGCGGATTAGACACCAAAAAAAAACACTCAACAAATGGCTACAATTTAAGGAATGTGTTTAGTGACGGCATAAGATTCCTAATTGATGGAGAAAGGTCTGGTGGTAAGAAAAACTGCTTCTAGGAAGTTGTCAAGTGTTTTTGCTCGACGATTGCATTCTTGGGTGGTTGGTTTGGCCCTTGTTCCTATAACTCGAATCCTTGCCCGGTATATCCCATTTTAATTTTACACCATTGTGAACCTTACGTCTTTTTTACTCTCTGATCGAGGTTCTCAGCATTGAAAAATCTTCGTAAACTAAATGACACGTGTATATGTTGACATTTAAGAGATATACAGTTAAGAAAATCAAGGGCAATGGTGATATATATGCGGATTATACACTAAAAAAACACTCAACAAATGGCTACAATTTAAGGAATGTGTTTAGTGACGACATCAGATTCCTAATTGATGGAGAAAGGTCTGGTGGCAAGAAAAGCTGCTTCTAGGAGGTTGTCAAGTGTTTTAGCTCGATGATTGCATTCTTGGGTGATTGGTTTGGCCCTTGTTCCTGTAACTCGAATCCTTGCCCGGTATATCCCATTTTAATTTTACACCATTCTGAACCTTGAGCCTTTTTTACTCTCTGATCGAGGTTCTCGGCATTGAAAAATCTTCGTAAACTAAATCACACGTGTATATGTTGACATTTAAGACATATACAGTCAAGAAAATCAAGGGCAATGGTGATATATATGCGGATTAGACACCAAAAAAAAACACTCAACAAATGGCTACAATTTAAGGAATGTGTTTAGTGACGGCATCAGATTTATAATTGATAGAGAAAGGTCTGGTGGCAAGAAAAACTGCTTCTAGGAGGTCGTCATGTGTTTTCGCTCGACGATTCCATTCTTGGGTGGTTGGTTTGACCCTTGTTCCTGTAACTCGAATACTAGCCCGATATATCCCATTTTAATTTTACACCATTGTGAACCTTACGCCTTTTTTACTCTCTGATCGAGGTTCTCAGCTTTTAAAAACCTTCGTAAACTAAATCACACGTGTATATGTTGACATTTAAGAGATATACAGTTAAGAAAATCAAGGGCAATGGTGATATATACGCGGATTATACACTAAAAAAAACACTCAACAAATGGCTACAATTTAAGGAATGTGTTTAGTGATGACATCAGATTCCTAATTGATGGAGAAAGGTCTAGTGGCAAGAATCGCCGCTTCTAGGAGGTTGTCAAGTGATTTCGCTCGATGATTGCATTCTTGGGTGGTTGGTTTGGCCCTTGTTCCTGTAACTCGAATCCTTGCCCGGTATATCCCTTTTTAATTTTACACCGTAGTGAACCTTACGCCTTTTTTACTCTCTGATCGAGGTTTTCGGCATTGAAAAATCTTTGTAAACTAAATCACACGTGTATATGTTGACATTTAAGAGATACACAGTCAAGAAAATCAAGCGCAATGGTGATATATATGCGGATTAGACACCAAAAAAAAACACTCAAAAAATGGCTACAATTTAAGGAATGTGTTTAGTGACGGCATCAGATTCTTAATTGATGGAGAAAGGTCTGGTGGCAAGGAAAGCTGCTTCTAGGAGGTTGTCAAGTGTTTTCGCTCGACGATTCCATTCTTGGGTGGTTGGTTTGGCCCTTGTTCCTGTAACTCGAATCCTAGCCCGATATATCTCATTTTGATTTAACACTATTGTGAACCTTACGCCTTTTTTACTCTCTGATAGAGGTTCTCGGCATTGAAAAATCGTCGTAAACTAAATCACACGTGTATATGTTGACATTTAAGAGATATACAGTTAAGAAAACAAAAGGCAATGGTGATATATATGCGGATTAGACACAAAAAAAACTCTCAACAAATGGCTACAATTTAAGGAATGTGTTTAGTGACGGCATCAGATTCCTAATTGATGGAGAAAGGTCTGGTGGCAAGAAAAGTTGCTTCTAGGAGGTTGTCAAGTGTTTTCGCTCGACGATTCCATTCTTGGGTGGTTGGTTTGGCCCTTGTCCCTGTAACTCGAATCCTAGCCCGGTATATCCCATTTTAATTTTACGCCATTGTGAACCTTACGCCTTTTTTACTCTCTGATCGAGGTTCTCCGCATTGAAATATCTTCGTAAACTAAATCACACGTGTATATGTTGACGTTTAAGAGATATACAGTCAAGAAAATCAAGGGTAATGGTGATATATATGCGGATTAAACACCAAAAAAACACTCAACAAATGGCTACAATTTAAGGATTGTGTTTAATGACGGCATCAAATTCCTAATTGATGGAGAAAGGTCTGGTGGCAAGAAAAGCTGTTTCTAGGAGGTTGTCAAGTGTTTTCGCTCTACGATTCCATTCTTGGGTGGTTGGTTTGGCCCTTGTTCCTGTAACTCGAATCCTAGCCCGGTATATCCCATTTTAAATTTACACCATTGTGAACCTAACGCCTTTTTTACTCTCTGATCGAGGTTCTCGGCATTGAAAAATCTTTGTAAACTAAATCACACGTGTATATGCTGGCATTTAAGAGATATACAGTCAAGAAAATCAAGGGCAATGGTGATATATATGCGGATTAGACACCAAAAAAAAACACTCAACAAATGGCTAAAATTTAAGGAATGTGTTTAGTGACGGCATCAGATTCCTAATTTATGGAGAAAGGTCTGGTGGCAAGAAAAGCTGCTTCTAGGAGGTTGTCAAGTGTTTTCGCTCGACGATTCCATTCTTGAGTGGTTGGTTTGGCCCTTGTTCCTGTAACTCGAATCCTAGCCCGGTATATCTCATTTTGATTTTACACTATTGTGAACCTTTCGCCTTTTTTACTCTCTGATCGAGGTTCTCGGCATTGAAAAATCTTCGTAAACTAAATCACACGTGTATATGTTGATATTTAAGAGATATACAGTTAAGAAAACAAAAGGCAATGGTGATATATATGCGGATAAGACACAAAAAAAAAACACTCAACAAATGGCTACAATTTAAGGAATGTGTTTAGTGACGGCATCAGATTCCTAATTGATGGAGAAAGGTCTGGTGGCAAGAAAAGCTGCTTCTAGGAGGTTGTCAAGTGTTTTCGCTCGACGATTCCATTCTTGGGTGGTTGGTTTGGCCCTTGTCCCTGTAACTCGAATCCTAGCCTGGTATATCCCATTTTAATTTTACACCATTGTGAACCTGACACCTTTTTTACTCTCTGATCGAAGTTCTTGGCGTTGAAAAATCTTGGTAAACTAAATCACACGTGTAAATGTTTACATTTAAGAGATATACAGTCAAGAAAATCAAGGGCAATGGTGATCTATATGCGCATTAGACACAAAAAAAACACACAACAGATAGCTACAATTTAAGAAATGCGTTTAGTGACGGCATTAGATTGCTAATTGATGGAGAAAGGTCTGGTGGCAAGAAAAGTTGCTTCTAGGAGGTTGTCAAGTGTTTTCGCTCGTCGATTCCATTATTGGGTAGTTGGTTTGGCCCTTGTTCCTGTAACTCGAATCCTAGCTCGGTATATCCCATTTTAATTTTACACCATTGTGAACCTTACGCCTTTTTTACTATCTGATTGAGGTTCTCGGCTTTGAAAAATCTTTGTAAACTAAATCACACGTTCATATGTTGACATTTATAGTCAAGAAAATCATGGGCAATGGTGATATATATGCGGATTAGACACCAAAAAAAACACTCAACAAATGGCTACAATTTAGGGAATGTGTTTAGTGACGACATCAGATTCCTAATTGATGGAGAAAGGCCTGGTGGCAAGAAAAGCTGCTTCTAGGAGGTTGTCTAGTGTTTTCGCTCGACGATTCAATTCTTGGGTGGTTGGTTTGACCCTTGTTCCTATAACTCGAATCCTAACCCGCTAATTGATGGAGAAAGGTCTGGTGGCAAGAAAAGCTGCTTCTAGGAGGTTGTCTAATGTTTTCGCTCGACGATTCAATTCTTGGGTGGTTGGTTTGACCGTTGTTCCTATAACTCGAATCCTAAACCGGTATATCCCATTTTAATTTTACACCATTGTGAACCTTACACCTTTTTCTCTCTGATCGAGGTTCTCGGCATTGAAAAATCTTCGTAAACTAAATCACACGTGTAAATGTTTACATTTAAGAGATATACAGTCAACAAAATCAAGGGTAATGGTGATCTATATGCGGATTAGACACAAAAAAAAACACTCAACAAATGGCTACAATTTAAGAAATGTGTTTAGTGACGGCATCAGATTGCTAATTGATGGAGAAAGGTCTGGTGGCAAGAAAAGCTGCTTCTAGGAGGTTCTCAAGTATTTTTGCTCGACGATTCCATTCTTGGGTTGTTGGTTTGGCCCTTGTTGCTGTAACTCGAATCCTAGCCCGGTATATCCCATTTTAATTTTACACCATTGTGAACCTTACGCCTCTTTTACTCTCTGATCGAAGTTCTCGGCATTGAAAAATCTTCATAAACTAAATCACACGTATATATGTTTACATTTAAGAGATATACAGTCAAGAAAATCAAGGGCAATGGTGATATATATGCGGATTAGACACCAAAAAAACACTCAACAAATGGATACAATTTAAGGAATGTGTTTAGTGACGGCATCAGATTCCTAATTGATGGAGAAAGGTCTGGTGGCGAGTAAAGCTGCTTCTAGGAGGTTGTCAAGTGTTTTCGCTCGACGATTCCATTCTTGGGTGGTTGGTTTGGCCATTGTTCCTGTAACTCGAATCCTAGCCCGGTATATCCATTTTAATTCTACACCATTGTGAACCTTACGCCTTTTTTACTCTCTGATCGAGGTTCTCGGCATTGAAAAATCTTCGTAAACTAAATCACACGTGTATATGTTGACATTTAAGAGATATACAGTCAAGAAAATCAAAGGCAATGGTGATATATATGCGGATTAGACACCAAAAAAAAAACATTCCACAAATGGCTACAATTTAAGGAATGTGTTTAGTGACGGCATCAGATTCCTAATTGATGGAGAAAGGTCTGGTGGCATGAAAAGTTGCTTCTAGGAGGGTTGTCAAGTGTTTTCGCTCGATGATTCCATTCTTGGGTGGTTGGGTTGGCCCTTGTTCCTTTAACTCGAATCCTAGCCCGGTATATCCCATTTTAATTTTACACCATTGTGAACCTTACGCCTTTTTTACTCTCTGATCGAGATTCTCGGCATTGAAAAATCTTCGTAAACTAAATCACACATGTATATGTTGACATGTAAGAGATATACAGTCAAGAAAATCAAGGGCAATGGTGATATATATGTGGATTAGACACCCAAAAAAAACACTCAACAAATGGCTACAATTTAAGGAACGTGTTTAGTGACGGCATCAGATTCCTAATTAATGGAGAAAGGTCTGGTGGCATGAAAAGCTGCTTCTAGGAGGTTGTCAAGAGTTTTCGCTCGAGGATTCCATTCTTGGGTGGTTGGTTTGGCCCTTGTTCCTGTAACTCGAATCCTGGCCCGGTATATCCATTTTAGTTTTACACCATTGTGAACCTTACGCCTTTTTTACTCTCTGATCGAGATTCTTTGCATTGAAAAATCTTCGTAAACTAAATCACACGTGTATATGTTGACATTTAAGAGATATACAGTCAAGAAAATCAAGGGCAATGGTGATATATATGCGGATTAGACACCAAAAAAAAACACTCAACAAATGGATACAATTTAAGGAATGTGTTTAGTGACGGCATCAGATTCCTAATTGATGGAGAAAGATCTGGTGGCAAGAAAAGCTGCTTCTAGGAGGTTGTCAAGTGTTTTCGCTTGACGATTCCATTCTTAGGTGTTTGGTTTGGCCCTTGTTCCTGTAACTCGAATCCTAGCCCGGTATATCCCATTTTAATTTTACACCATTGTGAACCTTACGCCTTTTTTACTCTCTGATCGAGGTTCTCGACATTGAAAAATCTTCGTAAACTAAATCACACGTGTATATGTTGACATTTAAGAGATATACAGTCAAGAAAATCAAGGGCAATGGTGATATATATGCGGATTAGACACCAAAAAAAAAGCTCAACAAATGGCTACAATTTAAGGAATGTGTTTAGTGACGGCATCAGATTCCTAATTGATGGAGAAAGGTCCGGGGGCAAGAAAATCTGCTTCTAGGAGGTTGTCAAGTGTTTTCGCTCGACGATTCCATTCTTAGGTGGTTGGTTTGGCCCTTGTTTCTGTAACTCGAATCCTAGCCCGGTATATCCCATTTTAATTTTACACCATTGTGAACCTTACGCCTTTTTTACTCTCTGATCGAGGTTCTCGGCATTGAAAAATCTTCGTAAACAAAATCACATGTGTATATGTTGACATTTAAGAGATGTACAGTCAAGAAAATCAAGGGCAATGGTGATATATATGCGAATTAGACACCAAAAAAAACATTCCACAAATGGCTACAATTTAAGAAATCTGTTTAGTGACGCCATCAGATTCCTAATTGATGGAGAAAGGTCCGGGGGCAAGAAAAGGTGCTTTTAGGAGGTTGTCAAGTGTTTTCGCTCGACGATTCCATTCTTAGGTGGTTGGTTTGGCCATTGTTCCTGTAACTCGAATCCTAGCCCCGGTATATCCCATTTTAATTTTACACCATTGTGAACCTTACGCCTTTTTTACTCTCTGATCGAGATTCTCTGCATTGAAAAATCTTCGTAAACTAAATCACACGTGTATATGTTGACATTTAAGAGATATACAGTCAAGAAAATCAAGGGCAATGGTGATATATATGCGGATTAGACACCAAAAAAACACTCAACAAATGGATACAATTTAAGGAATGTGTTTGGTGACGGAATCAGATTCCTAATTGATGGAGAAAGGTCAGGTGGCAAGAAAAGCTGCTTCTAGGAGGTTGTCAAGTGTTTTCGCTCGACGATTCCATTCTTGGGTGGTTGGTTTGGCCCTTGTTCCTCTAACTCGAATCCTAGCCAGGTATATCCCATTTTAATTTTACACCATTGTGAACCTTACGCCTTTTTTACTCTCTGATCGAGGTTCTTGGCATTGAAAAATCTATGTAAACTAAATCATACGTGTATATGTTGACATTTAAGAGATATACAGTCAAGAAAATCAAGGGCAATGGTGATATATATGCGGATTAGACACAAAAAAAAAGCTCAACAAAAGGCTACAATTTAAGGAATGTGTTTAGTGACGGCATCAGATTCCTAATTGATGGAGAAAGGTCAGGGGGCAAGAAAAGCTGCTTCTAGGAGGTTGTCAAGTGTTTTCGCTCGACGATTCCATTCTTAGGTGGTTGGTTTGGCCCTTGTTTCTGTAACTCGAATCCTAGCCCGGTATATCCCATTTTAATTTTACACCATTGTGAACCTTACGCCTTTTTTACTCTCTGATCGAGGTTCTCGGCATTGAAAAATCTTCGTAAACAAAATCACACGTGTATATGTTGACATTTAAGAGATGTACAGTCAAGAAAATCAAGGGCAATGGTGATATATATGCGAATTAGACACCAAAAAAAACATTCCACAAATGGCTACAATTTAAGGAATCTGTTTAGTGACGGCATCAGATTCTTAATTGATGGAGAAAGGTCCGGGGGCAAGAAAAGGTGCTTTTAGGAGGTTGTCAAGTGTTTTCGCTCGACGATTCCATTCTTAGGTGGTTGGTTTGGCCATTGTTCCTGTAACTCGAATCCTAGCCCCGGTATATCCCATTTTAATTTTACATCATTGTGAACCTTACGCCTTTTTTACTCTCTGATCGAGATTCTCTGCATTGAAAAATCTTCGTAAACTAAATCACACGTGTATATGTTGACATTTAAGAGATATACAGTCAAGAAAATCAAGGGCAATGGTGATATATATGCGGATTAGACACCAAAAAAAACACTCAACAAATGGATAAAATTTAAGGAATGTGTTTAGTGACGGCATCAGATTCCTAATTGATGGAGAAAGGTCAGGTGGCAAGAAAAGCTGCTTCTAGGAGGTTGTCAAGTGTTTTCGCTCGACGATTCCATTCTTGGGTGGTTGGTTTGGCCCTTGTTCCTGTAACTCGAATCCTAGCCAAGTATATCCCATTTTAATTTTACACCATTGTGAACCTTACGCCTTTTTTACTCTCTGATCGAGGTTCTTGGCATTGAAAAATCTATGTAAACTAAATCATACGTGTATATGTTGACATTTAAGAGATATACAGTCAAGAAAATCAAGGGCAATGATGATATATATGCCGATTAGACACCAAAAAAAATCACTCAACAAATGGCTAAAATTTAAGGAATGTGTTTAGTAACGACATCAGATTCCTAATTGATGGAGAAAGTTCTGGTGGCAAGAAAAGCTGCGTCTAGGAGGTTGTCAAGTGTTTTCGCTTGACGATTCCATTCTTAGGTGTTTGGTTTGGCCCTTGTTCCTGTAACTCGAATCCTAGCCCGGTATATCCCATTTTAATTTTACACCATTGTGAACCTTACGCCTTTTTTACTCTCTGATCGAGGTTCTCGACATTGAAAAATCTTCGTAAACTAAATCACACGTGTATATGTTGACATTTAAGAGATATACAGTCAAGAAAATCAAGGGCAATGGTGATATATATGCGAATTAGACACCAAAAAAAAAAGCTCAACAAATGGCTACAATTTAAGGAATGTGTTTAGTGACGGCATCAGATTCCTAATTGATGGAGAAAGGTCCGGGGGCAAGAAAAGCTGCTTCTAGGAGGTTGTCAAGTGTTTTCGCTTGACGATTCCATTCTTAGGTGGTTGGTTTGGCCCTTGTTCCTGTAACTCGAATCCTGGCCCGGTATATCCCATTTTAATTTTACACCATTGTGAACCTTACGCCTTTTTTACTCTCTGATCGAGATTCTCTGCATTGAAAAATCTTCGTAAACTAAATCACACGTGTATATGTTGACATTTAAGAGATATACAGTCAAGAAAATCAAGGGCAATGCTGATATATATGCAGATTAGACATAAAAAAAACACTCAACAAATGGATACAATTTAAAGAATGTGTTTAGTGACGGCATCAGATTCCTAATTGATGGAGAAAGGTCAGGTGGCAAGAAAAGCTGCTTCTAGGAGGTTGTCAAGTGTTTTCGCTCGACGATTCCATTCTTGGGTGGTTGGTTTGGCCCTTGTTCCTGTAACTCGAATCCTAGCCAGGTATATCCCATTTTAATTTTACACCATTGTGAACCTTACGCATTTTTTACTCTCTGATCGAGGTTCTCGGCATTGAAAAATCTTTGTAAACTAAATCATACGTGTATATGTTGACATTTAAGAGATATACAGTCAAGAAAATCAAGGGCAATGATGATATATATGCGGATTAGACACCAAAAAAAAAATCACTCAACAAATGGCAACAATTTAAGGGATGTGTTTAGTAACGGCATCAGATTCCTAATTGATGGAGAAAGTTCTGGTGGCAAGAAAAGCTGCTTCTAAGAGGTTGTCAAGTGTTTTCGCTCAACGATTCCATTCTTGGGTGGTTGGTTTGGCCCTTGTTCCTGTAACTCGAATCCTAGCCAGGTATATCCCATTTTAATTTTACACCATTGTGAACCTTACGCCTTTTTTACTCTCTGGTCGAGGTTCTCGGCATTGAAAAATCTTTGTAAACTAAATCATACGTGTATATGTAGACATTTAAGAGATATACAGTCAAGAAAATCAAGGGCAATGATGATATATATGCGGATTAGACACCAAAAAAAATCACTCAACAAATGGCTACAATTTAAGGAATGTGTTTAGTAACGACATCAGATTCCTAATTGATGGAGAAAGTTCTGGTGGCAAGAAAAGCTGCTTCTAGGAGGTTGTCAAGTGTTTTCGCTTGACGATTCCATTCTTGGGTGTTTGGTTTGGCCCTTGTTCCTGTAACTCGAATCCTATCCCGGTATATCCCATTTTAATTTTACACGATTGTGAACCTTACGCCTTTTTTACTCTCTGATCGAGGTTCTCGGCATTGAAAAATCTTCGTAAATTAAATCACACGTGTATATGTTGACATTTAAGAGATAAACAGTCAAGAAAATCAAGGGCAATGATGGTATATATGCGGATTAGACACCAAAAAAAAAGCTCAACAAATGGCTACAATTTAAGGAATGTGTTTAGTGACGACATCAGATTCCTAATTGATGGAGAAAGGTCTGGGGGCAAGAAAAGCTGCTTCTAGGAGGTTGTCAAGTGTTTTCGCTCGACGATTCCATTCTTGGGTGGTTGGTTTGGCCCTTGTTCCTGTAACTCAAGTCCTAGCCCGGTATATCCCATTTTAATTTTACACCATTGTTGACCTTACGCCTTTTTTACTCTCTGATCGAGGTTCTCGACATTGAAAAATCTTCGTAAACTAAATCACACGTGTATATGTTGACATTTAAGAGATATACAGTCAAGAAAATCAAGGGCAATGGTGATATATATGCATATTAGACATAAAAAAAACACTCAACAAATGGATACAATTGAAAGAATGTGTTTAGTGACGGCATCAGATTCCTAATTGATGGAGAAAGGTCCGGGGGCAAGAAAAGCTGCTTCTAGGAGGTTGTCAAGTGTTTTCGCTCGACGATTCCATTCTTAGGTGGTTGGTTTGGCCCTTGTTCCTGTAAATCGAATCCTGGCCCGGTATATCCCATTTTAATTTTACACCATTGTGAACCTTACGCCTTTTTTACTCTCTGATCGAGATTCTCTGCATTGAAAAATCTTCGTAAACTAAATCACACGTGTATATGTTGACATTTAAGAGATATACAGTCAAGAAAATCAAGGGCAATGGTGATATATATGCAGATTTGACATCAAAAAAAACACTCAACAAATGGATACAATTTAAAGAATGTGTTTAGTGACGGCATCAGATTCCTAATTGATGGAGAAAGGTCAGGTGGCAAGAAAAGCTGCTTCTAGGAGGTTGTCAAGTGTTTTCGCTCGACGATTCCATTCTTGGGTGGTTGGTTTGGCCCTTGTTCCTGTAACTCGAATCCTAGCCAGGTATATCCCATTTTAATTTTACACCATTGTGAACCTTACGCCTTTTTTACTCTCTGATCGAGGTTCTCGGCATTGAAAAATCTTTGTAAACTAAATCATACGTGTATATGTTGACATTTAAGAGATATACAGTCAAGAAAATCAAGGGCGATGATGATATATATGCGGATTAGACACAAAAAAAAAATCACTCAACAAATGGCTACAATTTAAGGAATGTGTTTAGTGACGGCATCAGATTCCTAATTGATGGAGAAAAGTCTGGGGGCAAGAAAAGCTGCTTCTAGGAGGTTGTCAAGTGTTTTCGCTCGACGATTCCATTCTTGGGTGGGTGGTTTGGCCCTTGTTCCTGTAACTCAAGTCCTAGCCCGGTATATCCCATTTTAATTTTACACCATTGTGAACCTTACGCCTTTTTTACTCTCTGATCGAGGTTCTCGACATTGAAAAATCTTCGTAAACTAAAGCACACGTGTATATGTTGATATTTAAGAGATATACAGTCAAGAAAATCAAGGGCAATGGTGATATATATGCAGATTAGACATCAAAAAAGACACTCAACAAATGGATACAATTTAAAGAATGTGTTTAGTGACGGCATCAGATTCCTAATTGATGGAGAAAGGTCCGGGGCAAGAAAAGCTGCTTCTAGGAGGTTGTCAAGTGTTTTCGCTCGACGATTCCATTCTTATGTGGTTGGTTTGGCCCTTGTTCCTGTAACTCGAATCCTGGCCCGGTATATCCCATTTTAATTTTACACCATTGTGAACCTTACGCCTTTTTTACTCTCTGATCGAGATTCTCTGCATTGAAAAATCTTCGTAAACTAAATCACACGTGTATATGTTGACATTTAAGAGATATACAGTCAAGAAAATCAAGGGCAATGGTGATATATATGCGGATTAGACACCAAAAAAAAAGCTCAACAAATGGCTACAATTTAAGGAATGTGTTTAGTGAAGGCATCAGATTCCTAATTGATGGAGAAAGGTCCGGGGGCAAGAAAAGCTGCTTCTAGGAGGTTGTCAAGTGTTTTCGCTCGACGATTCCATTCTTAGGTGGTTGGTTTGGCCCTTGTTTCTGTAACTCGAATCCTAGCCCGGTATATCCCATTTTAATTTTACACCATTGTGAACCTTACGCCTTTTTTACTCTCTGATCGAGGTTCTCGGCATTGAAAAATCTTCGTAAACAAAATCACACGTGTATATGTTGACATTTAAGAGATGTACAGTCAAGAAAATCAAGGGCAATGGTGATATATATGCGAATTAGACACCAAAAAAAACATTCCACAAATGGCTACAATTTAAGGAATCTGTTTAGTGACGGCATCAGATTCTTAATTGATGGAGAAAGGTCCGGGGGCAAGAAAAGGTGCTTTTAGGAGGTTGTCAAGTGTTTTCGCTCGACGATTCCATTCTTAGGTGGTTGGTTTGGCCATTGTTCCTGTAACTCGAATCCTAGCCCCGGTATATCCCATTTTAATTTTACACCATTGTGAACCTTACGCCTTTTTTACTCTCTGATTGAGATTCTCTGCATTGAAAAATCTTCGTAAACTAAATCACACGTGTATATGTTGACATTTAAGAGATATACAGTCAAGAAAATCAAGGGCATTGGTGATATATATGCGGATTAGACACCAAAAAAAAACACTCAACAAATGGATACAATTTAAGGAATGTGTTTAGTGACGGCATCAGATTCCTAATTGATGGAGAAAGGTCAGGTGGCAAGAAAAGCTGCTTCTAGGAAGTTGTCAAGTGTTTTCGCTCGACGATTCCATTCTTGGGTGGTTGGTTTGGCCCTTGTTCCTGTAACTCGAATCCTAGCCAGGTATATCCCATTTTAATTTTACACCATTGTGAACCTTACGCCTTTTTTACTCTCTGATCGAGGTTCTTGGCATTGAAAAATCTATGTAAACTAAATCATACGTGTATATGTTGACATTTAAGAGATATACAGTCAAGAAAATCAAGGGCAATGATGATATATATGCCGATTAGACACCAAAAAAAACACTCAACAAATGGATACAATTAAAGGAATGTGTTTAGTGACGGCATCAGATTCCTAATTGATGGAGAAAGGTCAGGTGGCAAGAAAAGCTGCTTCTAGGAGGTTGTCAAGTGTTTTCGCTCGACGATTCCATTCTTGGGTGGTTGGTTTGGCCCTTGTTCCTGTAACTCGAATCCTAGCCAGGTATATCCCATTTTAATTTTACACCATTGTGAACCTTACGCCTTTTTTACTCTCTGATCGAGGTTCTTGGCATTGAAAAATCTATGTAAACTAAATCATACGTGTATATGTTGACATTTAAGAGATATACAGTCAAGAAAATCAAGGGCAATGATGATATATATGCCGATTAGACACCAAAAAAAATCACTCAACAAATTGCTAAAATTTAAGGAATGTGTTTAGTAACGACATCAGATTCCTAATTGATGGAGAAAGTTCTGGTGGCAAGAAAAGCTGCGTCTAGGAGGTTGTCAAGTGTTTTCGCTTGACGATTCCATTCTTAGGTGTTTGGTTTGGCCCTTGTTCCTGTAACTCGAATCCTAGCCCGGTATATCCCATTTTAATTTTACACCATTGTGAACCTTACGCATTTTTTACTCTCTGATCGAGGTTCTCGACATTGAAAAATCTTCGAAAACTAAATCACACGTGTATATGTTGACATTTAAGAGATATACAGTCAAGAAAATCAAGGGCAATGGTGATATATATGCGAATTAGACACCAAAAAAAAAAGCTCAACAAATGGATACAATTGAAGGAATGTGTTTAGTGACGGCATCAGATTCCTAATTGATGGAGAAAGGTCCGGGGGCAAGAAAAGCTGCTTCTAGGAGGTTGTCAAGTGTTTTCGCTTGACGATTCCATTCTTAGGTGGTTGGTTTGGCCCTTGTTCCTGTAACTCGAATCCTGGCCCGGTATATCCCATTTTAATTTTACACCATTGTGAACCTTACGCCTTTTTTACTCTCTGATCGAGATTCTCTGCATTGAAAAATCTTTGTAAACTAAATCACACGTGTATATGTTGACATTTAAGAGATATACAGTCAAGAAAATCAAGGGCAATGGTGATATATATGCAGATTAGACATAAAAAAAACACTCAACAAATGGATACAATTTAAAGAATGTGTTTAGTGACGGCATCAGATTCCTAATTGATGGAGAAAGGTCAGGTGGCAAGAAAAGCTGCTTCTAGGAGGTTGTCAAGTGTTTTCGCTCGACGATTCCATTCTTGGGTGGTTGGTTTGGCCCTTGTTCCTGTAACTCGAATCCTAGCCAGGTATATCCCATTTTAATTTTACACCATTGTGAACCTTACGCATTTTTTACTCTCTGATCGAGGTTCTCGGCATTGAAAAATCTTTGTAAACTAAATCATACGTGTATATGTTGACATTTAAGAGATATACAGTTAAGAAAATCAAGGGCAATGATGATATATATGCGGATTTGACACCAAAAAAAAATCACTCAACAAATGGCTACAATTTAAGGAATGTGTTTAGTAACGGCATCAGATTCCTAATTGATGGAGAAAGTTCTGTTGGCAAGAAAAGCTGCTTCTAAGAGGTTGTCAAGTGTTTTCGCTCGACGATTCCATTCTTGGGTGGTTGGTTTGGCCCTTGTTCCTGTAACTCGAATCCTAGCCAGGTATATCCCATTTTAATTTTACACCATTGTGAACCTTACGCCTTTTTTACTCTCTGGTCGAGGTTCTCGGCATTGAAAAATCTTTGTAAACTAAATCATACGTGTATATGTAGACATTTAAGAGATATACAGTCAAGAAAATCAAGGGCAATGATGATATATATGCGGATTAGACACCAAAAAAAATCACTCAACAAATGGCTACAATTTAAGGAATGTGTTTAGTAACGACATCAGATTCCTAATTGATGGAGAAAGTTCTGGTGGCAAGAAAAGCTGCTTCTAGGAGGTTGTCAAGTGTTTTCGCTTGACGATTCCATTCTTGGGTGTTTGGTTTGGCCCTTGTTCCTGTAACTCGAATCCTATCCCGGTATATCCCATTTTAATTTTACACCATTGTGAACCTTACGCCTTTTTTACTCTCTGATCGAGGTTCTCGGCATTGAAAAATCTTCGTAAATTAAATCACACGTGTATATGTTGACATTTAAGAGATAAACAGTCAAGAAAATCAAGGGCAATGATGGTATATATGCGGATTAGACACCAAAAAAAAAGCTCAACAAATGGCTACAATTTAAGGAATGTGTTTAGTGACGGCATCAGATTCCTAATTGATGGAGAAAGGTCTGGGGGCAAGAAAAGCTGCTTATAGGAGGTTGTCAAGTGTTTTCGCTTGACGATTCCATTCTTGGGTGGTTGGTTTGGCCCTTGTTCCTGTAACTCAAGTCCTAGCCCGGTATATCCCATTTTAATTTTACACCATTGTGAACCTTACGCCTTTTTTACTCTCTGATCGAGGTTCTCGACATTGAAAAATCTTCGTAAACTAAATCACACGTGTATATGTTGACATTTAAGAGATATACAGTCAAGAAAATCAAGGGCAATGGTGATATATATGCAGATTAGATATCAAAAAAACACTCAACAAATGGATACAATTGAAAGAATGTGTTTAGTGACGGCATCAGATTCCTAATTGATGGAGAAAGGTCCGGGGGCAAGAAAAGCTGCTTCTAGGAGGTTGTCAAGTGTTTTCGCTCGACGATTCCATTCTTAGGTGGTTGGTTTGGCCCTTGTTCCTGTAACTCGAATCCTGGCCCGGTATATCCCATTTTAATTTTACACCATTTGTGAACCTTACGCCTTTTTTACTCTCTGATCGAGATTCTCTGCATTGAAAAATCTTCGTAAACTAAATCACACGTGTATATGTTGACATTTAAGAGATATACAGTCAAGAAAATCAAGGGCAATGGTGATATATATGCAGATTAGACATAAAAAAAAAACACTCAACAAATGGATACAATTTAAAGAATGTGTTTAGTGACGGCATCAGATTCCTAATTGATGGAGAAAGGTCAGGTGGCAAGAAAAGCTGCTTCTAGGAGGTTGTCAAGTGTTTTCGCTCGACGATTCCATTCTTGGGTGGTTGGTTTGGCCATTGTTCCTGTAACTCGAATCCTAGCCAGGTATATCCCATTTTTATTTTACACCATTGTGAACCTTACGCCTTTTTTACTCTCTGATCGCGGTTCTCGGCATTGAAAAATCTTTGTAAACTAAATCATACGTGTATATCTTGACATTTAAGAGATATACAGTCAAGAAAATCAAGGGCGATGATGATATATATGCGGATTAGACACCAAAAAAAAAATCACTCAACAAATGGCTACAATTTAAGGAATGTGTTTAGTGAGGGCATCAGATTCCTAATTGATGGAGAAAAGTCTGGGGGCAAGAAAAGCTGCTTCTAGGAGGTTGTCAAGTGTTTTCGCTCGACGATTCCATTCTTGGGTGGTTGGTTTGGCCCTTGTTCCTGTAACTCAAGTCCAAGCCCGGTATATCCCATTTTAATTTTACACCATTGTGAACCTTACGCCTTTTTTACTCTCTGATCGAGGTTCTCGACATTGAAAAATCTTCGTAAACTAAATCACACGTGTATATGTTGACATTTAAGAGATATACAGTCAAGAAAATCAAGGGCAATGGTGATATATATGCAGATTAGACATAAAAAAAAACACTCAACAAATGGATACAATTTAAAGAATGTGTTTAGTGACGGCATCAAATTCCTAATTGATGGAGAAAGGTCCGGGGGCAAGAAAAGCTGCTTCTAGGAGGTTGTCAAGTGTTTTCGCTCGACGATTCCATTCTTAGGTGGTTGGTTTGGCCCTTGTTCCTGTAACTCGAATCCTGGCCCGGTATATCCCATTTTAATTTTACACCATTGTGAACCTTACGCCTTTTTTACTCTCTGATCGAGATTCTCTGCATTGAAAAATCTTCGTAAACTAAATCACACGTGTATATGTTGACATTTAAGAGATATACAGTCAAGAAAATCAAGGGCAATGGTGATATATATGCAGATTAGACATAAAAAAAACACTCAACAAATGGATACAATTTAAAGAATGTGTTTAGTGACGGCATCAGATTCCTAATTGATGGAGAAAGGTCAGGTGGCAAGAAAAGCTGCTTCTAGGAGGTTGTCAAGTGTTTTCGCTCGACGATTCCATTCTTGGGTGGTTGGTTTGGCCCTTGTTCCTGTAACTCGAATCCTAGCCAGGTATATCCCATTTTAATTTTACACCATTGTGAACCTTACGCCTTTTTTACTCTCTGATCGAGGTTCTCGGCATTGAAAAATCTTTGTAAACTAAATCATACGTGTATATGTTGACATTTAAAAGATATACAGTCAAGAAAATCAAGGGCGATGATGATATATATGCGGATTAGACAAAAAAAAATCACTCAACAAATGGCTACAATTTAAGGAATGTGTTTAGTAACGGCATCAGATTCCTAATTGATGGAGAAAGTTCTGGTGGCAAGAAAAGCTGCTTCTAGGAGGTTGTCAAGTGTTTTCGCTCGACGATTCCATTCTTGGGTGGTTGGTTTGGCCCTTGTTCCTGTAACTCGAATCCTATCCCGGTATATCCCATTTTAATTTTACACCATTGTGAACCTTACGCCTTTTTTACTCTCTGATCGAGGTTCTCGGCATTGAAAAATCTTCGTAAATTAAATCACACGTGTATATGTTGACATTTAAGAGATAAACAGTCAAGAAAATCAAGGGCAATGATGGTATATATGCGGATTAGACACCAAAAAAAAAGCTCAACAAATGGCTACAATTTAAGGAATGTGTTTAGTGACGGCATCAGATTCCTAATTGATGGAGAAAGGTCTGGGGGCAAGAAAAGCTGCTTATAGGAGGTTGTCAAGTGTTTTCGCTTGACGATTCCATTCTTGGGTGGTTGGTTTGGCCCTTGTTCCTGTAACTCAAGTCCTAGCCCGGTATATCCCATTTTAATTTTACACCATTGTGAACCTTACGCCTTTTTTACTCTCTGATCGAGGTTCTCGACATTGAAAAATCTTCGTAAACTAAATCACACGTGTATATGTTGACATTTAAGAGATATACAGTCAAGAAAATCAAGGGCAATGGTGATATATATGCAGATTAGATATCAAAAAAACACTCAACAAATGGATACAATTGAAAGAATGTGTTTAGTGACGGCATCAGATTCCTAATTGATGGAGAAAGGTCCGGGGGCAAGAAAAGCTGCTTCTAGGAGGTTGTCAAGTGTTTTCGCTCGACGATTCCATTCTTAGGTGGTTGGTTTGGCCCTTGTTCCTGTAACTCGAATCCTGGCCCGGTATATCCCATTTTAATTTTACACCATTTGTGAACCTTACGCCTTTTTTACTCTCTGATCGAGATTCTCTGCATTGAAAAATCTTCGTAAACTAAATCACACGTGTATATGTTGACATTTAAGAGATATACAGTCAAGAAAATCAAGGGCAATGGTGATATATATGCAGATTAGACATAAAAAAAAACACTCAACAAATGGATACAATTTAAAGAATGTGTTTAGTGACGGCATCAGATTCCTAATTGATGGAGAAAGGTCAGGTGGCAAGAAAAGCTGCTTCTAGGAGGTTGTCAAGTGTTTTCGCTCGACGATTCCATTCTTGGGTGGTTGGTTTGGCCATTGTTCCTGTAACTCGAATCCTAGCCAGGTATATCCCATTTTTATTTTACACCATTGTGAACCTTACGCCTTTTTTACTCTCTGATCGAGGTTCTCGGCATTGAAAAATCTTTGTAAACTAAATCATACGTGTATATCTTGACATTTAAGAGATATACAGTCAAGAAAATCAAGGGCGATGATGATATATATGCGGATTAGACACCAAAAAAAAAATCACTCAACAAATGGCTACAATTTAAGGAATGTGTTTAGTGAGGGCATCAGATTCCTAATTGATGGAGAAAAGTCTGGGGGCAAGAAAAGCTGCTTCTAGGAGGTTGTCAAGTGTTTTCGCTCGACGATTCCATTCTTGGGTGGTTGGTTTGGCCCTTGTTCCTGTAACTCAAGTCCAAGCCCGGTATATCCCATTTTAATTTTACACCATTGTGAACCTTACGCCTTTTTTACTCTCTGATCGAGGTTCTCGACATTGAAAAATCTTCGTAAACTAAATCACACGTGTATATGTTGACATTTAAGAGATATACAGTCAAGAAAATCAAGGGCAATGGTGATATATATGCAGATTAGACATAAAAAAAAACACTCAACAAATGGATACAATTTAAAGAATGTGTTTAGTGACGGCATCAAATTCCTAATTGATGGAGAAAGGTCCGGGGGCAAGAAAAGCTGCTTCTAGGAGGTTGTCAAGTGTTTTCGCTCGACGATTCCATTCTTAGGTGGTTGGTTTGGCCCTTGTTCCTGTAACTCGAATCCTGGCCCGGTATATCCCATTTTAATTTTACACCATTGTGAACCTTACGCCTTTTTTACTCTCTGATCGAGATTCTCTGCATTGAAAAATCTTCGTAAACTAAATCACACGTGTATATGTTGACATTTAAGAGATATACAGTCAAGAAAATCAAGGGCAATGGTGATATATATGCAGATTAGACATAAAAAAAACACTCAACAAATGGATACAATTTAAAGAATGTGTTTAGTGACGGCATCAGATTCCTAATTGATGGAGAAAGGTCAGGTGGCAAGAAAAGCTGCTTCTAGGAGGTTGTCAAGTGTTTTCGCTCGACGATTCCATTCTTGGGTGGTTGGTTTGGCCCTTGTTCCTGTAACTCGAATCCTAGCCAGGTATATCCCATTTTAATTTTACACCATTGTGAACCTTACGCCTTTTTTACTCTCTGATCGAGGTTCTCGGCATTGAAAAATCTTTGTAAACTAAATCATACGTGTATATGTTGACATTTAAAAGATATACAGTCAAGAAAATCAAGGGCGATGATGATATATATGCGGATTAGACAAAAAAAAATCACTCAACAAATGGCTACAATTTAAGGAATGTGTTTAGTAACGGCATCAGATTCCTAATTGATGGAGAAAGTTCTGGTGGCAAGAAAAGCTGCTTCTAAGAGGTTGTCAAGTGTTTTCGCTCGACGATTCCATTCTTGGGTGGTTGGTTTGGCCCTTATTCCTGTAACTCGAATCCTAGCCAGGTATATCCCATTTTAATTTTACACCATTGTGAACCTTACGCCTTTTTTACTCTCTGATCGAGGTTCTCGGCATTGAAAAATCTTTGTAAACTAAATCATACGTGTATATGTTGACATTTAAGAGATATACAGTCAAGAAAATCAAGGGCGATGATGATATATATGCGGATTAGACACAAAAAAAAAAATCACTCAACAAATGGCTACAATTTAAGGAATGTGTTTAGTAACGGCATCAGATTCCTAATTGATGGAGAAAGTTCTGGTGGCAAGAAAAGCTGCTTCTAAGAGGTTGTCAAGTGTTTTCGCTCGACGATTCCATTCTTGGGTGGTTGGTTTGGCCCTTATTCCTGTAACTCGAATCCTAGCCAGGTATATCCCATTTTAATTTTACACCATTGTGAACCTTACGCCTTTTTTACTCTCTGGTCGAGGTTCTCGGCATTGAAAAATCTTTGTAAACTAAATCATACGTGTATATGTTGACATTTAAGAGATATACAGTCAAGAAAATCAAGGGCAATGATGATATATATGCGGATTAGACACCAAAAAAAATCACTCAACAAATGGCTACAATTTAAGGAATGTGTTTAGTAACGACATCAGATTCCTAATTGATGGAGAAAGTTCTGGTGGTAAGAAAAGCTGCTTCTAGGAGGTTGTCAAGTGTTTTCGCTTGACGATTCCATTCTTGGGTGTTTGGTTTGGCCCTTGTTCCTGTAACTCGAATCCTATCCCGGTATATCCCATTTTAATTTTACACCATTGTGAACCTTACGCCTTTTTTACACTCTGATCGAGGTTCTCGGCATTGAAAAATCTTCATAAACTAAATCACACGTGTATATGTTGACATTTAAGAGATAAACCGTCAAGAAAATCAAGGGCAATGATGGTATATATGCGGATTAGACATAAAAAAAAAAGCTCAACAAATGGCTACAATTTAAGGAATGTGTTTAGTGACGGCATCAGATTCCTAATTGATGGAGAAAGGGCTGGGGGCAAGAAAAGCGGCTTCTAGGAGGTTGTCAAGTGTTTTCGCTCGATGATTCCATTCTTGGGTGGTTGGTTTGGCCCTTGTTCCTGTAACTCAAGTCCTAGCCCGGTATATCCCATTTTAATTTTACACCATTGTGAACCTTACGCCTTTTTTACTCTCTGATCGAGGTTCTCGACATTGAAAAATCTTCGTAAACTAAATCACACGTGTATATGTTGACATTTAAGAGATATACAGTCAAGAAAATCAAGGGCAATGGTGATATATATGCAGATTAGACATCAAAAAAAACACTCAACAAATGGATACAATTTAAAGAATGTGTTTAGTGACGGCATTAGATTCCTAATTGATGGAGAAAGGTCCGGGGGCAAGAAAAGCTGCTTCTAGGAGGTTGTCAAGTGTTTTCGCTCTACGATTCCATTCTTAGGTGGTTGGTTTGGCCCTAGTTCCTGTAACTCGAATCCTGGCCCGGTATATCCCATTTTAATTTTACACCATTGTGAACCTTACGCCTTTTTTACTCTCTGATCGAGATTCTCTGCATTGAAAAATCTTCGTAAACTAAATCACACGTGTATATGTTGACATTTAAGAGATATACAGTCAAGAAAATCAAGGGCAATGGTGATATATATGCAGATTAGACATCAAAAAAAACACTCAACAAATGGATACAATTTAAAGAATGTGTTTAGTGACGGCATCAGATTCCTAATTGATGGAGAAAGGTCAGGTGGCAAGAAAAGCTGTTTCTAGGAGGTTGTCAAGTGTTTTCGCTCGACGATTCCATTCTTGGGTGGTTGGTTTGGCACTTGTTCCTGTAACTCGAATCCTAGCCAGGTATATCCCATTTTAATTTTACACCATTGTGAACCTTACGCCTTTTTTACTCTCTGATCGAGGTTCTCGGCATTGAAAAATCTTTGTAAACTAAATCATACGTGTATATGTTGACATTTAAGAGATATACAGTCAAGAAAATCAAGGGCAATGATGATATATATGCGGATTAGACACCAAAAAAAATCACTCAACAAATGGCTACAATTTAAGGAATGTGTTTAGTAACGACATCAGATTCCTAATTGATGGAGAAAGTTCTGGTGGCAAGAAAAGCTGCTTCTAGGAGGTTATCAAGTGTTTTCGCTTGACGATTCCATTCTTGGGTGTTTGGTTTGGCCCTTGTTCCTGTAACTCGAATCCTATCCCGGTGTATCCCATTTTAATTTTACACCATTGTGAACCTTACGCCTTTTTTACTCTCTGATCAAGGTTCTCGGCATTGAAAAATCTTCGTAAACTAAATCACACGTGTATATGTTGACATTTAAGAGATATACAGTCCAGAAAATCAAGGGCAATGATGGTATATATGCGGATTAGACACCAAAAAAAAGCTCAACAAATGGCTACAATTTAAAGAATGTGTTTAGTGACGGCATCAGATTCCTAATTGATGGAGAAAGGTCTGGTGGCAAGAAAAGCTGCTTCTAGGAGGTTGTCAAGTGTTTTCGCTCGACGATTCCATTCTTGGGTGGTTGGTTTGGCCCTTGTTCCTGTAACTCAAGTCCTAGCCCGGTATATCCCATTTTAATTTTACACCATTGTGAACCTTACGCCTTTTTTACTCTCTGATCGAGGTTCTCGACATTGAAAAATCTTCGTAAACTAAATCACACGTCTATATGTTGACATTTAAGAGATATACAGTCAAGAAAATCAAGGGAAATGGTGATATATATGCGGATTAGACACCAAAAAAAAAGCTCAACAAATGGCTACAATTTAAGGAATGTGTTTAGTGACGGCATCAGATTCCTAATTGATGGAGAATGGTCCGGGGCCAAGAAAAGCTGCTTCTAGGAGTTTGTCAAGTGTTTTCGCTCGATGATTCCATTCTTAGGTGGTTGGTTTGGCCCTTGTTCCTGTAACTCTAATCCTAGCCCGGTATATCCCATTTTAATTTTACACCATTGTGAACCTTACGCCTTTTTTACTCTCTGTTCGAGATTCTCTGCATTGAAAAATCTTCGTAAACTAAATCACACGTGTATATGTTGACATTTAAGAGATATACAGTCAAGAAAATCAAGGGCAATGGTGATATATATGCGGATTAGACACCAAAAAAAGCACTCAACAAATGGATACAAATTAATGAATGTGTTTAGTGACGGCATCAGATTCCTAATTGATGGAGAAAGGTCAGGTGGCAAGAAAAGCTGCTTCTAGGAGGTTGTCAAGTGTTTTCGCTCGACGATTCCATTCTTGGGTGGTTGGTTTGGCCCTTGTTCCTGTAACTCGAATCCTAGCCAGGTATATCCCATTTTAATTTTACACCATTGTGAACCTTACGCCTTTTTTACTCTCTGATCGAGGTTCTCGGCATTGAAAAATCTTTGTAAACTAAATCATACGTGTATATGTTGACATTTAAGAGATATACAGTCAAGAAAATCAAGGGCAATGATGATATATATGCGGATTAGACACCAAAAAAAATCACTCAACAAATGGCTACAATTTAAGGAATGTGTTTAGTAACGACATCAGATTCCTAATTGATGGAGAAAGTTCTGGTGGCAAGAAAAGCTGCTTCTAGGAGGTTGTCAAGTGTTTTCGCTTGACGATTCCATTCTTGGGTTTTTGGTTTGGCCCTTGTTCCTTTAACTCGAATCCTATCCCGGTATATCCCATTTTAATTTTACACCATTGTGAACCTTACGCCTTTTTTACTCTCTGATCAAGGTTCTCGGCATTGAAAAATCTTCGTAAACTAAATCACACGTGTATATGTTGACATTTAAGAGATATACAGTCAAGAAAATCAAGGGCAATGATGGACAGCATCAGATTCCTAATTGATGGAGAATGGTCCGGGGCCAAGAAAAGCTGCTTCTAGGAGTTTGTCAAGTGTTTTCGCTCGATGATTCCATTCTTAGGTGGTTGGTTTGGCCCTTGTTCCTGTAACTCTAATCCTAGCCCGGTATATCCCATTTTAATTTTACACCATTGTGAACCTTACGCCTTTTTTACTCTTTGTTCGAGATTCTCTGCATTGAAAAATCTTCATAAACTAAATCACACGTGTATATGTTGACATTTAAGAGATATACAGTCAAGAAAATCAAGGGCAATGGTGATATATATGCGGATTAGACACCAAAAAAAGCACTCAACAAATGGATACAATTTAAGGAATGTGTTTAGTGACGGCATCAGATTCCTAATTGATGGACAAAGGTCCGGAAGGCAAGAAAAGCTGCTTCTAGGAGGTTGTCAAGTGTTTTCGCTCGACGATTCCATTCTTGGGTGGTTGGTTTGGCCCTTGTTCCTGTAACTCGAATCCTAGCCAGGTATATCCCATTTTAATTTTACACCACTGTGAACCTTACGCCTTTTTTACTCTCTGATCGAGGTTCTCGGCATTGAAAAATCTTTATAAACTAAATCATACGTGTATATGTTGACATTTAAGAGATATACAGTCAAGAAAATCAAGGGCAATGATGATATATATGCGGATTAGACACCAAAAAAAAAATCACTCAACAAATGGCTACAATTTAAGGAATGTGTTTAGTAACGACATCAGATTCCTAATTGATGGAGAAAGTTCTGGTGGCAAGAAAAGCTGCTTCTAAGAGGTTGTCAATTGTTTTCGCTCGACGATTCCATTCTTGGGTGGTTGGTTTGGCCCTTGTTCCTGTAACTCGAATCCTAGCCAGGTATATCCTATTTTAATTTTACACCATTGTGAACCTTACGCCTTTTTTACTCTCTGATCGAGGTTCTCGGCATTGAAAAATCTTTTTAACCAAATCATACGTGTATATATTGACATTTAAGAGATATATAGTCAAGAAAATCAAGGGCAATGATGATATATATGCGGATTAGACACCAAAAAAAATCACTCAACAAATGGCTACAATTTAAGGAATGTGTTTAGTAACGACATCAGATTCCTAATTGATGGAGAAAGTTCTGTTGGCAAGAAAAGCTGCTTCTAGGAGGGTGTCAAGTGCTTTCGCTTGACGATTCCATTCTTGTGCGTTTTTGGTTTGGCCCTTGTTCCTGTAACTCGAATCCTAGCCCGGTATATCCCATTTTAATTTTACACCATTGTGAACCTTACGCCTTTTTTACTCTCTGATCGAGGTTCTCGGCATTGAAAAATCTTTGTAAACTAAATCATACGTGTATATGTTGACATTTAAGAGATATACAGTCAAGAAAATCAAGGGCAATGATGATATATATGCGGATTAGACACCAAAAAAAATCACTCAACAAATGGCTACAATTTAAGGAATGTGTTTAGTAACGACATCAGATTACTAATTGATGGAGAAAGTTTTGGTGGCAAGAAAAGCTGTTTCTAGGAGGTTGTCAAGTGTTTTCGCTCGACGATTCCATTCTTGGGTGGTTGGTTTGTCCCTTGTTCCTGTAACTCGAATCCTAGCCAGGTATATCCCATTTTAATTTTACACCATTGTGAACCTTACGCCTTTTTTAGTCTCTGATCGAGGTTCTCGGCATTGAAAAATCTTTGAAAACTAAATCATACGTGTATATGTTGACATTTAAGAGATATACAGTCAAGAAAATCAAGGGCAATGATGATATATATGCGGATTAGACACCAAAAAAAAATCACTCAACAAATGGCTACAATTTAAGGAATGTGTTTAGTAACGACATCAGATTCCTAATTGATGGAGAAAGTTCCGGTGGCAAGAAAAGCTGCTTCTAGGAGGTTGTCAAGTGCTTTCGCTTGACGATTCCATTCTTGTGCGTTTTTGGTTTGGCCCTTGTTCCTGTAACTCGAATCCTAGCCCGGTATATCCCATTTTAATTTTACACCATTGTGAACCTTACGCCTTTTTTACTCTCTGATCGAGGTTCTCGGCATTGAAAAATCTTTGTAAACTAAATCATACGTGTATATGTTGACATTTAAGAGATATACAGTCAAGAAAATCAAGGGCAATGATGATATATATGCGGATTAGACACCAAAAAAAATCACTCAACAAATGGCTACAATTTAAGGAATGTGTTTAGTAACGACATCAGATTACTAATTGATGGAGAAAGTTTTGGTGGCAAGAAAAGCTGCTTCTAGGAGGTTGTCAAGTGTTTTCGCTCGATGATTCCATTCTTGGGTGGTTGGTTTGTCCCTTGTTCCTGTAACTCGAATCCTAGCCAGGTATATCCCATTTTAATTTTACACCATTGTGAACCTTACGCCTTTTTTAGTCTCTGATCGAGGTTCTCGGCATTGAAAAATCTTTGAAAACTAAATCATACGTGTATATGTTGACATTTAAGAGATATACAGTCAAGAAAATCAAGGGCAATGATGATATATATGCGGATTAGACACCAAAAAAAATCACTCAACAAATGGCTACAATTTAAGGAATGTGTTTAGTAACGACATCAGATTCCTAATTGATGGAGAAAGTTCTGGTGGCAAGAAAAGCTGCTTCTAAGAGGTTGTCAAGTGTTTTCGCTCGACGATTCCATTCTTGGGTGGTTGGTTTGGCCCTTGTTCCTGTAACTCGAATCCTAGCCAGGTATATCCCATTTTAATTTTACACCATTGTGAACCTTACGCCTTTTTTACTCTCTGATCGAGGTTCTCGGCATTGAAAAATCTTTTTAACCAAATCATACGTGTATATATTGACATTTAAGAGATATATAGTCAAGAAAATCAAGGGTAATGATGATATATATGCGGATTAGACACCAAAAAAAATCACTCAACAAATGGCTACAATTTAAGGAATGTGTTTAGTAACGACATCAGATTCCTAATTGATGGAGAAAGTTCTGTTGGCAAGAAAAGCTGCTTCTAGGAGGTTGTCAAGTGCTTTCGCTTGACGATTCCATTCTTGTGCGTTTTTGGTTTGGCCCTTGTTCCTGTAACTCGAATCCTAGCCCGGTATATCCCATTTTAATTTTACACCATTGTGAACCTTACGCCTTTTTTACTCTCTGATCGAGGTTCTCGGCATTGAAAAATCTTTGTAAACTAAATCATACGTGTATATGTTGACATTTAAGAGATAGACAGTCAAGAAAATCAAGGGCAATGATGATATATATGCGGATTAGACACCAAAAAAAATCACTCAACAAATGGCTACAATTTAAGGAATGTGTTTAGTAACGACATCAGATTACTAATTGATGGAGAAAGTTTTGGTGGCAAGAAAAGCTGCTTCTAGGAGGTTGTCAAGTGTTTTCGCTCGACGATTCCATTCTTGGGTGGTTGGTTTGTCCCTTGTTCCTGTAACTCGAATCCTAGCCAGGTATATCCCATTTTAATTTTACACCATTGTGAACCTTACGCCTTTTTTAGTCTCATCGAGGTTCTCGGCATTGAAAAATCTTTGAAAACTAAATCATACGTGTATATGTTGACATTTAAGAGATATACAGTCAAGAAAATCAAGGGCAATGATGATATATATGCGGATTAGACACCAAAAAAAAATCACTCAACAAATGGCTACAATTTAAGGAATGTGTTTAGTAACGACATCAGATTCCTAATTGATGGAGAAAGTTCTGGTGGCAAGAAAAGCTGCTTCTAGGAGGTTGTCAAGTGCTTTCGCTTGACGATTCCATTCTTGTGCGTTTTTTGTTTGGCCCTTGTTCCTGTAACTCGAATCCTAGCCCGGTATATCCCATTTTAATTTTACACCATTGTGAACCTTACGCCTTTTTTACTATCTGATCGAGGTTCTCGGCATTGAAAAATCTTTGTAAACTAAATCATACGTGTATATGTTGACATTTAAGAGATATACAGTCAAGAAAATCAAGGGCAATGATGATATATATGCGGATTAGACACCAAAAAAAATCACTCAACAAATGGCTACAATTTAAGGAATGTGTTTAGTAACGACATCAGATTACTAATTGATGGAGAAAGTTTTGGTGGCAAGAAAAGCTGCTTCTAGGAGGTTGTCAAGTGTTTTCGCTCGACGATTCCATTCTTGGGTGGTTGGTTTGTCCCTTGTTCCTGTAACTCGAATCCTAGCCAGGTATATCCCATTTTAATTTTACACCATTGTGAACCTTACGCCTTTTTTAGTCTCTGATCGAGGTTCTCGGCATTGAAAAATCTTTGAAAACTAAATCATACGTGTATATGTTGACATTTAAGAGATATAAAGTCAAGAAAATCAAGGGCAATGATGATATATATGCGGATTAGACACCAAAAAAAAATCACTCAACAAATGGCTACAATTTAAGGAATGTGTTTAGTAACGACATCAGATTCCTAATTGATGGAGAAAGTTCTGGTGGCAAGAAAAGCTGCTTCTAGGAGGTTGTCAAGTGCTTTCGCTTGACGATTCCATTCTTGTGCGTTTTTGGTTTGGCCCTTGTTCCTGTAACTCGAATCCTAGCCCGGTATATCCCATTTTAATTTTACACCATTGTGAACCTTACGCCTTTTTTACTCTCTGATCGAGGTTCTCGGCATTGAAAAATCTTTGTAAACTAAATCATGCGTGTATATGTTGACATTTAAGAGATATACAGTCAAGAAAATCAAGGGCAATGATGATATATATGCGGATTAGACACCAAAAAAAATCACTCAACAAATGGCTACAATTTAAGGAATGTGTTTAGTAACGACATCAGATTCCTAATTGATGGAGAAAGTTCTGGTGGCAAGAAAAGCTGCTTCTAGGAGGTTGTCAAGTGTTTTCGCTTGACGATTCCATTCTTGGGTGTTTGGTTTGGCCCTAGTTCCTGTAACTCGAATCCTATACCGGTATATCCCATTTTAATTTTACACCATTGTGAACCTTACGCCTTTTTTACTCTCTGATCGAGGTTCTCGGCATTGAAAAATCTTCGTAAACTAAATCACACGTGTATATGTTGACATTTAAGAGATATACAGTCAAGAAAATCAAGGGCAATGATGGTATATATGCGGATTAGACACCAAAAAAAAAGCTCAACAAATAGCTACAATTTAAGGAATGTGTTTAGTGAGGGCATCAGATTCCTAATTGATGGAGAATGGTCCGGGGGCAAGAAAACCAGCTTCTAGGAGGTTGTCAAGTGTTTTCGCTCGACGATTCCATTCTTAGGTGGTTGGTTTGGCCCTTGTTCCTGTAACTCGAATCCTAGCCCGGTATATCCCATTTTAATTTTACACCATTGTGAAAATTACACCTTTTTTACTCTCTGATCGAGATTCTCTGCATTGAAAAATCTTCGTAAACTAAATCACACGTGTATATGTTGACATTTAAGAGATATACAGTCAAGAAAATCAAGGGAAATGGTGATATGTATGCGGATTAGACACCAAAAAAAAGCTCAACAAATGGCTACAATTTAAGGAATGTGTTTAGTGACGGCATCAGAATCCTAATTGATGGAGAAAGGTCCGGGGGCAAGAAAAGCAGCTTCTAGGAGGTTGTCAAGTGTTTTCGCTCGACGATTCCATTCTTAGGTGGTTGGTTTGGCCCTTGTTCCTGTAACTCGAATCCTAGCCCGGTATATCCCATTTAAATTTTACACCATTGTGAAAATTACGCCTTTTTTACTCTCTGATCGAGATTCTCTGCATTGAAAAATCTTCGTAAACTAAATCACACGTGTATATGTTGACATTTAAGAGATATACAGTCAAGAAAATCAAGGGCAATGGTGATATATATGCGGATTAGACACCAAAAAAAACACTCAACAAATGGATACAATTTAAGGAATGTGTTTAGTGACGGCATCAGATTCCTAATTGATGGAGAAAGGTCCGGTGGCAAGAAAAGTTGCTTCTAGGAGGTTGTCAAGTGTTTTCGCTCGACGATTCCATTCTAGGGTGGTTGGTTTGGCCCTTGCTCCTGTAACTCGAATCCTAGCCAGGTATATCCCATTTTAATTTTACACCATTGTGAAACTTACGCCTTTTTTACTCTCTGGTCGAGGTTCTCGGCATTGAAAAATCTTTGTAAACTAAATCATACATGTATATGTTGACATTTAAGAGATATACAGTCAAGAAAATCAAGGGCAATGATGATATATGCGGATTAGACACCAAAAAAAAATCACTCAACAAATGGCTACAATTTAAGGAATGTGTTTAGTAACGACATCAGATTCCTAATTGATGGAGAAAGTTCTGGTGGCAAGAAAATCTGCTTCTAAGAGGTTGTCAAGTGTTTACGCTCGACGATTCCATTCTTGGGTGGTTGGTTTGGCCCTTGTTCCTGTAACTCGAATCCTAGCCAGTTATATCCCATTTTAATTTTTCACCATTGTGAACCTTACGCCTTTTTTACTCTCTGATCGAGGTTCTCGGCATTGAAAAATCTTTGTAAACTAAATCATACGTGTATATGTTGACATTTAAGAGATATACAGTCAAGAAAATCAAGGGCAATGATGATATATATGCGGATTAGACACAAAAAAAATCACTCAACAAATGGCTACAATTTAAGGAATGTGTTTAGTAACGACATCAGATTCCTAATTGATGGAGAAAGTTCTGGTGGCAAGAAAAGCTGCTTCTAGGAGGTTGTCAAGTGTTTTCGCTTGACGATTCCATTCTTGGGTGTTTGGTTTGGCCCTTGTTCCTGTAACTCGAATCCTAGCCCGGTATATCCCATTTTAATTTTTCACCATTGTGAACCTTACGCCTTTTTTACTCTCTGATCGAGGTTCTCGACATTGAAAAATCTTCGTAAACTAAATCACACGTGTATATGTTGACATTTAAGAGATATACAGTCAATAAAATCAAGGGCAATGGTGATATATATGCGGATTAGACACCAATAAAAAAGCTCAACAAATGGCTACAATTTAAGGAATGTGTTTAGTGACGGCATCAGATTCCTAATTGATGGAGAAAGGTCCGGGGGCAAGAAAAGCTGCTTCTAGGAGGTTGTCAAGTGTTTTCGCTCGACGATTCCATTCTTGGGTGGTTGGTTTGGCCCTTGTTCTTGTAACTCGAATCCTAGCCCGGTATATCTCATTTTAATTTTACACCATTGTGAAGCTTACGCCTTTTTTACTCTCTGATCGAGGTTCTCGGCATTGAAAAATCTTCGTAAACTAAATCACACGTGTATATGTTGACATTTAAGAGATATACAGTCAAGAAAATCAAGGGCAATGGTAATATATATGCGGATTAGACACCAAAAAAACCACACAACAAATGGCTACAATTTAAGGAATGTGTTTAATGACGGCATCAGATTCCTAATTGATGGAGAAAGGTCTAGTGGCAAGAAAAGCTGCTTCTAGGAGGTTGTCAAGTGTTTTCGCTCGACGATTCCATTCTTGGGTGGTTGGTTTGTCCCTTGTTCCTGTAACTCGAATCCTAGCCAGGTATATCCCATTTTAATTTTACACCATTGTGAACCTTACGCCTTTTTTAGTCTCTGATCGAGCTTCTCGGCATTGAAAAATCTTTGAAAACTAAATCATACGTGTATATGTTGACATTTAAGAGATATACAGTCAAGAAAATCAAGGGCAATGATGATATATATGCGGATTAGACACCAAAAAAAAATCACTCAACAAATGGCTACAATTTAAGGAATGTGTTTAGTAACGACATCAGATTCCTAATTGATGGAGAAAGTTCTGGTGGCAAGAAAAGCTGCTTCTAGGAGGTTGTCAAGTGCTTTCGCTTGACGATTCCATTCTTGTGCGTTTTTTGTTTGGCCCATGTTCCTGTAACTCGAATCCTAGCCCGGTATATCCCATTTTAATTTTACTCCATTGTTAACCTTACGTCTTTTTTACACTCTGATCGAGGTTCTCGGCATTTAAAAATCTTCGTAAACTAAATCACACGTGTACATGTTGACATTTAAGAGATATACAGTTAAGAAAATCAAGGGCAATGGTGATATATATGCGGATTAGACACCAAAAAAAAACACTCAACAAATGGATACAATTTAAGGAATGTGTTTAGTGACGCCATCAGTTTCCTAATTGATGGAGAAAGGTCCGGTGGCAAGAAAAGCTGCTTCTAGGAGGTTGTCAAGTGTTTTCGCTCGACGATTCCATTCTTGGATGGTTGGTTTGGCCCTTGTTCCTGTAACTCGAATCCTAGCCAGGTATATCCCATTTTAATTTTACACCATTGTGAAACTTACGCCTTTTTTACTCTCTGATCGAGGTTCTCGGCATTGAAAAATCTTTGTAAACTAAATCATACATGTATATGTTGAAATTTAAGAGATATACTGTCAAGAAAATCAAGGGCAATGATGATATATGCGGATTAGACACCAAAAAAAAATCACTCAACAAATGGCTACAATTTAAGGAATGTGTTTAGTAACGACATCAGATTCCTAATTGATGGAGAAAGTTCTGGTGGCAAGAAAATCTGCTTCTAAGAAGTTGTCAAGTGTTTACGCTCGACGATTCCATTCTTGGGTGGGTGGTTGGTTTGGCCCTTGTTCCTGTAACTCGAATCCTAGCCAGGTATATCCCATTTTAATTTTTCACCATTGTGAACCTTACGCCTTTTTTACTCTCTGATCGAGGTTCTCGGGATTGAAAAATCTTTGTAAACTAAATCATACGTGTATATGTTGACATTTAAGAGATATACAGTCAAGAAAATCAAGGGCAATGATGATATATATGCGGATTAGACACAAAAAAAAATCACTCAACAAATGGCTACAATTTAAGGAATGTGTTTAGTAACGACATCAGATTCCTAATTGATGGAGAAAGTTCTGGTGGCAAGAAAAGCTGCTTCTAGGAGGTTGTCAAGTGTTTTCGCTTGACGATTCCATTCTTGGGTGTTTGGTTTGGCCCTTGTTCCTGTAACTCGAATCCTAGCCCGGTATAAGCCATTTTAATTTTTCACCATTGTGAACCTTACGCCTTTTTTACTCTCTGATCGAGGTTCTCGACATTGAAAAATCTTCGTAAACTAAATCACACGTGTATATATTGACATTTAAGAGATATACAGTCAAGAAAATCAAGGGCAATGGTGATATATATGCGGATTAGACACCAATAAAAAAGCTCAACAAATGGCTACAATTTAAGGAATGTGTTTAGTGACGGCATCAGATTCCTAATTGATGGAGAAAGGTCCGGGGGCAAGAAAAGCTGCTTCTAGGAGGTTGTCAAGTGTTTTCGCTCGACGATTCCATTCTTGGGTGGTTGGTTTGGCCCTTGTTCTTGTAACTCGAATCCTAGCCCGGTATATCTCATTTTAATTTTACACCATTGTGAAGCTTACGCCTTTTTTACTCTCTGATCGAGGTTCTCGGCATTTAAAAATCTTCGTAAACTAAATCACACGTGTATATGTTGACATTAAAGAGATATACAGTCAAGAAAATCAAGGGCAATGGTAATATATATGCGGATTAGACACCAAAAAAACCACACAACAAATGGCTACAATTTAAGGAATGTGTTTAATGACGGCATCAGATTCCTTATTGATGGAGAAAGGTCTAGTGGCAAGAAAAGCTGCTTCTAGGAGGTTTTCAAGTGTTTTCGCTCGACGATTCCATTCTTGGGTGGTTGGTTTGGCCCTTGTTCCTGTAACTCGAATCCTAGCCCGGTATATCCCATTTTAATTTTACTCCATTGTTAACCTTACGTCTTTTTTACTCTCTGATCGAGGTTCTCGGCATTTAAAAATCTTCGTAAACTAAATCACACGTGTATATGTTGACATTTAAGAGATATACAGTTAAGAAAATCAAGGGCAATGGTGATATATATGCGGATTAGACACAAAAAAAAAAACACTCAACAAATGGCTACAATTTAAGGAATGTGTTTAGTGACGTTATCAGATTCCTAATTGATGGAGAAAGGTCTGGTGGCAACAAATGCAGCTTATAAGAGGTTGTCAAGTGTTTTCGCTCGACGATTCTATACTTGGGTGGTTGGTTTGGACCTTGTTCTTGTAACTCGAATCCTAGCCCGGCATATCCCATTTTAATTTTACACCATTGTGAAGCTTACGCCTTTTTTACTCTCTGATCGAGGTTCTCAGCATTGAAAAATCTTCGTAAACTAAATCATACGGGTATATGTTGACATTTAAGAGATACACAGTCAAGAAAATCAAGGGCAATGGTGATATATATGCGGATTAGACACCAAAAAAAACACTCAACAAATGGATATAATTTAAGGAATGTGTTTAGTGATGGCATCAGATTCCTAATTGATGGAGAAAGGTCTGGTGGCAAGAAAAGCTGCTTCTAGGAGGTTGTCAATTGTTTTCGCTTGACGATTCCATTCTTGGGTGGTTGGTTTGTCCCTTGTTCCTGTAACTCGATTCCTAGCCCGGTATATCCCATTTTAATTTTACACCATTGTGAACCATACGCCTTTTTTACTCTCTGATCGAGGTTCTCAGCATTGAAAAATCTTTGTAAACTAAATCACACGTGTATATGTTGACATTTAAAAGATATACAGTCAAGAAAATCAAGGGCAATGGTGATATATATGCGGATTAGACACCAAAAAAAACACTCAACAAATGGCTACAATTTAATAAATGTGTTTAGTGATGGCATCAGATTCCTAATTGATGGAGAAAGGTCTGGTGGCAAGAAAAGCTGCTTCTAGGAGGTTGTCAAATGTTTTCGTTCGACGATTCCATTCTTGGGTGGTTGGTTTGGCCCTTGTTCCTGTAACTCGAATCCTAGCCCGGTATATCCCATTTCAATTTTACACCATTGTGAAGCTTACGCCTTTTTTACTCTCTAATCGAGGTTCTCGGCATTGAAAAATATTCGTAAACTAAATCACACGTGAATATGTTGACATTTAAGAGATATACAGTCAAGAAAATCAATGGCAATGATGATATATATGCGGATTAGACACCAAAAAAAATCACTCAACAAATGGCTACAATTTAAGAAATGTGTTTAGTAACGACATCAGATTCCTAATTGATGGAGAAAGTTCTGGTGGCAAGAAAAGCTGCTTCTAGGAGGTTGTCAAGTGTTTTCGCTTTACGATTCCATTCTTGGGTGTTTGGTTTGGCCCTTGTTCCTGTAACTCGACTCCTAGCCCGGTATATCCCATTTTAATTTTACACCATTGTGAACCTTACGCCTTTTTTACTCTCTGATCGAGGTTCTCTGCATTGAAAAATCTTCGTAAACTAAATCACACGTGCATATGTTGACATTTAAGAGATATACAGTCAAGAAAATCAAGGGCAATGGTGATATATATGCGGATTAGACACCAAAAAAAAAGCTCAACAAAAGGCTACAATTTAAGGAATTTTTTTAGTGACGGCATCAGATTCCTAATTGATGGAGAAAGGTCTGGGGGCAAGAAAAGCTACTTCTTGGAGGTTGTCAAGTGTTTTCGCCCGACGATTCCATTCTTGGGTGGTTGGTTTGGCCCTTGTTCCTGTAACTCGAATCCTAGCCCGGTATATCCCATTTTAATTTTACACCATTGTTAACCTTATGCCTTTTTTACTCTCTAATCGAGGTTCTCGGCATTGAAAAATCTTCGTAAACTAAATCACACGTGTATATGTTGACATTTAAGAGATATGCAGTCAAGAAAATCAAGGGAAATGGTGATATATATGCGGATTAGACACAAAAAAAAAACACTCAACGAATGGCTACAATTTAAGGAATGTGTTTATTGACGGTATCAGATTCCTAATTGATGGAGAAAGGTCTGGTGGCAAGAAAAGCAGCTTCTAGGAGGTTGTCAAGTGTTTTCGCTCGACAATTCCATTCTTTGGTGGTTGGTTTGGCCCTTGTTCCTGTAACTCAAATCGTAGCCCGGTATATCCCATTTTAATTTTACACCATTGTGAACCTTACGCCTTTTTTACTCTCTGATCGAGGTTCTCGGCATTGAAAAATCTTTGTAATCTAAATCACACGTGAATATGTTCACATTTAAGAGATATACAGTCAAGAAAATCATGGGCAATGGTGATATATATGCGGATTGGACACCAAAAAAACACTCAACAAATGGCTACAATTTAAGGAATGTGTTTAGTGACGGCATCAGATTCCTAATTGATGGAGAATGGTCTGGTGGCACAAATGCAGCTTCTAGGAGGTTGTCAAGTGTTTTCGCTCGACGATTCCATTCTTGGGTGGTTGGTTTGGCCCTTGTTCTTGTAACTCGAATCCTAGCCCGGCATATCCCATTTTAATTTTACACCATTGTGAAGCTTACGCCTTTTTTACTCTCTGATCGAGGTTTTCAGTATTGAAAAATCTTCGTAAACTAAATCAAACGTGTATATGTTGACATTTAAGAGATATACAGTCAAAAAAATCATGGGCAATGGTGATATATATGCGGATTAGACACCAAAAAAAACACTCAACAAATGGATACAATTTAAGGAATGTGTTTAGTGATGGCATCGGATTCTTAATTGATGGAGAAAGGTCTGGTGGCAAGAAAAGCTGCTTCTAGGAGGTTGTCAAGTGTTTTCGCTTAACGATTCCGTTCTTGGGTGGTTGGTTTGGCCCTTGTTCCTGTAACTCGATTCCTAGCCCGGTATATCCCATTTTAATTTTACACCATTGTGAACCTTACGCCGTTTTTACTCTCTGATCGAGGTTCTCGGCATTGAAAAATCTTTGTAAACTAAATCATACGTGTATATGTTGACATTTAAGAGATATACAGTCAAGAAAATCAAGGGCAATGGTGATATATATGCGGATTAGACAACAACAAAAAAACACTCAACAAATGACTACAATTTAATAAATTTGTTTAGTGATGGCATCAGATTCCTAATTGATGGAGAAAGGTCTGGTGGCAAGAAAAGCTGCTTCTAGGAGGTTGTCAAGTGTTTTCGCTTAACGATTCCATTCTTGGGTGGTTGGTTTGGCCCTTGTTCCTGTAACTCGATTCCTAGCCCGGTATATCCCATTTTAATTTTACACCATTGTGAACCTTACGCCGTTTTTACTCTCTGATCGAGGTTCTCGGCATTGAAAAATCTTTGTAAACTAAATCACACGTGTATATGTTGACATTTAAGAGATATACAGTCAAGAAAATCATGGGCAATGGTGATATATATGCGGATTAGACACAAAAAAAAACAATCAACAAATGGTTACAATTTAAGGAATGTGTTTAGTGACAACATCAGATTCCTAATTGATGGAGAAAGGTCTGGTGGCAAGAAAAGCTGCTTCTAGGAGGTTGTCAAATGTTTTCGTTCGACGATTCCATTCTTGGGTGGTTGGTTTGGCCTTTGTTCCTGTCACTCGAATCCTAGCCCGGTATATCCCATTTCAATTTTACACCATTGTGAAGCTTACGCCTTTTTTACTCTCTGATCGAGGTTCTCGGCATTGAAAAATCTTCGTAAACTAAATCACACGTGAGTATGTTGACATTTAAGAGATATACAGTCAAGAAAATCAAGGGCAATGGTGATATATATACGGGTTAGACACAAAACACTCAACAAATGGTTACAATTTAATGAATGTGTTTAGTGACGGCATCAGATTCCTAATTGATGGAGAAAGGTCTGGTGGCAAGAAAAGCAGCTTCTAGGAGGTTGTCAAGTGTTTTCGCTTGATGATTCCATTCTTAGGTGGTTGGTTTGGCCCTTGTTCCTGTAACTCGAATCCTAGCCCGGTATATCCCATTTTAATTTTACACAATTGTGAACCTTACGCCTTTTTTACTCTCTGATCGAGGTTCTCGGCATTGAAAAATCTTTCTAAACTAAATCACACGTGTATATGTTGACATTTAAGAGATACACAGTCAAGAAAATCAAGGGCAATGGTGATATACATGCGGATTAGACACCAAAAAAAAACACTCAACAAATGGCTACAATTTAAGAAATGTGTTTAGTGATGGCATCAGATTCCTAATTGATGGAGAAAGGTCTGGTGGCAAGAAAAGCTGCTTCTAGGAGATTGTCAAATGTTTTCATTCGACGATTCCATTCTTGGGTGGTTGGTTTGGCCCTTGTTCATGTAACTCGAATCCTAGCCCGGTATAACCCATTTCAATTTTACACCATTGTAAAGCTTACGCCTTTTTTACTCTCTGATCGAGGTTCTCGGCATTGAAAAATCTTCTTAAACTAAATCACACGTGAATATGATGACATTTAAGAGATATACAGTCAAGAAAATCAAGGGCAATGGTGATATATATGCAGATTAGACACAAAAAAAAAACACTCAACAAATGGTTACAATTTAAGAAATGTGTTTAGTGACGGCATCAAATTCCTAATTGATGGAGAAAGGTCTGGTGGCAAGAAAAGCAGCTTCTAGGTGGTTGTCAAGTGTTTTCGCTCGACGATTCCATTCTTGGGTGGTTGGTTTGGCCCTTGTTCCAGTAACTCGAATCCTAGCCCGGTATATCTCATTTTAATTTTCACCATTGTGAAGCGTACGCCTTTTTTTACTCTCTGATCGAGGTTCTCGGCATTGAAAAATCTTTATAAACTAAATCACACGTGTATATGTTGACATTTAAGAGATATACTGTCAAGAAAATCAAGGGCAATGGTGATATATATGCGGATTAGACACCAAAAAAAACACACAACAAACGGCTACAATTTAAGGAATGTGTTTAGTGACGGCATCAGATTCCTAATTGATGGAGAAAGGTCTGGTGGCAAGAAAAGTTTCTTCTAGGTGGTTGTCAAGTGTTTTCGGTCGACGATTCCATTCTTAGGTGGTTGGTTTGGCCATTGTTCCTGTAACTCGAATCCTAGCCCCGGTATATCCCATTTTAATTTTACACCATTGTGAACCTTACGCCTTTTTTACTCTCTGATCGAGATTCTCTGCATTGAAAAATCTTCGTAAACTAAATCACACGTGTATATGTTGACATTTAAGAGATATACAGTCAAGAAAATCAAGGGCAATGGTGATATATATGCGGATTAGACACCAAAAAAAACACTCAACAAATGGATACAATTTAAGGAATGTGTTTAGTGACGGCATCAGATTCCTAATTGATGGAGAAAGGTCAGGTGGCAAGAAAAGCTGCTTCTAGGAGGTTGTCAAGTGTTTTCGCTCGACGATTCCATTCTTGGGTGGTTGGTTTGGCCCTTGTTCCTGTAACTCGAATCCTAGCCAGGTATATCCCATTTTAATTTTACACCATTGTGAACCTTACGCCTTTTTTACTCTCTGATCGAGGTTCTTGGCATTGAAAAATCTATGTAAACTAAATCATACGTGTATATGTTGACATTTAAGAGATATACAGTCAAGAAAATCAAGGGCAATGATGATATATATGCCGATTAGACACCAAAAAAAATCACTCAACAAATGGCTAAAATTTAAGGAATGTGTTTAGTAACGACATCAGATTCCTAATTGATGGAGAAAGTTCTGGTGGCAAGAAAAGCTGCGTCTAGGAGGTTGTCAAGTGTTTTCGCTTGACGATTCCATTCTTAGGTGTTTGGTTTGGCCCTTGTTCCTGTAACTCGAATCCTAGCCCGGTATATCCCATTTTAATTTTACACCATTGTGAACCTTACGCATTTTTTACTCTCTGATCGAGGTTCTCGACATTGAAAAATCTTCGAAAACTAAATCACACGTGTATATGTTGACATTTAAGAGATATACAGTCAAGAAAATCAAGGGCAATGGTGATATATATGCGAATTAGACACCAAAAAAAAAAAGCTCAACAAATGGATACAATTTAAGGAATGTGTTTAGTGACGGCATCAGATTCCTAATTGATGGAGAAAGGTCCGGGGGCAAGAAAAGCTGCTTCTAGGAGGTTGTCAAGTGTTTTCGCTTGACGATTCCATTCTTAGGTGGTTGGTTTGGCCCTTGTTCCTGTAACTCGAATCCTGGCCCGGTATATCCCATTTTAATTTTACACCATTGTGAACCTTACGCCTTTTTTACTCTCTGATCGAGATTCTCTGCATTGAAAAATCTTTGTAAACTAAATCACACGTGTATATGTTGACATTTAAGAGATATACAGTCAAGAAAATCAAGGGCAATGGTGATATATATGCAGATTAGACATAAAAAAAAACACTCAACAAATGGATACAATTTAAAGAATGTGCTTAGTGACGGCATCAGATTCCTAATTGATGGAGAAAGGTCAGGTGGCAAGAAAAGCTGCTTCTAGGAGGTTGTCAAGTGTTTTCGCTCGACGATTCCATTCTTGGGTGGTTGGTTTGGCCCTTGTTCCTGTAACTCGAATCCTAGCCAGGTATATCCCATTTTAATTTTACACCATTGTGAACCTTACGCATTTTTTACTCTCTGATCGAGGTTCTCGGCATTGAAAAATCTTTGTAAACTAAATCATACGTGTATATGTTGACATTTAAGAGATATACAGTTAAGAAAATCAAGGGCAATGATGATATATATGCGGATTAGACACCAAAAAAAAAATCACTCAACAAATGGCTACAATTTAAGGAATGTGTTTAGTAACGGCATCAGATTCCTAATTGATGGAGAAAGTTCTGGTGGCAAGAAAAGCTGCTTCTAAGAGGTTGTCAAGTGTTTTCGCTCGACGATTCCATTCTTGGGTGGTTGGTTTGGCCCTTGTTCCTGTAACTCGAATCCTAGCCAGGTATATCCCATTTTAATTTTACACCATTGTGAACCTTACGCCTTTTTTACTCTCTGGTCGAGGTTCTCGGCATTGAAAAATCTTTGTAAACTAAATCATACGTGTATATGTAGACATTTAAGAGATATACAGTCAAGAAAATCAAGGGCAATGATGATATATATGCGGATTAGACACCAAAAAAAATCACTCAACAAATGGCTACAATTTAAGGAATGTGTTTAGTAACGACATCAGATTCCTAATTGATGGAGAAAGTTCTGGTGGCAAGAAAAGCTGCTTCTAGGAGGTTGTCAAGTGTTTTCGCTTGACGATTCCATTCTTGGGTGTTTGGTTTGGCCCTTGTTCCTGTAACTCGAATCCTATCCCGGTATATCCCATTTTAATTTTACACCATTGTGAACCTTACGCCTTTTTTACTCTCTGATCGAGGTTCTCGGCATTGAAAAATCTTCGTAAATTAAATCACACGTGTATATGTTGACATTTAAGAGATAAACAGTCAAGAAAATCAAGGGCAATGATGGTATATATGCGGATTAGACACCAAAAAAAAAGCTCAACAAATGGCTACAATTTAAGGAATGTGTTTAGTGACGGCATCAGATTCCTAATTGATGGAGAAAGGTCTGGGGGCAAGAAAAGCTGCTTCTAGGAGGTTGTCAAGTGTTTTCGCTCGACGATTCCATTCTTGGGTGGTTGGTTTGGCCCTTGTTCCTGTAACTCAAGTCCTAGCCCGGTATATCCCATTTTAATTTTACACCATTGTGAACCTTACGCCTTTTTTACTCTCTGATCGAGGTTCTCGACATTGAAAAATCTTCGTAAACTAAATCACACGTGTATATGTTGACATTTAAGAGATATACAGTCAAGAAAATCAAGGGCAATGGTGATATATATGCAGATTAGACATCAAAAAAAACACTCAACAAATGGATACAATTGAAAGAATGTGTTTAGTGACGGCATCAGATTCCTAATTGATGGAGAAAGGTCCGGGGGCAAGAAAAGCTGCTTCTAGGAGGTTGTCAAGTGTTTTCGCTCGACGATTCCATTCTTAGGTGGTTGGTTTGGCCCTTGTTCCTGTAACTCGAATCCTGGCCCGGTATATCCCATTTTAATTTTACACCATTTGTGAACCTTACGCCTTTTTTACTCTCTGATCGAGATTCTCTGCATTGAAAAATCTTCGTAAACTAAATCACACGTGTATATGTTGACATTTAAGAGATATACAGTCAAGAAAATCAAGGGCAATGGTGATATATATGCAGATTAGACATAAAAAAAACACTCAACAAATGGATACAATTTAAAGAATGTGTTTAGTGACGGCATCAGATTCCTAATTGATGGAGAAAGGTCAGGTGGCAAGAAAAGCTGCTTCTAGGAGGTTGTCAAGTGTTTTCGCTCGACGATTCCATTCTTGGGTGGTTGGTTTGGCCCTTGTTCCTGTAACTCGAATCCTAGCCAGGTATATCCCATTTTAATTTTACACCATTGTGAACCTTACGCATTTTTTACTCTCTGATCGAGGTTCTCGGCATTGAAAAATCTTTGTAAACTAAATCATACGTGTATATGTTGACATTTAAGAGATATACAGTTAAGAAAATCAAGGGCAATGATGATATATATGCGGATTAGACACCAAAAAAAAAATCACTCAACAAATGGCTACAATTTAAGGAATGTGTTTAGTAACGGCATCAGATTCCTAATTGATGGAGAAAGTTCTGGTGGCAAGAAAAGCTGCTTCTAAGAGGTTGTCAAGTGTTTTCGCTCGACGATTCCATTCTTGGGTGGTTGGTTTGGCCCTTGTTCCTGTAACTCGAATCCTAGCCAGGTATATCCCATTTTAATTTTACACCATTGTGAACCTTACGCCTTTTTTACTCTCTGGTCGAGGTTCTCGGCATTGAAAAATCTTTGTAAACTAAATCATACGTGTATATGTAGACATTTAAGAGATATACAGTCAAGAAAATCAAGGGCAATGATGATATATATGCGGATTAGACACCAAAAAAAATCACTCAACAAATGGCTACAATTTAAGGAATGTGTTTAGTAACGACATCAGATTCCTAATTGATGGAGAAAGTTCTGGTGGCAAGAAAAGCTGCTTCTAGGAGGTTGTCAAGTGTTTTCGCTTGACGATTCCATTCTTGGGTGTTTGGTTTGGCCCTTGTTCCTGTAACTCGAATCCTATCCCGGTATATCCCATTTTAATTTTACACCATTGTGAACCTTACGCCTTTTTTACTCTCTGATCGAGGTTCTCGGCATTGAAAAATCTTCGTAAATTAAATCACACGTGTATATGTTGACATTTAAGAGATAAACAGTCAAGAAAATCAAGGGCAATGATGGTATATATGCGGATTAGACACCAAAAAAAAAGCTCAACAAATGGCTACAATTTAAGGAATGTGTTTAGTGACGGCATCAGATTCCTAATTGATGGAGAAAGGTCTGGGGGCAAGAAAAGCTGCTTCTAGGAGGTTGTCAAGTGTTTTCGCTCGACGATTCCATTCTTGGGTGGTTGGTTTGGCCCTTGTTCCTGTAACTCAAGTCCTAGCCCGGTATATCCCATTTTAATTTTACACCATTGTGAACCTTACGCCTTTTTTACTCTCTGATCGAGGTTCTCGACATTGAAAAATCTTCGTAAACTAAATCACACGTGTATATGTTGACATTTAAGAGATATACAGTCAAGAAAATCAAGGGCAATGGTGATATGTATGCAGATTAGACATCAAAACAAACACTCAACAAATGGATACAATTGAAAGAACGTGTTTAGTGACGGCATCAGATTCCTAATTGATGGAGAAAGGTCCGGGGGCAAGAAAAGCTGCTTCTAGGAGGTTGTCAAGTGTTTTCGCTCGACGATTCCATTCTTAGGTGGTTGGTTTGGCCCTTGTTCCTGTAACTCGAATCCTGGCCCGGTATATCCCATTTTAATTTTACACCATTTGTGAACCTTACGCCTTTTTTACTCTCTGATCGAGATTCTCTGCATTGAAAAATCTTCGTAAACTAAATCACACGTGTATATGTTGACATTTAAGAGATATACAGTCAAGAAAATCAAGGGCAATGGTGATATATATGCAGATTAGACATAAAAAAAAACACTCAACAAATGGATACAATTTAAAGAATGTGTTTAGTGACGGCATCAGATTCCTAATTGATGGAGAAAGGTCAGGTGGCAAGAAAAGCTGCTTCTAGGAGGTTGTCAAGTGTTTTCGCTCGACGATTCCATTCTTGGGTGGTTGGTTTGGCCATTGTTCCTGTAACTCGAATCCTAGCCAGGTATATCCCATTTTAATTTTACACCATTGTGAACCTTACGCCTTTTTTACTCTCTGATCGAGGTTCTCGGCATTGAAAAATCTTTGTAAACTAAATCATACGTGTATATCTTGACATTTAAGAGATATACAGTCAAGAAAATCAAGGGCGATGATGATATATATGCGGATTAGACACCAAAAAAAAAATCACTCAACAAATGGCTACAATTTAAGGAATGTGTTTAGTGAGGGCATCAGATTCCTAATTGATGGAGAAAAGTCTGGGGGCAAGAAAAGCTGCTTCTAGGAGGTTGTCAAGTGTTTTCGCTCGACGATTCCATTCTTGGGTGGTTGGTTTGGCCCTTGTTCCTGTAACTCAAGTCCAAGCCCGGTATATCCCATTTTAATTTTACACCATTGTGAACCTTACGCCTTTTTTACTCTCTGATCGAGGTTCTCGACATTGAAAAATCTTCGTAAACTAAATCACACGTGTATATGTTGACATTTAAGAGATATACAGTCAAGAAAATCAAGGGCAATGGTGATATATATGCAGATTAGACATCAAAAAAAACACTCAACAAATGGATACAATTTAAAGAATGTGTTTAGTGACGGCATCAAATTCCTAATTGATGGAGAAAGGTCCGGGGGCAAGAAAAGCTGCTTCTAGGAGGTTGTCAAGTGTTTTCGCTCGACGATTCCATTCTTAGGTGGTTGGTTTGGCCCTTGTTCCTGTAACTCGAATCCTGGCCCGGTATATCCCATTTTAATTTTACACCATTGTGAACCTTACGCCTTTTTTACTCTCTGATCGAGATTCTCTGCATTGAAAAATCTTCGTAAACTAAATCACACGTGTATATGTTGACATTTAAGAGATATACAGTCAAGAAAATCAAGGGCAATGGTGATATATATGCAGATTAGACATAAAAAAAACACTCAACAAATGGATACAATTTAAAGAATGTGTTTAGTGACGGCATCAGATTCCTAATTGATGGAGAAAGGTCAGGTGGCAAGAAAAGCTGCTTCTAGGAGGTTGTCAAGTGTTTTCGCTCGACGATTCCATTCTTGGGTGGTTGGTTTGGCCCTTGTTCCTGTAACTCGAATCCTAGCCAGGTATATCCCATTTTAATTTTACACCATTGTGAACCTTACGCCTTTTTTACTCTCTGATCGAGGTTCTCGGCATTTAAAAATCTTTGTAAACTAAATCATACGTGTATATGTTGACATTTAAGAGATATACAGTCAAGAAAATCAAGGGCGATGATGATATATATGCGGATTAGACAAAAAAAAATCACTCAACAAATGGCTACAATTTAAGGAATGTGTTTAGTAACGGCATCAGATTCCTAATTGATGGAGAAAGTTCTGGTGGCAAGAAAAGCTGCTTCTAAGAGGTTGTCAAGTGTTTTCGCTCGACGATTCCATTCTTGGGTGGTTGGTTTGGCCCTTATTCCTGTAACTCGAATCCTAGCCAGGTATATCCCATTTTAATTTTACACCATTGTGAACCTTACGCCTTTTTTACTCTCTGATCGAGGTTCTCGGCATTGAAAAATCTTTGTAAACTAAATCATACGTGTATATGTTGACATTTAAGAGATATACAGTCAAGAAAATCAAGGGCGATGATGATATATATGCGGATTAGACACCAAAAAAAAATCACTCAACAAATGGCTACAATTTAAGGAATGTGTTTAGTAACGGCATCAGATTCCTAATTGATGGAGAAAGTTCTGGTGGCAAGAAAAGCTGCTTCTAAGAGGTTGTCAAGTGTTTTCGCTCGACGATTCCATTCTTGGGTGGTTGGTTTGGCCTTTATTCCTGTAACTCGAATCCTAGCCAGGTATATCCCATTTTAATTTTACACCATTGTGAACCTTACGCCTTTTTTACTCTCTGGTCGAGGTTCTCGGCATTGAAAAATCTTTGTAAACTAAATCATACGTGTATATGTTGACATTTAAGAGATATACAGTCAAGAAAATCAAGGGCAATGATGATATATATGCGGATTAGACACCAAAAAAAATCACTCAACAAATGGCTACAATTTAAGGAATGTGTTTAGTAACGACATCAGATTCCTAATTGATGGAGAAAGTTCTGGTGGTAAGAAAAGCTGCTTCTAGGAGGTTGTCAAGTGTTTTCGCTTGACGATTCCATTCTTGGGTGTTTGGTTTGGCCCTTGTTCCTGTAACTCGAATCCTATCCCGGTATATCCCATTTTAATTTTACACCATTGTGAACCTTACGCCTTTTTTACACTCTGATCGAGGTTCTCGGCATTGAAAAATCTTCATAAACTAAATCACACGTGTATATGTTGACATTTAAGAGATAAACAGTCAAGAAAATCAAGGGCAATGATGGTATATATGCGGATTAGACATAAAAAAAAAGCTCAACAAATGGCTACAATTTAAGGAATGTGTTTAGTGACGGCATCAGATTCCTAAATGATGGAGAAAGGTCTGGGGGCAAGAAAAGCGGCTTCTAGGAGGTTGTCAAGTGTTTTCGCTCGATGATTCCATTCTTGGGTGGTTGGTTTGGCCCTTGTTCCTGTAACTCAAGTCCTAGCCCGGTATATCCCATTTTAATTTTACACCATTGTGAACCTTACGCCTTTTTTACTCTCTGATCGAGGTTCTCGACATTGAAAAATCTTCGTAAACTAAATCACACGTGTATATGTTGACATTTAAGAGATATACAGTTAAGAAAATCAAAGGCAATGGTGATATATATGCAGATTAGACATAAAAAAAAACACTCAACAAATGGATACAATTTAAAGAATGTGTTTAGTGACGGCATCAGATTCCTAATTGATGGAGAAAGGTCCGGGGGCAAGAAAAGCTGCTTCTAGGAGGTTGTCAAGTGTTTTCGCTCTACGATTCCATTCTTAGGTGGTTGGTTTGGCCCTAGTTCCTGTAACTCGAATCCTGGCCCGGTATATCCCATTTTAATTTTACACCATTGTGAACCTTACGCCTTTTTTACTCTCTGATCGAGATTCTCTGCATTGAAAAATCTTCGTAAACTAAATCACACGTGTATATGTTGACATTTAAGAGATATACAGTCAAGAAAATCAAGGGCAATGGTGATATATATGCAGATTAGACATCAAAAAAAACACTCAACCAATGGATACAATTTAAAGAATGTGTTTAGTGACGGCATCAGATTCCTAATTGATGGAGAAAGGTCAGGTAGCAAGAAAAGCTGTTTCTAGGAGGTTGTCAAGTGTTTTCGCTCGACGATTCCATTCTTGGGTGGTTGGTTTGGCCCTTGTTCCTGTAACTCGAATCCTAGCCAGGTATATCCCATTTTAATTTTACACCATTGTGAACCTTACGCCTTTTTTACTCTCTGATCGAGGTTCTCGGCATTGAAAAATCTTTGTAAACTAAATCATACGTGTATATGTTGACATTTAAGAGATATACAGTCAAGAAAATCAAGGGCAATGATGATATATATGCGGATTAGACACCAAAAAAAATCACTCAACAAATGGCTACAATTTAAGGAATGTGTTTAGTAACGACATCAGATTCCTAATTGATGGAGAAAGTTCTGGTGGCAAGAAAAGCTGCTTCTAGGAGGTTATCAAGTGTTTTCGCTTGACGATTCCATTCTTGGGTGTTTGGTTTGGCCCTTGTTCCTGTAACTCGAATCCTATCCCGGTGTATCCCATTTTAATTTTACACCATTGTGAACCTTACGCCTTTTTTACTCTCTGATCAAGGTTCTCGGCATTGAAAAATCTTCGTAAACTAAATCACACGTGTATATGTTGACATTTAAGAGATATACAGTCCAGAAAATCAAGGGCAATGATGGTATATATGCGGATTAGACACCAAAAAAAAGCTCAACAAATGGCTACAATTTAAGGAATGTGTTTAGTGACGGCATCAGATTCCTAATTGATGGAGAAAGGTCTGGTGGCAAGAAAAGCTGCTTCTAGGAGGTTGTCAAGTGTTTTTGCTCGACGATTCCATTCTTGGGTGGTTGGTTTGGCCCTTGTTCCTGTAACTCAAGTCCTAGCCCGGTATATCCCATTTTAATTTTACACCATTGTGAACCTTACGCCTTTTTTACTCTCTGATCGAGGTTCTCGACATTGAAAAATCTTCGTAAACTAAATCACACGTCTATATGTTGACATTTAAGAGATATACAGTCAAGAAAATCAAGGGAAATGGTGATATATATGCGGATTAGACACCAAAAAAAAAAGCTCAACAAATGGCTACAATTTAAGGAATGTGTTTAGTGACGGCATAAGATTCCTAATTGATGGAGAATGGTCCGGGGCCAAGAAAAGCTGCTTCTAGGAGTTTGTCAAGTGTTTTCGCTCGATGATTCCATTCTTAGGTGGTTGGTTTGGCCCTTGTTCCTGTAACTCTAATCCTAGCCCGGTATATCCCATTTTAATTTTACACCATTGTGAACCTTACGCCTTTTTTACTCTCTGTTCGAGATTCTCTGCATTGAAAAATCTTCGTAAACTAAATCACACGTGTATATGTTGACATTTAAGAGATATACAGTCAAGAAAATTAAGGGCAATGGTGATATATATGCGGATTAGACACCAAAAAAAGCACTCAACAAATGGATACAAATTAATGAATGTGTTTAGTGACGGCATCAGATTCCTAATTGATGGAGAAAGGTCAGGTGGCAAGAAAAGCTGCTTCTAGGAGGTTGTCAAGTGTTTTCGCTCGACGATTCCATTCTTGGGTGGTTGGTTTGGCCCTTGTTCCTGTAACTCGAATCCTAGCCAGGTATATCCCATTTTAATTTTACACCATTGTGAACCTTACGCCTTTTTTACTCTCTGATCGAGGTTCTCGGCATTGAAAAATCTTTGTAAACTAAATCATACGTGTATATGTTGACATTTAAGAGATATACAGTCAAGAAAATCAAGGGCAATGATGATATATATGCGGATTAGTCACCAAAAAAAATCACTCAACAAATGGCTACAATTTAAGGAATGTGTTTAGTAACGACATCAGATTCCTAATTGATGGAGAAAGTTCTGGTGGCAAGAAAAGCTGCTTCTAGGAGGTTGTCAAGTGTTTTCGCTTGACGATTCCATTCTTGGGTTTTTGGTTTGGCCCTTGTTCCTTTAACTCGAATCCTATCCCGGTATATCCCATTTTAATTTTACACCATTGTGAACCTTACGCCTTTTTTACTCTCTGATCAAGGTTCTCGGCATTGAAAAATCTTCGTAAACTAAATCACACGTGTATATGTTGACATTTAAGAGATATACAGTCAAGAAAATCAAGGGCAATGATGGTATATATGCGGATTAGACATAAAAAAAAAAAGCTCAACAAATGGCTACAATTTAAGGAATGTGTTTAGTGACGGCATCAGATTCCTAATTGATGGAGAAAGGTCTGGTGGCAAGAAAAGCTGCTTCTAGGAGGTTGTCAAGTGTTTTCGCTCGACGATTCCATTCTTGGGTGGTTGGTTTGGCCCTTGTTCCTGTAACTCAAGTCCTAGCCCGGTATATCCCATTTTAATTTTACACCATTATGAAAATTACGCCTTTTTTACTCTCTGATCGAGGTTCTCGACATTGAAAAATCTTCGTAAACTAAATCACACGTGTATATGTTGACATTTAAGAGATATACAGTCAAGAAAATCAAGGGAAATGGTGATATATATGCGGATTAGACACCAAAAAAAAAGCTCAACAAATGGCTACAATTGACGGCATTAGATTCCTAATTGATGGAGAATGGTCCGGGGCCAAGAAAAGCTGCTTCTAGGAGTTTGTCAAGTGTTTTCGCTCGATGATTCCATTCTTAGGTGGTTGGTTTGGCCCTTGTTCCTGTAACTCTAATCCTAGCCCGGTATATCCCATTTTAATTTTACACCATTGTGAACCTTACGCCTTTTTTACTCTTTGTTAGAGATTCTCTGCATTGAAAAATCTTCGTAAACTAAATCACACGTGTATATGTTGACATTTAAGAGATATACAGTCAAGAAAATCAAGGGCAATGGTGATATATATGCGGATTAGACACCAAAAAAAGCACTCAACAAATGGATACAATTTAAGGAATGTGTTTAGTGACGGCATCAGATTCCTAATTGATGGACAAAGGTCCGGAAGGCAAGAAAAGCTGCTTCTAGGAGGTTGTCAAGTGTTTTCGCTCGACGATTCCATTCTTGGGTGGTTGGTTTGGCCCTTGTTCCTGTAACTCGAATCCTAGCCAGGTATATCCCATTTTAATTTTACACCACTGTGAACCTTACGCCTTTTTTACTCTCTGATCGAGGTTCTCGGCATTGAAAAATCTTTATAAACTAAATCATACGTGTATATGTTGACATTTAAGAGATATACAGTCAAGAAAATCAAGGGCAATGATGATTTATATGCGGATTAGACACCAAAAAAAAAATCACTCAACAAATGGCTACAATTTAAGGAATGTGTTTAGTAACGACATCAGATTCCTAATTGATGGAGAAAGTTCTGGTGGCAAGAAAAGCTGCTTCTAAGAGGTTGTCAATTGTTTTCGCTCGACGATTCCATTCTTGGGTGGTTGGTTTGGCCCTTGTTCCTGTAACTCGAATCCTAGCCAGGTATATCCCATTTTAATTTTACACCATTGTGAACCTTACGCCTTTTTTACTCTCTGATCGAGGTTCTCGGCATTGAAAAATCTTTTTAACCAAATCATACGTGTATATATTGACATTTAAGAGATATATAGTCAAGAAAATCAAGGGCAATGATGATATATATGCGGATTAGACACCAAAAAAAATCACTCAACAAATGGCTACAATTTAAGGAATGTGTTTAGTAACGACATCAGATTCCTAATTGATGGAGAAAGTTCTGTTGGCAAGAAAAGCTGCTTCTAGGAGGTTGTCAAGTGCTTTCGCTTGACGATTCCATTCTTGTGCGTTTTTGGTTTGGCCCTTGTTCCTGTAACTCGAATCCTAGTCCGGTATATCCCATTTTAATTTTACACCATTGTGAACCTTACGCCTTTTTTACTCTCTGATCGAGGTTCTCGGCATTGAAAAATCTTTGTAAACTAAATCATACGTGTATATGTTGACATTTAAGAGATATACAGTCAAGAAAATCAAGGGCAATGATGATATATATGCGGATTAGACACCAAAAAAAATCACTCAACAAATGGCTACAATTTAAGGAATGTGTTTAGTAACGACATCAGATTACTAATTGATGGAGAAAGTTTTGGTGGCAAGAAAAGCTGCTTCTAGGAGGTTGTCAAGTGTTTTCGCTCGACGATTCCATTCTTGGGTGGTTGGTTTGTCCCTTGTTCCTGTAACTCGAATCCTAGCCAGGTATATCCCATTTTAATTTTACACCATTGTGAACCTTACGCCTTTTTTAGTCTCTGATCGAGGTTCTCGGCATTGAAAAATCTTTGAAAACTAAATCATACGTGTATATGTTGACATTTAAGAGATATACAGTCAAGAAAATCAAGGGCAATGATGATATATATGCGGATTAGACACCAAAAAAAAATCACTCAACAAATGGCTACAATTTAAGGAATGTGTTTAGTAACGACATCAGATTCCTAACTGATGGAGAAAGTTCTGGTGGCAAGAAAAGCTGCTTCTAGGAGGTTGTCAAGTGCTTTCGCTTGACGATTCCATTCTTGTGCGTTTTTGGTTTGGCCCTTGTTCCTGTAACTCGAATCCTAGCCCGGTATATCCCATTTTAATTTTACACCATTGTGAACCTTACGCCTTTTTTACTCTCTGATCGAGGTTCTCGGCATTGAAAAATCTTTGTAAACTAAATCATACGTGTATATGTTGACATTTAAGAGATATACAGTCAAGAAAATCAAGGGCAATGATGATATATATGCGGATTAGACACCAAAAAAAATCACTCAACAAATGGCTACAATTTAAGGAATGTGTTTAGTAACGACATCAGATTACTAATTGATGGAGAAAGTTTTGGTGGCAAGAAAAGCTGCTTCTAGGAGGTTGTCAAGTGTTTTCACTCGATGATTCCATTCTTGGGTGGTTGGTTTGTCCCTTGTTCCTGGAACTCGAATCCTAGCCAGGTATATCCCATTTTAATTTTACACCATTGTGAACCTTACGCCTTTTTTAGTCTCTGATCGAGGTTCTCGGCATTGAAAAATCTTTGAAAACTAAATCATACGTGTATATGTTGACATTTAAGAGATATACAGTCAAGAAAATCAAGGGCAATGATGATATATATGCGGATTAGACACCAAAAAAAATCACTCAACAAATGGCTACAATTTAAGGAATGTGTTTAGTAACGACATCAGATTCCTAATTGATGGAGAAAGTTCTGGTGGCAAGAAAAGCTGCTTCTAAGAGGTTGTCAAGTGTTTTCGCTCGACGATTCCATTCTTGGGTGGTTGGTTTGGCCCTTGTTCCTGTAACTCGAATCCTAGCCAGGTATATCCCATTTTAATTTTACACCATTGTGAACCTTACGCCTTTTTTACTCTCTGATCGAGGTTCTCGGCATTGAAAAATCTTTTTAACCAAATCGTACGTGTATATATTGACATTTAAGAGATATATAGTCAAGAAAATCAAGGGCAATGATGATATATATGCGGATTAGACACCAAAAAAAATCACTCAACAAATGGCTACAATTTAAGGAATGTGTTTAGTAACGACATCAGATTCCTAAGTGATGGAGAAAGTTCTGTTGGCAAGAAAAGCTGCTTCTAGGAGGTTGTCAAGTGCTTTCGCTTGACGATTCCATTCTTGTGCGTTTTTGGTTTGGCCCTTGTTCCTGTAACTCGAATCCTAGCCCGGTATATCCCATTTTAATTTTACACCATTGTGAACCTTACGCCTTTTTTACTCTCTGATCGAGGTTCTCGGCATTGAAAAATCTTTGTAAACTAAATCATACGTGTATATGTTGACATTTAAGAGATATACAGTCAAGAAAATCAAGGGCAATGATGATATATATGCGGATTAGACACCAAAAAAAATCACTCAACAAATGGCTACAATTTAAGGAATGTGTTTAGTAACGACAACAGATTACTAATTGATGGAGAAAGTTTTGGTGGCAAGAAAAGCTGCTTCAAGGAGGTTGTCAAGTGTTTTCGCTCGACGATTCCATTCTTGGGTGGTTGGTTTGTCCCTTGTTCCTGTAACTCGAATCCTAGCCAGGTATATCCCATTTTAATTTTACACCATTGTGAACCTTACGCCTTTTTTAGTCTCTGATCGAGGTTCTCGGCATTGAAAAATCTTTGAAAACTAAATCATACGTGTATATGTTGACATTTAAGAGATATACAGTCAAGAAAATCAAGGGCAATGATGATATATATGCGGATTAGACACCAAAAAAAAATCACTCAACAAATGGCTACAATTTAAGGAATGTGTTTAGTAACGACATCAGATTCCTAATTGATGGAGAAAGTTCTGGTGGCAAGAAAAGCTGCTTCTAAGAGGTTGTCAAGTGTTTTCGTTCAACGATTCCATTCTTGGGTGGTTGGTTTGGCCCTTGTTCCTGTAACTCGAATCCTAGCCAGGTATATCCCATTTTAATTTTACACCATTGTGAACCTTACGCCTTTTTTACTCTCTGATCGAGGTTCTCGGCATTGAAAAATCTTTGTAAACTAAATCATACGTGTATATGTTGACATTTAAGAGATATACAGTCAAGAAAATCAAGGGCAATGATGATATATATGCGGATTAGACACCAAAAAAAATCACTCAACAAATGGCTACAATTTAAGGAATGTGTTTAGTAACGACATCAGATTCCTAATTGATGGAGAAAGTTCTGGTGGCAAGAAAAGCTGCTTCTAGGAGGTTGTCAAGTGTTTTCGCTTGACGATTCCATTATTGGGTGTTTGGTTTGGCCCTAGTTCCTGTAACTCGAATCCTATACCGGTATATCCCATTTTAATTTTACACCATTGTGAACCTTACGCCTTTTTTACTCTCTGATCGAGGTTCTCGGCATTGAAAAATCTTCGTAAACTAAATCACACGTGTATATGTTGACATTTAAGAGATATACAGTCAAGAAAATCAAGGGCAATGATGGTATATATGCGGATTAGACACCAAAAAAAAAAGCTCAACAAATAGCTACAATTTAAGGAATGTGTTTAGTGACGGCATCAGATTCCTAATTGATGGAGAATGGTCCGGGGGCAAGAAAACCAGCTTCTAGGAGGTTGTCAAGTGTTTTCGCTCGACGATTCCATTCTTAGGTGGTTGGTTTGGCCCTTGTTCCTGTAACTCGAATCCTAGCCCGGTATATCCCATTATAATTTTACACCATTGTGAAAATTACACCTTTTTTACTCTCTGATCGAGATTCTCTGCATTGAAAAATCTTCGTAAACTAAATCACACGTGTATATGTTGACATTTAAGAGATATACAGTCAAGAAAATCAAGGGAAATGGTGATATGTATGCGGATTAGACACCAAAAAAAAGCTCAACCAATGGCTACAATTTAAGGAATGTGTTTAGTGACGGCATCAGAATCCTAATTGATGGAGAAAGGTCCGGGGGCAAGAAAAGCAGCTTCTAGGAGGTTGTCAAGTGTTTTCGCTCGACGATTCCATTCTTAGGTGGTTGGTTTGGCCCTTGTTCCTGTAACTCGAATCCTAGCCCGGTATATCCCATTTTAATTTTACACCATTGTGAAAATTACGCCTTTTTTACTCTCTGATCGAGATTCTCTGCATTGAAAAATCTTCGTAAACTAAATCACACGTGTATATGTTGACATTTAAGAGATATGCAGTCAAGAAAATCAAGGGCAATGGTGATATATATGCGGATTAGACACAAAAAAAAACACTCAACAAATGGATACAATTTAAGGAATGTGTTTAGTGACGGCATCAGATTCCTAATTGATGGAGAAAGGTCTGGTGGCAAGAAAAGCTGCTTCTAGGAGGTTGTCAAGTGTTTTCGCTCGACGATTCCATTCTTGGGTGGTTGGTTTGGCCCTTGTTCCTGTAACTAGAATCCTAGCCAGGTATATCCCATTTTAATTTTACACCATTGTGAAACTTACGCCTTTTTTACTCTCTGATCGAGGTTCTCGGCATTGAAAAATCTTTGTAAACTAAATCATACATGTATATGTTGACATTTAAGAGATATACAGTCAAGAAAATCAAGGGCAATGATGATATATGCGGATTAGACACCAAAAAAAAATCACTCAACAAATGGCTACAATTTAAGGAATGTGTTTAGTAACGACATCAGATTCCTAATTGATGGAGAAAGTTCTGGTGGCAAGAAAATCTGCTTCTAAGAGGTTGTCAAGTGTTTACGCTCGACGATTCCATTTTTGGGTGGTTGGTTTGGCCCTTGTTCCTGTAACTCGAATCCTAGCCAGTTATATCCCATTTTAATTTTTCACCATTGTGAACCTTACGCCTTTTTTACTCTCTGATCGAGGTTCTCGGCATTGAAAAATCTTTGTAAACTAAATCATACGTGTATATGTCGACATTTAAGAGATATACAGTCAAGAAAATCAAGGGCAATGATGATATATATGCGGATTAGACACAAAAAAAATCACTCAACAAATGGCTACAATTTAAGGAATGTGTTTAGTAACGACATCAGATTCCTAATTGATGGAGAAAGTTCTGGTGGCAAGAAAAGCTGCTTCTAGGAGGTTGTCAAGTGTTTTCGCTTGACGATTCCATTCTTGGGTGTTTGGTTTGGCCCTTGTTCCTGTAACTCGAATCCTAGCCCGGTATATCCCATTTTAATTTTTCACCATTGTGAACCTTACGCCTTTTTTACTCTCTGATCGAGGTTCTCGACATTGAAAAATCTTCGTAAACTAAATCACACGTGTATATGTTGACATTTAAGAGATATACAGTCAAGAAAATCAAGGGCAATGGTGATATATATGCGGATTAGACACCAATAAAAAAGCTCAACAAATGGCTACAATTTAAGGAATGTGTTTAGTGACGGCATCAGATTCCTAATTGATGGAGAAAGGTCCGGGGGCAAGAAAAGCTGCTTCTAGGAGGTTGTCAAGTGTTTTCGCTCGACGATTCCATTCTTGGGTGGTTGGTTTGGCCCTTGTTCTTGTAACTCGAATCCTAGCCCGGTATATCTCATTTTAATTTTACACCATTGTGAAGCTTACGCCTTTTTTACTCTCTGATCGAGGTTCTCGGCATTGAAAAATCTTCGTAAACTAAATCACACGTGTATATGTTGACATTTAAGAGATATACAGTTAAGAAAATCAAGGGCAATGGTGATATATATGCGGATTAGACACCAAAAAAAAACACTCAACAAATGGATACAATTTAAGGAATGTGTTTAGTGACGCCATCAGATTCCTAATTGATGGAGAAAGGTCCGGTGGCAAGAAAAGCTGCTTCCAGGAGGTTGTCCAGTGTTTTCGCTCGACGATTCCATTCTTGGATGGTTGGTTTGGCCCTTGTTCCTGTAACTCGAATCCTAGCCAGGTATATCCCATTTTAATTTTACACCATTGTGAAACTTACGCCTTTTTTACTCTCTGATCGAGGTTCTCGGCATTGAAAAATCTTTGTAAACTAAATCATACATGTATATGTTGAAATTTAAGAGATATACAGTCAAGAAAATCAAGGGCAATGATGATATATGCGGATTAGACACCAAAAAAAAATCACTCAACAAATGGCTACAATTTAAGGAATGTGTTTAGTAACGACATCAGATTCCTAATTGATGGAGAAAGTTCTGGTGGCAAGAAAATCTGCTTCTAAGAAGTTGTCAAGTGTTTACGCTCGACGATTCCATTCTTGGGTGGTTGGTTTGGCCCTTGTTCCTGTAACTCGAATCCTAGCCAGGTATATCCCATTTTAATTTTTCACCATTGTGAACCTTACGCCTTTTTTACTCTCTGATCGAGGTTCTCGGCATTGAAAAATCTTTGTAAACTAAATCATACGTGTATATGTTGACATTTAAGAGATATACAGTCAAGAAAATCAAGGGCAATGATGATATATATGCGGATTAGACACAAAAAAAAATCACTCAACAAATGGCTACAATTTAAGGAATGTGTTTAGTAACGACATCAGATTCCTAATTGATGGAGAAAGTTCTGGTGGCAAGAAAAGCTGCTTCTAGGAGGTTGTCAAGTGTTTTCGCTTGACGATTCCATTCTTGGGTGTTTGGTTTGGCCCTTGTTCCTATAACTCGAATCCTAGCCCGGTATATGCCATTTTAATTTTTCACCATTGTGAACCTTACGCCTTTTTTACTCTCTGATCGAGGTTCTCGACATTGAAAAATCTTCGTAAACTAAATCACACGTGTATATATTGACATTTAAGAGATATACAGTCAAGAAAATCAAGGGCAATGGTGATATATATGCGGATTAGACACCAATAAAAAAGCTCAACAAATGGCTACAATTTAAGGAATGTGTTTAGTGACGGCATCAGATTCCTAATTGATGGAGAAAGGTCCGGGGGCAAGAAAAGCTGCTTCTAGGAGGTTGTCAAGTGTTTTCGCTCGACGATTCCATTCTTGGGTGGTTGGTTTGGCCCTTGTTCTTGTAACTCGAATCCTAGCCCGGTATATCTCATTTTAATTCTACACCATTGTGAAGCTTACGCCTTTTTTACTCTCTGATCGAGGTTCTCGGCATTTAAAAATCTTCGTAAACTAAATCACACGTGTATATGTTGACATTAAAGAGATATACAGTCAAGAAAATCAAGGGCAATGGTAATATATATGCGGATTAGACACCAAAAAAACCACACAACAAATGGCTACAATTTAAGGAATGTGTTTAATGACGGCATCAGATTCCTTATTGATGGAGAAAGGTCTAGTGGCAAGAAAAGCTGCTTCTAGGAGGTTTTCAAGTGTTTTCGCTCGACGATTCCATTCTTGGGTGGTTGGTTTGGCCCTTGTTCCTGTAACTCGAATCCTAGCCCGGTATATCCCATTTTAATTTTACTCCATTGTTAACCTTACGTCTTTTTTACTCTCTGATCGAGGTTCTCGGCATTTAAAAATCTTCGTAAACTAAATCACACGTGTATATGTTGACATTTAAGAGATATACAGTTAAGAAAATCAAGGGCAATGGTGATATATATGCGGATTAGACACAAAAAAAAAACACTCAACAAATGGCTACAATTTAAGGAATGTGTTTAGTGACGTTATCAGATTCCTAATTGATGGAGAAAGGTCTGGTGGCAACAAATGCAGCTTATAAGAGGTTGTCAAGTGTTTTCGCTCGACGATTCTATACTTGGGTCGTTGGTTTGGCCCTTGTTCTTGTAACTCGAATCCTAGCCCGGCATATCCCATTTTAATTTTACACCATTGTGAAGCTTACGCCATTTTTACTCTCTGATCGAGGTTCTCAGCATTGAAAAATCTTCGTAAACTAAATCATACGTGTATATGTTGACATTTAAGAGATACACAGTCAAGAAAATCAAGGGCAATGGTGATATATATGCGGATTAGACACCAAAAAAAACACTCAACACATGGATACAATTTAAGGAATGTGTTTAGTGATGGCATCAGATTACTAATTGATGGAGAAAGGTCTGGTGGCAAGAAAAGCTGCTTCTAGGAGGTTGTCAAGTGTTTTCGCTCGACGATTCCATTCTTGGGTGGTTGGTTTGGCCCATGTTCCTGTAACTCGATTCCTAGCCCGGTATATCCCATTTTAATTTTACACCATTGTGAACCTTACGCCTTTTTTACTCTCTGATCGAGGTTCTCGGCATTGAAAAATCTTTGTAAACTAAATCATACGTGTATATGTTGACATTTAGGAGATATACAGTCAAGAAAATCAAGGGCAATGGTGATATATATGCGGATTAGATACCAAAAAAAACACTCAACAAATGGCTACAATTTAATAAATGTGTTTAGTGATGGCATCAGATTCCTAATTGATGGAGAAAGGTCTGGTGGCAAGAAAAGCTGCTTCTAGGAGGTTGTCAAATGTTTTCGTTCGACGATTCCATTCTTGGGTGGTTGGTTTGGCCCTTGTTCCTGTAACTCGAATCCTAGCCCGGTATATCCCATTTCAATTGTACACCATTGTGAAGCTTACGCCTTTTTTACTCTCTAATCGAGGTTCTCGGCATTGAAAAATATTCGTAAACTAAATCACACGTGAATATGTTGACATTTAAGAGATATACAGTCAAGAAAATCAATGGCAATGATGATATATATGCGGATTAGACACCAAAAACAATCACTCAACAAATGGCTACAATTTAAGAAATGTGTTTAGTAACGACATCAGATTCCTAATTGATGGAGAAAGTTCTGGTGGCAAGAAAAGCTGCTTCTAGGAGGTTGTCAAGTGTTTTCGCTTTACGATTCCATTCTTGGGTGTTTGGTTTGGCCCTTGTTCCTGTAACTCGACTCCTAGCCCGGTATATCCCATTTTAATTTTACACCATTGTGAACCTTACGCCTTTTTTACTCTCTGATCGAGGTTCTCTGCATTGAAAAATCTTCGTAAACTAAATCACACGTGCATATGTTGACATTTAAGAGATATACAGTCAAGAAAATCAAGGGCAATGGTGATATATATGCGGATTAGACACCAAAAAAAAAGCTCAACAAAAGGCTACAATTTAAGGAATTTTTTTAGTGACGGCATCAGATTCCTAATTGATGGAGAAAGGTCTGGGGGCAAGAAAAGCTACTTCTTGGAGGTTGTCAAGTGTTTTCGCCCGACGATTCCATTCTTGGGTGGTTGGTTTGGCCCTTGTTCCTGTAACTCGAATCCTAGCCCGGTATATCCCATTTTAATTTTACACCATTGTTAACCTTATGCCTTTTTTACTCTCTAATCGAGGTTCTCGGCATTGAAAAATCTTCGTAAACTAAATCACACGTGTATATGTTGACATTTAAGAGATATGCAGTCAAGAAAATCAAGGGAAATGGTGATATATATGCGGATTAGACACAAAAAAAAACACTCAACGAATAGCTACAATTTAAGGAATGTGTTTATTGACGGTATCAGATTCCTAATTGATGGAGAAAGGTCTGGTGGCAAGAAAAGCAGCTTCTAGGAGGTTGTCAAGTGTTTTCGCTCGACAATTCCATTCTTTGGTGGTTGGTTTGGCCCTTGTTCCTGTAACTCAAATCGTAGCCCGGTATATCCCATTTTAATTTTACACCATTGTGAACCTTACGCCTTTTTTACTCTCTGATCGAGGTTCTCGGCATTGAAAAATCTTTGTAATCTAAATCACACGTGTATATGTTCACATTTAAGAGATATACAGTCAAGAAAATCATGGGCAATGGTGATATATATGCGGATTGGACACCAAAAAAACACTCAACAAATGGCTACAATTTAAGGAATGTGTTTAGTGACGGCATCAGATTCCTAATTGATGGAGAATGGTCTGGTGGCACAAATGCAGCTTCTAGGAGGTTGTCAAGTGTTTTCGCTCGACGATTCCATTCTTGGGTGGTTGGTTTGGCCCTTGTTCTTGTAACTCGAATCCTAGCCCGGCATATCCCATTTTAATTTTACACCATTGTGAAGCTTACGCCTTTTTTACTCTCTGATCGAGGTTCTCAGTATTGAAAAATCTTCGTAAACTAAATCAAACGTGTATATGTTGACATTTAAGAGATATACAGTCAAGAAAATCATGGGCAATGGTGATATATATGCAGATTAGACACCAAAAAAAACACTCAACAAATGGATACAATTTAAGGAATGTGTTTAGTGATGGCATCAGATTCTTAATTGATGGAGAAAGGTCTGGTGGCAAGAAAAGCTGCTTCTAGGAGGTTGTCAAGTGTTTTCGCTTAACGATTCCATTCTTGGGTGGTTGGTTTGGCCCTTGTTCCTGTAACTCGATTCCTAGCCCGGTATATCCCATTTTAATTTTACGCCATTGTGAACCTTACGCCGTTTTTACTCTCTGATCGAGGTTCTCGGCATTGAAAAATCTTTGTAAACTAAATCATACGTGTATATGTTGACATTTAAGAGATATACAGTCAAGAAAATCAAGGGCAATGGTGATATATATGCGGATTAGACAACAACAAAAAAACACTCAACAAATGACTACAATTTAATAAATTTGTTTAGTGATGGCATCAGATTCCTAATTGATGGAGAAAGGTCTGGTGGCAAGAAAAGCTGCTTCTAGGAGGTTGTCAAGTGTTTTCTCTTAACGATTCCATTCTTGGGTGGTTGGTTTGGCCCTTGTTCCTGTAACTCGATTCCTAGCCCGGTATATCCCATTTTAATTTTACACCATTGTGAACCTTACGCCGTTTTTACTCTCTGATCGAGGTTCTCGGCATTGAAAAATCTTTGTAAACTAAATCACACGTGTATATGTTGACATTTAAGAGATATACAGTCAAGAAAATCGTGGGCAATGGTGATATATATGCGGATTAGACACAAAAAAAAACAATCAACAAATGGTTACAATTTAAGGAATGTGTTTAGTGACGACATCAGATTCCTAATTGATGGAGAAAGGTCTGGTGGCAAGAAAAGCTGCTTCTAGGAGGTTGTCAAATGTTTTCGTTCGACGATTCCATTCTTGGGTGGTTGGTTTGGCCTTTGTTCCTGTCACTCGAATCCTAGCCCGGTATATCCCATTTCAATTTTACACCATTGTGAAGCTTACGCCTTTTTTACTCTCTGATCGAGGTTCTCGGCATTGAAAAATCTTCGTAAACTAAATCACACGTGAATATGTTGACATTTAAGAGATATACAGTCAAGAAAATCAAGGGCAATGGTGATATATATGCGGGTTAGACACAAAACACTCAACAAATGGTTACAATTTAATGAATGTGTTTAGTGACGGCATCAGATTCCTAATTGATGGAGAAAGGTCTGGTGGCAAGAAAAGCAGCTTCTAGGAGGTTGTCAAGTGTTTTCGCTTGATGATTCCATTCTTAGGTGGTTGGTTTGGCCCTTGTTCCTGTAACTCGAATCCTAGCCCGGTATATCCCATTTTAATTTTACACAATTGTGAACCTTACGCCTTTTTTACTCTCTGATCGAGGTTCTCGGCATTGAAAAATCTTTCTAAACTAAATCACACGTGTATATGTTGACATTTAAGAGATACACAGTCAAGAAAATCAAGGGCAATGGTGATATACATGCGGATTAGACACCAAAAAAAAACACTCAACAAATGGCTACAATTTAAGAAATGTGTTTAGTGATGGCATCAGATTCCTAATTGATGGAGAAAGATCTGGTGGCAAGAAAAGCTGCTTCTAGGAGATTGTCAAATGTTTTCATTCGACGATTCCATTCTTGGGTGGTTGGTTTGGCCCTTGTTCATGTAACTCGAATCCTAGCCCGGTATAACCCATTTCAATTTTACACCATTGTAAAGCTTACGCCTTTTTTACTCTCTGATCGAGGTTCTCGGCATTGAAAAATCTTCGTAAACTCAATCACACGTGAATATGATGACATTTAAGAGATATACAGTCAAGAAAATCAAGGGCAATGGTGATATATATGCAGATTAGACACAAAAAAAAACACTCAACAAATGGTTACAATTTAAGAAATGTGTTTAGTGACGGCATCAGATTCTTAATTGATGGAGAAAGGTCTGGTGGCAAGAAAAGCAGCTTCTAGGTGGTTGTCAAGTGTTTTCGCTCGACGATTCCATTCTTGGGTGGTTGGTTTGGCCCTTGTTCCAGTAACTCGAATCCTAGCCCGGTATATCTCATTTTAATTTTCACCATTGTGAAGCGTACGCCTTTTTTTACTCTCTGATCGAGGTTCTCGGCATTGAAAAATCTTCATAAACTAAATCACACGTGTATATGTTGACATTTAAGAGATATACTGTCAAGAAAATCAAGGGCAATGGTGATATATATGCGGATTAGACACCAAAAAAAACACACAACAAACGGCTACAATTTAAGGAATGTGTTTAGTGACGGCATCAGATTCCTAATTGATGGAGAAAGGTCTGGTGGCAAGAAAAGTTTCTTCTAGGAGGTTGTCAAGTGTTTTCGGTCGACGATTCCATTCTTGGGTGGTTGATTTGGCCCTTGTTCTTTTAACTCGAATCCTAGCCCGGTATATCCCATTTTAATTTTACACCATTGTGAAGCTTACGCCTTTTTTACTCTCTGATCGAGGTTCTCAGCATTGAAAAATCTTTGTAAACTAAATTATAGGTGTATATGTTGACATTTAAGAGATATACAGTTAAGTAAATCAAGGGCAATGGTGATATATATGCGGATTAGACACCAAAAAAAAAACACTCAACACATGGATACAATTTAAGGAGTGTGTTTAGTGATGGCATCAGATTCCTAATTGATGGAGAAAGGTCTGGTGGCAAGAAAAGCTGCTTCTAGGAGGTTGTCAAGTGTTTTCGCTCGACGATTCCATTCTTGGGTGGTTGGTTTGCCTTGTTCCTGTAACTCGATTCCTAGCCCGGTATATCCCAATTTAATTTTACACCATTGTGAACCTTACGCCTTTTTTACTCTCTGATCGAGGTTCTCGGCATTGAAAAATCTTTGTAAACTAAATCATACGTGTATATGTTGACATTTAGGAGATATACAGTCAAGAAAATCAAGGGCAATGGTGATATGTATGCGGATTACACACAAACAAAACACTCAACAAATGGTTACAATTTAAGGAATGTGTTTAGTGACGGCATCAGATTCCTAATTGATGGAGAAATGTCTGGTGGCAAAAAAAGCTTCTTCTAGGAGGTTGTCAAGTGTTTTCGCTCGACGATTCCATTCTTGGGCGGCTGGTTTGGCCCTTGTTCCTGTAACTCGAATCCTAGCCCGGTATATCTCATTTTAATTTTCACCATTGTGTAGCTTACGCCTTTTTTTACTCTCAAATCGAGTTTCTCAGCATTGAAAAATCTTCGTAAACTAAATCACACGTGTATATGTTGACATTTAAGAGATATACAGTCAAGAAAATCAAGGGCAATTGTGATATATATGCGGATTAGACACCAAAAAAAAAGCTCAACAAATGGCTTCAATTTAAGGAATTTGTTTAGTGACGGCATCAGATTCCTAATTGATGGAGAAAGGTCTGGGGGCAAGAAAAGCTGCTTCTAGGAGGTTGTCAAGTGTTTTCGCCCGACGATTCCATTCTTGGGTGGTTGGATTGGCCCTTGTTCCTGTAACTCGAATCCTAGCCCGGTATATCCCATTTTAATTTTACACCATTGTTAACCTTATGCCTTTTTTACTCTCTAATCGGGGTTCTCGGCATTGAAAAATATTCGTAAACTAAATCACACGTGTATATGTTGACATTTAAGAGATACGCAGTCAAGAAAATCAAGGGCAATAGTGATATATATGCGGATTAGACACAAAAAAAAACACTCAACGAATGGCTACAATTTAAGGAATGTGTTTATTGACGGTATCAGATTCCTAATTGATGGAGAAAGGTCTGGTGGCAAGAAAAACAGCTTCTAGGAGGTTGTCAAGTGTTTTCGCTCGACGATTCAATTCTTGGGTGGTTGGTTTGGCCCTAGTTCCTGTAACTCAAATCGTAGCCCGGTATATCCCATTTTAATTTTACACCATTGTGAACCTTACGCCTTTTTTACTCTCTGATCGAGGTTCTCGGCATTGAAAAATCTTTTTAAACTAAATCACACGTGTATATGTTGACATTTAAGAGATATACAGTGAAGAAAATCAAGGGCAATGGTGATATATATGCGGATTAGACACAAAAAAAACACTCAATAAATGGCTATAATTTAAGAAATGTGTTTAGTGATGGCATCAGATTCCAAATTGATGGAGAAACGTTTGGTTGCAAGAAAAGCTGCTTCTAGGAGGTTGTCAAATGTTTTCGTTCGACGATTCCATTCTTGGGTGGTTGGTTTGGCCCTTGTTCCTGTAACTCGAATCCTAGCCCGGTATATCCCATTTCAATTTTACACCATTGTGAAGCTTACGCCTTTTTTACTCTCTGATCGAGGTTCTCGGCATTGAAAAATCTTCGTAAACTAAATCACACGTGTATATGTTGACATTTAAGAGATATACAGTCAAGAAAATCAAGAGCAATGGTGATATATATGCGGATTAGACACAAAAAAAACAATCAACAAATGGTTACAATTTAAGGAATGTGTTTAGTGACGGCATCAGATTCCTAATTGATGGAGAAAGGTCTGGTGGGAAGAAAAGCTGCTTCTAGGAGGTTGTCAAGTGTTTTCGCTCGACGATTCCATTCCTGGGTGGTTGGTTTGGCCCTTGTTCCTGTAACTCGAATCCTAGCCAGGTATATCTCATTTTAATTTTCACCATTGTGAAGCTTACGCCTTTTTTTACTCTCTGATCGAGGTTCTCGGCATTGAAAAATCTTCGTAAACTAAATCACACGTGTATATGTTGACATTTAAGAGATATACAGTCAAGAAAATCAAGGGCAATGGTGATATATATGCGGATTAGACACCAAAAAAAACGCACAACAAATGGCTACAATTTAAGGAATGTGTTTAGTGACGGCATCAGATTCCTAATTGATGGAGAAAGGTCTGGTGGCAAGAAAAGCAGCTTCTAGGAGGTTGTCAAGTGTTTTCGCTTGACGATTCCATTATTAGGTGGTTGGTTTGGCCCTTGTTCCTGTAACTCGAATCCTAGCCCGGTATATCCCATTTTAATTTTACACCAACTCTCTGATCGTGGTTCTCGGCATTGAAAAATCTTTGTAAACGAAATCACACGTGTATATGTTAACATTTAAGAGATTTACAGTCAAGAAATCAAGGGCAATGGTGATATATATGCGGATTAGACACCAAAAAAACACTCAACAAATGGCTACAATTTAAGAAATGTGTTTAGTGATGGCATTATATTCCTAATTGATGGAAAAAGGTCTGGTGGCAAGAAAAGCTGTTTCTAGGAGGTTGTCAAATGTTTTCGTTTGACAATTCCATTCTTGGGTGGTTGGTTAGTCCCTTGTTCATGTAACTCGAATCCTAGCCCGGTATATCCCATTTCAATTTTACACCAATGTGAAGCTTACGCCTTTTTTACTCTCTGATCGAGGTTCTCGGCATTGAAAAATCTTCGTAAACTAAATCACACGTGAATATGTTGACATTTAAGAGATATACAGTCAAGAAAATCAAGGGCAATGGTGATATATATGCAGATTAGACACAAAAAAAAACACTCAACAAATGGTTACAATTTAAGGAATGTGTTTAGTGACGGCATCAGATTCCTAATTGATGGAGAAAGGTCTGGTGGCAAGAAAAGCAGCTTCTAGGTGGTTGTCAAGTGTTTTCGCTCGACGATTCCATTCTTGGGTGGTTGGTTTGGCCCTTGTTCCTGTAACTCGAATCCTAGCCCGGTATATCTCATTTTAATTTTCACCATTGTGAAGCGTACAGCTTTTTTTACTCTCTGATCGAGGTTCTCGGCATTGAAAAATCTTCGTAAACTAAATCACACATGTATATGTTGACATTTAACAGATATACAGTCAAGAAAATCAAGGCCAATGGTGATATATATGCGGATTAGACACCAAAAAAACACACAACAAATGGCTACAATTTAAGGAATGTGTTTAGTGACGGCATCAGATTCCTAATAGATGGAGAAAGGTCTGGTGGCAAGAAAAGCTGCTTCTTGGAGGTTGTCAAGTGTTTTCGCTCGACGATTCCATTCTTGGGTGGTTGGTTTGGCCGTTGTTCCTGTAACTCGAATCCTAGCCCGGTATATCTCATTTTAATTTTCACCATTGTGAAGCGTACAGCTTTTTTTACTCTCTGATCGAGGTTCTCGGCATTGAAAAATCTTCGTAAACTAAATCACACGTGTATATGTTGACATTTAAGAGATATACAGTCAAGAAAATCAAGGCCAATGGTGATATATATGCGGATTAGACACCAAAAAAACACACAACAAATGGCTACAATTTAAGGAATGTGTTTAGTGACGGCATCAGATTCCTAATAGATGGAGAAAGGTCTGGTGGCAAGAAAAGCTGCTTCTAGGAGGTTGTCAAGTGTTTTCGCTCGACGATTCCATTCTTGGGTGGTTGGTTTGGCCCTTGTTCTTTTAACTCGAATCCTAACCCAGTATATCCCATTTTAATTTTACACCACTGTGAAGCTTACGCCTTTTTTACTCTCTGATCGAGGTTCTCAGCATTGAAAAATCTTTGTAAACTAAATTATAGGTGTATATGTTGACATTTAATAGATATACAGTCAAGAAAATCAAGGGCAATTGTGATATACATGCGGATTAGACACCAAAAAAAAACACTCAACACATGGATACCATTTAAGGATTGTGTTTAGTGATGGCATCAGATTCCTAATTGATGGAGAAAGGTCTGGTGGCAAGAAAAGCTGCTTCTAGGAGGTTGTCAAGTGTTTTCGCTCGACGATTCCATTCTTGGGTGGTTGGTTTGGCCCTTGTTCCTGTAACTCGATTCCTAGCCCGGTATATCCCATTTTAATTTTACACCATTGTGAAACTTACGCCTTTTTTACTCTCTGATCGAGGTTCTCGGCATTGAAAAATCTTTGTAAACTAAATCATACGTGTATATGTTGACATTTAGGAGATATACAGTCAAGAAAATCAAGAGCAATGGTGATATATTGACGGTATCAGATTCCTAATTGATGGAGAAAGGTCTGGTGGCAAGAAAAGCAGCTTCTAGGAGGTTGTCAAGTGTTTTCGCTCGACGATTCAATTCTTGGGTGGTTGGTTTGGCCCTTGTTTCTGTAACTCAAATCGTAGCCCGGTATATCCCATTTTAATTTTACACCATTGTGAAGCTTACGCCTTTTTTTACTCTCTGATCGAGGTTCTCGGCATTGAAAAATCTTCGTAAACTAAATCACACGTGTATATGTTGACATTTAAGAGATATACAGTGAAGAAAATCAAGGGCAATGGTGATATATATGCGGATTAGACACAAAAAAAAACACTCAATAAATGGCTACAATTTAAGAAATGTGTTTAGTGATGGCATCAGATTCCAAATTGATGGAGAAACGTTTGGTTGCAAGAAAAGCTGCTTCTAGGAGGTTGTCAAATGTTTTCGTTCGACGATTCCATTCTTGGGTGGTTGGTTTGGCCCTTGTTCCTGTAACTCGAATCCTAGCCCGGTATATCCCATTTCAATTTTACACCATTGTGAAGCTTACGCCTTTTTTACTCTCTGATCGAGGTTCTCGGCATTGAAAAATCTTCGTAAACTAAATCACACGTGTATATGTTGACATTTAAGAGATATACAGTCAAGAAAATCAAGAGCAATGGTGATATATATGCGGATTAGACACAAAAAAAACAATCAACAAATGGTTACAATTTAAGGAATGTGTTTAGTGACGGCATCAGATTCCTAATTGATGGAGAAAGGTCTGGTGGGAAGAAAAGCTGCTTCTAGGAGGTTGTCAAGTGTTTTCGCTCGACGATTCCATTCTTGGGTGGTTGGTTTGGCCCTTGTTCCTGTAACTCGAATCCTAGCCAGGTATATCTCATTTTAATTTTCACCATTGTGAAGCTTACGCCTTTTTTACTCTCTGATCGAGGTTCTCGGCATTGAAAAATCTTCGTAAACTAAATCACACGTGTATATGTTGACATTTAAGAGATATACAGTCAAGAAAATCAAGGGCAATGGTGATATATATGCGGATTAGACACCAAAAAAAACGCACAACAAATGGCTACAATTTAAGGAATGTGTTTAGTGACGGCATCAGATTCCTAAGTGATGGAGAAAGGTCTGGTGGCAAGAAAAGCAGCTTCTAGGAGGTTGTCAAGTGTTTTCGCTTGACGATTCCATTATTAGGTGGTTGGTTTGGCCCTTGTTCCTGTAACTCGAATCCTAGCCCGGTATATCCCATTTTAATTTTACACCAACTCTCTGATCGAGGTTCTCGGCATTGAAAAATCTTTGTAAACGAAATCACACGTGTATATGTTAACATTTAAGAGATTTACAGTCAAGAAATCAAGGGCAATGGTGATATATATGCGGATTAGACACCAAAAAAAACACTCAACAAATGGCTACAATTTAAGAAATGTGTTTAGTGATGGCATCAGATTCCTAATTGATGGAAAAAGGTCTGGTGGCAAGAAAAGCTGTTTCTAGGAGGTTGTCAAATGTTTTCGTTTGACAATTCCATTCTTGGGTGGTTGGTTAGTCCCTTGTTCATGTAACTCGAATCCTAGCCCGGTATATCCCATTTCAATTTTACACCAATGTGAAGCTTACGCCTTTTTTACTCTCTGATCGAGGTTCTCGGCATTGAAAAATCTTCGTAAACTAAATCACACGTGAATATGTTGACATTTAAGAGATATACAGTCAAGAAAATCAAGGGCAATGGTGATATATATGCAGATTAGACACAAAAAAAAACACTCAACAAATGGTTACAATTTAAGGAATGTGTTTAGTGACGGCATCAGATTCCTAATTGATGGAGAAAGGTCTGGTGGCAAGAAAAGCAGCTTCTAGGTGGTTGTCAAGTGTTTTCGCTCGACGATTCCATTCTTGGGTGGTTGGTTTGGCCCTTGTTCCTGTAACTCGAATCCTAGCCCGGTATATCTCATTTTAATTTTCACCATTGTGAAGCGTACAGCTTTTTTTACTCTCTGATCGAGGTTCTCGGCATTAAAAAATCTTCGTAAACTAAATCACACATGTATATGTTGACATCTAACAGATATACAGTCAAGAAAATCAAGGCCAATGGTGATATATATGCGGATTAGACACCAAAAAAACACACAACAAATGGCTACAATTTAAGGAATGTGTTTAGTGACGGCATCAGATTCCTAATAGATGGAGAAAGGTCTGGTGGCAAGAAAAGCTGCTTCTTGGAGGTTGTCAAGTGTTTTCGCTCGACGATTCCATTCTTGGGTGGTTGGTTTGGCCGTTGTTCCTGTAACTCGAATCCTAGCCCGGTATATCTCATCTTAATTTTCACCATTGTGAAGCGTACAACTTTTTTTACTCTCTGATCGAGGTTCTCGGCATTGAAAAATCTTCGTAAACTAAATCACACGTGTATACGTTGACATTTAAGAGATATACAGTCAAGAAAATCAAGGCCAATGGTGATATATATGCGGATTAGACACCAAAAAAACACACAACAAATGGCTACAATTTAAGGAATGTGTTTAGTGACGGCATCAGATTCCTAATAGATGGAGAAAGGTCTGGTGGCAAGAAAAGCTGCTTCTAGGCGGTTGTCAAGTGTTTTCGCTCGACGATTCCATTCTTGGGTGGTTGGTTTGGCCCTTATTCTATTAACTCGAATCCTAGCCCGGTATATCCCATTTTAATTTTACACCACTGTGAAGCTTACGCCTTTTTTACTCTCTGATCGAGGTTCTCAGCATTGAAAAATCTTTGTAAACTAAATTATAGGTGTATATGTTGACATTTAATAGATATACAGTCAAGAAAATCAAGGGCAATTGTGATATACATGCGGATTAGACACCAAAAAAAACACTCAACACATGGATACAATTTAAGGAATGTGTTTAGTGATGGCATCAGATTCCTAATTGATGGAGAAAGGTCTGGTGGCAAGAAAAGCTGCTTCTAGGAGGTTGTCAAGTGTTTTCGCTCGACGATTCCATTCTTGGGTGGTTGGTTTGGCCCTTGTTCCTGTAACTCGATTCCTAGCCCGGTATATCCCATTTTAATTTTACACCATTGTGAACCTTACGCCTTTTTTACTCTCTGATCGAGGTTCTCGGCATTGAAAAATCTTTGTAAACTAAATCATACGTGTATATGTTGACATTTAGGAGATATACAGTCAAGAAAATCAAGGGCAATGGTGATATATATGCAGATTAGATTCCAAAAAAAAAATCACTCAACAAATGGCTACAATTTAAGGAATGTGTTTAGTAACGACATCAGATTCTTATTGATGGAGAAAGGTCTGTTGGCAAGAAAAGCTGCTTCTAGGAGGTTGTCAAGTGTTTTCGCTTGACGATTCCATTCTTGGGTGTTTGGTTTGGCCCTTGTTTCTGTAACTCGAATCCTAGCCCGGTATATCCCATTTTTATTTTACCCCATTGTGTACCTTACGCCTTTTTTACTCTTTGATCGAGGTTCTCGGCATTGGAAAATCTTCGTAAACTAAATCACACATGTTTATGTTGACATTTAAGAGATATACAGTCAAGAAAATCAAGGGCAATGGTGATATGTATGCGGATTACACACAAAAAAAACACTCAACAAATGGTTACAATTTAAGGAATGTGTTTAGTGACGGCATCAGATTCTTAATTGATGGAGAAAGGTCTGGTGGCAAAAAAAGCTGCTTCTAGGAGGTTGTCAAGTGTTTTCGCTCGACGATTCCATTCTTGGGTGGCTGGTTTGGCCCTTGTTCCTGTAACTCGAATCCTAGCCCGGTATATCTCATTTTAATTTTCACCATTGTGAAGCTTACGCCTTTTTTTACTCTCTGATCGAGGTTCTCGGCATTGAAAAATCTTCGTAAACTAAATCACACGTGTATATGTTGACATTTAAGAGATATACAGTCAAGAAAATCAAGGGCAATGGTGATATATATGCGGATTAGACACCAAAAAAAACACACAACAAATGGCTACAATTTATGGAATGTATTTAGTGACGGCATCAGATTCCTAATTGATGGAGAAAGGTCTGGTGGCAAGAAAAGCTGCTTCTTGGAGGTTGTCAAGTGTTTTCGCTCGACGATTCCATTCTTGGGTGGTTTGTTTGGCCCTTGTTCCAGTAACTCGAATCCTAGCCCGGTATATCTCATTTTAATTTCACACCATTGTGAAGCTTACGCCTATTTTACTCTCTGATCGAGGTTCTCGGCATTGAAAAATCTTCGTAAACTAAATCACACGTGTATATGTTGACATTTAAGAGATATACAGTCAAGAAAATAAAGGGCAATGGTGATATATATGCGGATTAGACACCAAAAAAAACACACAACAAATGGCTACAATTTAAGGAATGTGTTTAGTGACGGCATCAGATTCCTAATTGATGGAGAAAGGTCTGGTGGCAAGAAAAGCTGCTTCTCGGAGGTTGTCAAGTGTTTTCGCTCGACGATTCCATTCTTGGGTGGTTGGTTTGGCCATTGTTCCTATAACTCGAATCCTAGCCTGGTATATCCCATTTTAATTTTACACCATTGTTAACCTTACGTCTTTTTTACTCTCTGATCGAGGTTCTCGGCATTGAAAAATCTTCGTAAACTAAATCCCACGTGTATATGTTGACATTTAAGAGATATACAGTCAAGAAAATCAAGGGCAATGGTGATATATATGCGGATTAGACACCAAAAAAAATACTCAACACATGGATACAATTTAAGGAATGTGTTTAGTGATGGCATCAGATTCCTAATTGATGGAGAAAGGTCTGGTGGCAAGAAAAGCTGCTTCTAGGAGATTGTCAAGTGTTTTCGCTCGACGATTCCATTCTTGGGTGGTTGGTTTGGCCCTTGTTCCTGTAACTCTATTCCTAGCCCGGTATATCCCATTTTAATTTTACACCATTGTGAACCTTCCGCCTTTTTTACTCTCTGATCGAGGTTCTCGGCCTTGAAAAATCTTTGTAAACTAAATCATACGTGTATATGTTGACATTTAGGAGATATACAGTCAAGAAAATCAAGGGCAATGGTGATATATATGCGGATTAGACACCAAAAAAAACACACAACAAATGGCTACAATTTAAGGAATGTGTTTAGTGACGGCATCAGATTCCTAATTGATGGAGAAAGGTCTGGTGGCAAGAAAAGCTGCTTCTAGGAGGTTGTCAAGTGTTTTCGCTCGACGATTCCATTCTTGGGTGGTTGGTTTGGCCCTTGTTCTTTTAACTCGAATCCTTGCCCGGTATATCCCATTTTAATTTTACACCATTGTGAAGCTTACGCCTTTTTTACTCTCTGATCGAGGTTCTCAGCATTGAAAAATCTTTGTAAACTAAATTATAGGTGTATATGTTGACATTTAAGAGATGTACAGTCAATAAAATCAAGGGCAATGGTGATTTATATGCGGATTAGACACCAAAAAAAACACTCAATACATGGATACAATTTAAGGAATGTGTTTAGTGATGGCATCAGATTCCTAATTGATGGAGAAAGGTCTGGTGGCAAGAAAAGCTGCTTCTAGGAGGTTGTCAAGTGTTTTCGCTCGACGATTCCATTCTTGGGTGGTTGGTTTGGCCCGTATTCCTGTAACTCGATTCCTAGCCCGGTATATCCCATTTTAATTTTACACCATTGTGAACCTTACGCCTTTTTTACTCTCTGATCGAGGTTATCGGCATTGAAAAATCTTTGTAAACTAAATCATACGTGTATATGTTGACATTTAGGAGATATACAGTCAAGAAAATCAAGGGAAATGGTGATATATATGCGGATTAGATACCAAAACAAATTCACTCAACAAATGGCTACAATTTAAGGAATGTGTTTAGTAACGACATCAGATTCCTAATTGATGGAGAAAGATCTGTTGGCAAGAAAAGCTGCTTCTAGGAGGTTGTCAAGTGTTTTCGCTTGACGATTCCATTCTTGGGTGTTTGGTTTGGCCCTTGTTCCTGTAACTCGAATCCTAGCCCGGTATATCCCATTTTAATTTTACACCATTGTGTACCTTACGCCTTTTTTACTCTTTGATCGAGGTTCTCGGCATTGGAAAATCTTCGTAAACTAAATCACACGTGTATATGTTGACATTTAAGAGATATACAGTCAAGAAAATCAAGGGCAATGGTGATATGTATGCGGATTACACACAAAAAAAACACTCAACAAATGGTTACAATTTAAGGAATGTGTTTAGTGACGGCATCAGATTCCTAATTGATGGAGAAAGGTCTGGTGGCAAAAAAAGCTGCTTCTAGGAGGTTGTCAAGTGTTTTCGCTCGACGATTCCATTCTTGAGTGGCTGGTTTGGCCCTTGTTCCTGTAACTCGAGTCCTAGCCCGGTATATCTCATTTTAATTTTCACCATTGTGAAGCTTACGCCTTTTCTTACTCTCTGATCGAGGTTCTCGGCATTGAAAAATCTTCGTAAACTAAATCACACGTGTATATGTTGACATTTAAGAGATATACAGTCAAGAAAATCAAGGGCAATGGTGATATATATGCGGATTAGACACCAAAAAAAACACACAACAAATGGCTACAATTTAAGGAATGTGTTTAGTGACGGCATCAGATTCCTTATTGATGGAGAAAGGTCTGGTGGCAAGAAAAGCTGCTTCTTGGAGGTTGTCAAGTGTTTTCGCTCGACGATTCCATTCTTGGGTGGTTTGTTTGGCCCTTGTTCCTGTAACTCGAATCCTAGCCCGGTATATCTCATTTTAATTTCACACCATTGTGAAGCTTACGCCTTTTTTACTCTCTGATCGAGGTTCTCGGCATTGAAAAATCTTCGTAAACTAAATCACACGTGTATATGTTGACATTTAAGAGATATACAGTCAAGAAAATCAAGGGCAATGGTGATATATATGCGGATTAGACAACAAAAAAAACACACAACAAATGGCTACAATTTAAGGAATGTGTTTAGTGACGGCATCAGATTCCTAATTGATGGAGAAAGGTCGGGTGGCAAGAAAAGCTGCTTCTAGGAGGTTGTCAAGTGTTTTCGCTCGACGATTCCATTCTTGGGTGGTTGGTTTGGCCCTTGTTCTTTTAACTCGAATCCTAGCCCGTTATATCCCATTTTAATTTTACACCATTGTGAAGCTTACGCCTTTTTTACTCTCTGATCGAGGTTCTCAGCATTGAAAAATCTTTGTAAACTAAATTATAGGTGTATATGTTGACATTTAAGAGATATACAGTCAAGAAAATCAAGGGCAATGGTGATATATATGCGGATTAGACACCAAAAAAAAACCCTCAACACATGGATACAATTTAAGGAATGTGTTTAGTGATGGCATCAGATTCCTAATTGATGGAGAAAGGTCTGGTGGCAAGAAAAGCTGCTTCTAGGAGGTTGTCAAGTGTTTTCGCTCGACGATTCCATTCTTGGGTGGTTGGTTTGGCCCTTGTTCCTGTAACTCGATTCCTAGCCCGGTATATACCATTTTAATTTTACACCATTGTGAACCTTACGCCTTTTTTACTCTCTGACCGAGGTTCTCGGCATTGAAAAATCTTTGTAAACTAAATCATACGTGTATATGTTGACATTTAGGAGATATACAGTCAAGAAAATCAAGGGCAATGGTGATATATATGCGGTTTAGATACCAAAACAAAATCACTCAACAAATGACTACAATTTAAGGAATGTGTTTAGTAACGACATCAGATTCCTAATTGATGGAGAAAGGTCTGTTGGCAAGAAAAGCTGCTTCTAGGAGGTTGTCAAGTGTTTTCGCTTGACGATTCCATTCTTGGTAAGTTTGGCCCTTGTTCCTGTAACTCGAATCCTAGCCCGGTATATCCCATTTTAATTTTACACCATTGTGTACCTTACGCCTTTTTTACTCTTTGATCGAGGTTCTCGGCATTGGAAAATCTTCGTAAACTAAATCACACGTGTATATGTTGACATTTAAGAGATATACAGTCAAGAAAATCAAGGGCAATGGTGATATGTATGCGGATTACACACAAAAAAACACTCAACAAATGGTTACAATTTAAGGAATGTGTTTAGTGACGGCATCAGATTCCTAATTGATGGAGAAAGGTCTGGTGGCAAAAAAAGCTGCTTCTAGGAGGTTGTCAAGTGTTTTCGCTCGACGATTCCATTCTTGAGTGGCTGGTTTGGCCCTTGTTCCTGTAACTCGAATCCTAGCCCGGTATATCTCATTTTAATTTTCACCATTGTGAAGCTTACGCCTTTTCTTACTCTCTGATCGTGGTTCTCGTCTTTGAAAAATCTTCGTAAACTAAATCACACGTGTATATGTTGACATTTAAGAGATATACAGTCAAGAAAATCAAGGGCAATGGTGATATATATGCGGATTAGACACCAAAAAAAAACACACAACAAATGGCTACAATTTAAGGAATGTGTTTAGTGACGGCATCAGATTCCTTATTGATGGAGAAAGGTCTGGTGGCAAGAAAAGCTGCTTCTTGGAGGTTGTCAAGTATTTTCGCTCGACGATTCCATTCTTGGGTGGTTTGTTTGGACCTTGTTCCTGTAACTCGAATCCTAGCCCGGTATATCTCATTTTAATTTCACACCATTGTGAAGCTAACGCCTTTTTTACTCTCTGATCGAGGTTCTCGGCATTGAAAAATATTCGTAAACTAAATCACACGTGTATATGTTGACATTTAAGAGATATACAGTCAAGAAAATCAAGGGCAATGGTGATATATATGCGGATTAGACACCAAAAAAAACACACAACAAATGCCTACAATTTAAGGAATGTGTTTAGTGACGGCATCAGATTCCTAATTGATGGAGAAAGGTCTGGTGGCAAGAAAAGCTGCTACTCGGAGGTTGACAAGTGTTTTCGCTCGACGATTCCATTCTTGGGTGGTTGGTTTGTCCATTGTTCCTGTAACTCGAATCCTAGCCTGGTATATCCCATTTTAATTTTACACCATTGTTAACCTTACGTCTTTTTTACTCTCTGATCGAGGTTCTCGGCATTGAAAAATCTTCGTAAACTAAATCACACGTGTATATGTTGACATTTAAGAGATATACAGTCAAGAAAATCAAGGGCAATGGTGATATATATGCGGATTAGACACCAAAAAAAACACTCAACACATGAATACAATTTAAGGAATGTGTTTAGTGATGGCATCAGATTCCTAATTGATGGAGAAAGGTCTGGTGGCAAGAAAGGCTGCTTCTAGGAGGTTGTCAAGTGTTTTCGCTCGACGATTCCATTCTTGGGTGGTTGGTTTGGCCCTTGTTCCTGTAACTCGAGTCCTAGCCCGGTATATATCATTTTAATTTTACACCATTGTGAACCTTACGCCTTTTTTACTCTCTGATCGAGGTTCTTGGCATTGAAAAATCTTTGTAAACAAAATCATACGTGTATATGTTGACATTTAGGAGATATACAGTCAAGAAAATCAAGGGCAATGGTGATATATATGCGGATTAGATACCAAAAAAAATCACTCAACAAATGGCTACAATTTAAGGAATGTGTTTAGTAACGACATCAGATTCCTAATTGATGGAGAAAGGTCTGTTGGCAAGAAAAGCTGCTTCTAGAAGGTTGTCAAGTGTTTTCGCTTGACGATTCCATTCTTGGGTGTTTGGTTTGGCCCTTGTTCCTGTAACTCGATTCCTAGCCCGGTATATCCCATTTTAATTTTACACCATTGTGAACCTTACGCCTTTTTTACTCTCTGATCGAGGTTCTCGGCATTGAAAAATCTTTGTAAACTAAATCATACGTGTATATGTTGACATTTAGGAGATATACAGTCAAGAAAATCAAGGGCAATGGTGATATATATGCGGATTAGATACCAAAAAAAAATCACTCAACAAATGGCTACAATTTAAGGAATGTGTTTAGTAACGACATCAGATTCCTAATTGATGGAGAAAGGTCTGTTGGCAAGAAAATCTGCTTCTAGGAGGTTGTCAAGTTTTTTCGCTTGACGATTCCATTCTTAGGTGTTTGGTTTGGCCCTTGTTCCTGTAACTCGAATCCTAGCTCGGTATATCCCATTTTAATTTAACACCAATGTGTACCTTACGCCTTTTTTACTCTTTGATCGAGGTTCTCGGCATTGGAAAATCTTCGTAAACTAAATCACACGTGTATATGTTGACATTTAAGAGATATATAGTCAAGAAAATCAAGGGCAATGGTGATATGTATGCGGATTACACACAAAAAAAACATTCAACAAATGGTTACAATTTAAGGAATGTGTTTAGTGACGGCATCAGATTCCTAATTGATGGAGAAAGGTCTTGTGGCAAAAAAAGCTGGTTCTAGGAGGTTGTCAAGTGTTTTCGCTCGACGATTCCATTCTTGGGTGGCTGGTTTGGCCCTTGTTCCTGTAACTCGAATCCTTGCCCGGTATATCTCATTTTAATTTTCACCATTGTGAAGCTTACGCCTTTTTTTACTCTCTGATCGAGGTTCTCGGCATTGAAAAATCTTCGTAAACTAAATCACACGTGTATATGTTGACATTTAAGAGATATACAGTCAAGAAAATCAAGGGCAATGGTGATATATATGCGGATTAGACACCAAAAAAAACCCACAACAAATGGCTACAATTTAAGGAATGTGTTTAGTGACGGCATCAGATTCCTAATTGATGGAGAAAGGTCTGGTGGCAAGAAAACTGCTTCTAGGAGGTTGTCAAGTGTTTTCGCTCGACGATTCCATTATTGGGTGGTTGGTTTGGCCCTTGTTCCTGTAACTCGAATCCTAGCCCGGTATATCTCATTTTAATTCCACACCATTGTGAAGCTTACGCCTTTTTTACTCTCTGATCGAGGTTCTCGGCATTGAAAAATCTTCGTAAACTAAATCACACGTGTATATGTTGACATTTAAGAGATATACAGTCAAGAAAATCAAGGGCAATGGTGATATATATGCGGATTAGACACCAAAAAAAAACACACAACAAATGGCTACAATTTAAGGAATGTGTTTAGTGACGGCATCAGATTCCTAATTGAAGGAGAAAGGTCTGGGGGCAAGAAAAGCTGCCTCTCGGAGGTTGTCAAGTGTTTTCGCTCGACGATTCCATTCTTGGGTGGTTAGTTTGGCCCTTGTTCCTGTAACTCGAATCCTAGCCCGGTATATCCCATTTTAATTTTACACCATTGTTAACCTTACGTCTTTTTTACTCTCTGATCGAGGTTCTCGGCATTGAAAAATCTTCGTAAACTAAATCACACGTGTATATGTTGACATTTAAGAGATATAAAGTCAAGAAAATCAAGGGCAATGGTGATATATATGCGGATTAGACACAAAAAAAACACTCAATAAATGGCTACAATTTAAGGAATGTGTTTTGTGACGGCATCAGATTCCTAATTGATGGAGAAAGGTAGGGTGGCAACAAATGCAGCTTCTAGGAGGTTGTCAAGTGTTTTCGCTCGACGATTCCATTCTTGGGTGGTTGGTTTGGCCCTTCTTCTTGTAACTCGAATCCTAGCCCGGCATATCCCATTTTAATTTTACACCATTGTGAAGCTTACGCCTTTTTTACTATCTGATCGAGGTTCTCAGCATTGAAAAATCTTCGTAAACTAAATCATACGTGTATATGTTGACATTTAAGAGATATACAGTCAAGAAAATCAAGGGCAATGGTGATATATATGCGGATTAGACACCAAAAAAAAAACACTCAACAAATGGCTACAGTTTAAGAAATGTGTTTAGTGATGGCATTAGATTCCTAATTTATGGAGAAAGGTCTGGTGGCAAGAAAAGCTGCTTCTAGGAGGTTGTCAAATGTTTTCGTTCGACGATTCCATTCTTGGGTGGTTGGTTTGGCCCTTGTTCCTGTAACTCGAATCCTAGCCCGGTATATCCCATTTCAATTTTACACCATTGTGAAGCTTACGCCTTTTTTACTCTCTGATCGAGGTTCTCGGCATTGAAAAATCTTCCTAAACTAAATCACAAGTGGATATGTTGACATTTAAGAGATATACAGTCAAGAAAATCAAGGGCAATGGTGATATATATGCGGATTAGACACAAAAAAAACACTTAACAAATGGTTACAATTTAAGGAATGTGTTTAGTGACGGCATCAGATTCCTAATTGATGGAGAAAGGTCTTGTGGCAAGAAAAGCTGCTTCTAGGAGGTTGTCAAGTGTTTTCGCTCGACGATTCCATTCTTGGGTGGTTGGTTTGGCCCTTGTTCCTGTAACTCGAATCTTAGCCGGTATATCCCATTTTAATTTTACACAATTGTTAACCTTACGTCTTTTTTACTCTCTGATCGAGGTTCTCGGCATTGAAAAATCTTCGTAAACTAAATCACACGTGTATATGTTGACATTTAAGAGATATACAGTCAAGAAAATCAAGGGCAATGGTGATATATATGCGGATTAGACACCAAAAAAAACACACAACAAATGGCTACAATTTAAGGAATGTGTTTAGTGACGGCATCAGATTCCTAATTGATGGAGAAAGGTCTGGTGGCAAGAAAAGCTGCTTCTCGGAGGTTGTCAAGTGTTTTCGCTCGACGATTCCATTCTTGGGTGGTTGGTTTGGCCATTGTTCCTGTAAATCGAATCCTAGCCTGGTATATCCCATTTTAATTTTACACAATTGTTAACCTTACGTCTTTTTTACTCTCTGATCGAGGTTCTCGGCATTGAAAAATCTTCGTAAACTAAATCACACGTGTATATGTTGACATTTAAGAGATATACAGTCAAGAAAATCAAGGGCAATGGTTATATATATACGGATTAGACACCAAAAAAAACACACAACAAATGGCTACAATTTAAGGAATGTGTTTAGTGACGGCATCAGATTCTTAATTGATGGAGAAAGGTCTGGTGGCAAGAAAACTGCTTCTAGGAGGTTGTCAAGTGTTTTCGCTCGACGATTCCATTATTGGGTGGTTGGTTTGGCCCTTGTTCCTGTAACTCGAATCCTAGCCCGTTATATCTCATTTTAATTCCACACCATTGCGAAGCTTACGCCTTTTTTACTCTCTGATCGAGGTTCTCGGCATTGAAAAATCTTCGTAAACTAAATCACACGTGTATATGTTGACGTTTAAGAGATATACAGTCAAGAAAATCAAGGGCAATGGTGATATATATGCGGATTAGACACCAAAAAAAAACACACAACAAATGGCTACAATTTAAGGAATGTGTTTAGTGACGGCATCAGATTCCTAATTGAAGGAGAAAGGTCTGGGGGCAAGAAAAGCTGCCTCTCGGAGGTTGTCAAGTGTTTTCGCTCGACGATTCCATTCTTGGGTGGTTAGTTTGGCCCTTGTTCCTGTAACTCGAATCCTAGCCCGGTATATCCCATTTTAAATGTGTACCTTACGCCTTTTTTACTCTTTGATCGAGGTTCTCGGCATTGGAAAATCTTCGTAAACTAAATCACACGTGTATATGTTGACATTTAAGAGATATATAGTCAAGAAAATCAAGGGCAATGGTGATATGTATGCGGATTACACACAAAAAAAACATTCAACAAATGGTTACAATTTAAGGAATGTGTTTAGTGACGGCATCAGATTCCTAATTGATGGAGAAAGGTCTGGTGGCAAAAAAAGCTGGTTCTAGGAGGTTGTTAAGTGTTTTCGCTCGACGATTCCATTCTTGGGTGGCTGGTTTGGCCCTTGTTCCTGTAACTCGAATCCTAGCCCGGTATATCTCATTTTAATTTTCACCATTGTGAAGCTTACGCCTTTTTTTTACTCTCCGATCGAGGTTCTCGGCATTGAAAAATCTTCGTAAACTAAATCACACGTGTATATGTTGACATTTAAGAGATATACAGTCAAGAAAATCAAGGGCAATGGTGATATATATGCGGATTAGACACCAAAAAAAAACACACAACAAATGGCTACAATTTAAGGAATGTGTTTAGTGACGGCATCAGATTCCTAATTGATGGAGAAAGGTCTGGTGGCAAAAAAAGCTGGTTCTAGGTGGTTGTCAAGTGTTTTCGCTCGACGATTCCATTCTTGGGTGGCTGGTTTGGCCCTTGTTCCTGTAACTCGAATCCTTGCCCGGTATATCTCATTTTAATTTTCACCATTGTGAAGCTTACGCCTTTTTTTACTCTCTGATCGAGGTTCTCGGCATTGAAAAATCTTCGTAAACTAAATCACACGTGTATATGTTGACATTTAAGAGATATACAGTCAAGAAAATCAAGGGCAATGGTGATATATATGCGGATTAGACACCAAAAAAAAACACACAACAAATGGCTACAATTTAAGAAATGTGTTTAGTGACGGCATCAGATTCCTAATTGATGGAGAAAGGTCTGGTGGCAAGAAAAGCTGCTTCTAGGAGGTTGTCAAGTGTTTTCGCTCGACGATTCCATTCTTGGGTGGTTAGTTTGGCCCTTGTTCCTGTAACTCGAATCCTAACCCGGTATATCCCATTTTAATTTTACACCATTGTTAACCTTACGTCTTTTTTACTCTCTGATCGAGGTTCTCGCCATTGAAAAATCTTCGTAAACTAAATAACACGTGTATATGTTGACATTTAAGAGATATACAGTCAAGAAAATCAAGGGCAATGGTGATATATATGAGGATTAGACACCAAAAAAAAACACACAACAAATGGCTACAATTTAAGGAATGTGTTTAGTGACAGCATCAGATTCCTAATTGAAGGAGAAAGGTCTGGTGGCAAGAAAAGCTGCTTCTCGGAGGTTTTCAAGTGTTTTCGCTCGACGATTCCATTCTTGGGTGGTTGGTTTGGCCCTTGTTCCTGTAACTGGAATCCTAGCCCGGTATATCCCATGTTGACATTTAAGAGATATAAAGTCAAGAAAATCAAGGGCAATGGTGATATATATGCGGATTAGAAACAAAAAAAACACTCAACAAATGGCTACAATTTAAGGAATGTGTTTTGTGACGGCATCAGATTCCTAATTGATGGAGAAAGGTAGGGTGGCAACAAATGCAGCTTCTAGGAGGTTGTCAAGTATTTTCGCTCGACGATTCCATTCTTGGGTGGTTGGTTTGGCCCTTCTTCTTGTAACTCGAATCCTAGCCCGGCATATCCCATTTTAATTTTACACCATTGTGAAGCTTACGTCTTTTTTACTCTCTGATCGAGGTTCTCAGCATTGAAAAATCTTCGTAAACTAAATCATACGTGTATATGTTGACATTTAAGAGATATACAGTCAAGAAAATCATGGGCAATGGTGATATATACGCGGATTAGACACAAAAAAAAAACACTCAACAAATGGCTACAGTTTAAGAAATGTGTTTAGTGATGGCATCAGATTCCTAATTGATGGAGAATGGTCTGGTGGCAAGAAAAGCTGCTTCTAGGAGGTTGTCAAATGTTTTCGTACGACGATTCCATTCTTGGGTGGTTGGTTTGGCCCTTGTTCCTGTAACTCGAATCCTAGCCCGGTATATCCCATTTCAATTTTACACCATTGTGAAGCTTACGCCTTTTTTACTCTCTGATCGAGGTTCTCGGCATTGAAAAATCTTCGTAAACTAAATCACACGTGAATATGTTGACATTTAAGAGATATACAGTCAAGAAAATCAAGGGCAATGGTGATATATATGCGGATTAGACACAAAAAAAACACTTAACAAATGGTTACAATTTAAGGAATGTGTTTAGTGACGGCATCAGATTCCTAATTGATGGAGAAAGGTCTGGTGGCAAGAAAAGCTGCTTCTAGGAGGTTGTCAAGTGTTTTCGCTCGACGATTCCATTCTTGGGTGGTTGGTTTGGCCCTTGTTCCTGTAACTCGAATCTTAGCCGGTATATCCCATTTTAATTTTACACAATTGTTAACCTTACGTCTTTTTTACTCTCTGATCGAGGTTCTCGGCATTGAAAAATCTTCGTAAACTAAATCACACGTGTATATGTTGACATTTAAGAGATATACAGTCTAGAAAATCAAGGGCAATGGTGATATATATGCGGATTAGACAACAAAAAAAACACACAACAAATGGCTACAATTTAATGAATGTGTTTAGTGACGGCATCAAATTCCTAATTGATGGAGAAAGGTCTGGTGGCAAGAAAAGCTGCTTCTCGGAGGTTGTCAAGTGTTTTCGCTCGACGATTCCATTCTTGGGTGGTTGGTTTGGCCATTGTTCCTGTAACTCGAATCCTAGCCTGGTATATCCCATTTTAATTTTACCCCATTGTTAACCTTACGTCTTTTTTACTCTCTGATCGAGGTTCTCGGCATTGAAAAATCTTCGTAAACTAAATCACACGTGTATATGTTGACATTTAAGAGATATACAGTCAAGAAAATCAAGGGCAATGGTGATATATATGCGGATTAGACACCAAAAAAAACACTCAACACATGGATACAATTTAAGGAATGTGTTTAGTGATGGCATCAGATTACTAATTGATGGAGAAAGGTCTGGTGGCAAGAAAAGCTGCTTCTAGGAGGTTGTCAAGTGTTTTCGCTCGACGATTCCATTCTTGGGTGGTTGGTTTGGCCCATGTTCCTGTAACTCGATTCCTAGCCCGGTATATCCCATTTTAATTTTACACCATTGTGAACCTTACGCCTTTTTTACTCTCTGATCGAGGTTCTCGGCATTGAAAAATCTTTGTAAACTAAATCATACGTGTATATGTTGACATTTAGGAGATATACAGTCAAGAAAATCAAGGGCAATGGTGATATATATGCGGATTAGATACCAAAAAAAAATCACTCAACAAATGCCTACAATTTAAGGAATGTGTTTAGTAACGACATCAGATTCCTAATTGATGTAGAACGGTCTGTTGGCAAGAAAAGTTGCTTCTAGGAGGTTGTCAAGTGTTTTCGCTTGACGATTCCATTCTTGGGTGTTTGGTTTGGCCCTTGTTCCTGTAACTCGAATCCTAGCCCGGTATATCCCATTTTAAATGTGTACCTTACGCCTTTTTTACTCTTTGATCGAGGTTCTCGGCATTGGAAAATCTTCGTAAACTAAATCACACGTGTATATGTTGACATTTAAGAGATATATAGTCATGAAAATCAAGGGCAATGGTGATATGTATGCGGATTACACACAAAAAAAACATTCAACAAATGGTTACAATTTAAGGAATGTGTTTAGTGACGGCATCAGATTCCTAATTGATGGAGAAAGGTCTGGTGGCAAAAAAAGCTGGTTCTAGGAGGTTGTCAAGTGTTTTCGCTCGACGATTCCATTCTTGGGTGGCTGGTTTGTCCCTTGTTCCTGTAACTCGAATCCTAGCCCGGTATATATCTCATTTTAATTTTCACCATTATGAAGCTTACGCCTTTTTTTACTCTCTGATCGAGGTTCTCGGAATTGAAAAATCTTCGTAAACTAAATCACACGTGTATATGTTGACATTTAAGAGATATACAGTCAAGAAAATCAAGGGCAAAGGTGATATATATGCGGATTAGACACCAAAAAAAAAAACACACAACAAATGGCTACAATTTAAGGAATGTGTTTAGTGACGGCATCAGATTCCTAATTGATGGAGAAAGGTCTGGTGGCAAAAAAAGCTGGTTCTAGGAGGTTGTCAAGTGTTTTCGCTCGACGATTCCATTCTTGGGTGGCTGGTTTGGCCCTTGTTCCTGTAACTCGAATCCTTGCCCGGTATATCTCATTTTAATTTTCACCATTGTGAAGCTTACGCCTTTTTTTACTCTCTGATCGAGGTTCTCGGCATTGAAAAATCTTCGTAAACTAAATCACACGTGTATATGTTGACATTTAAGAGATATACAGTCAAGAAAATCAAGGGCAATGGTGATATATATGCGGATTAGACACCAAAAAAAACACACAACAAATGGCTACAATTTAAGAAATGTGTTTAGTGACGGCATCAGATTCCTAATTGATGGAGAAAGGTCTGGTGGCAAGAAAAGCTGCTTCTAGGAGGTTGTCAAGTGTTTTCGCTCGACGATTCCATTATTGGGTGGTTGGTTTGGCCCTTGTTCCTGTAACTCGAATCCTAGCCCGGTATATCTCATTTTAATTTCACACCATTGTGAAGCTTACGCCTTTTTTACTCTCTGATCGAGGTTCTCGGCATTGAAAAATCTTCGTAAACTAAATCACACGTGTATATGTTGACATTTAAGAGATATACAGTCAAGAAAATCAAGGGCAATAGTGATATATATGAGGATTAGACACCAAAAAAAAAAACACACAACAAATGGCTACAATTTAAGGAATGTGTTTAGTGACAGCATCAGATTCCTAATTAAAGGAGAAAGGTCTGGTGGCAAGAAAAGCTGCTTCTCGGAGGTTGTCAAGTGTTTTCGCTCGACGATTCCATTCTTGGGTGGTTAGTTTGGCCCTTGTTCCTGTAACTCGAATCCTAGCCCGGTATATCCCATTTTAATTTTACACCATTGTTAACCTTACGTCTTTTTTACTCTCTGATCGAGGTTCTCGGCATTGAAAAATCTTCGTAAACTAAATCACACGTGTATATGTTGACATTTAAGAGATATAAAGTCAAGAAAATCAAGGGCAATGGTGATATATATGCGGATTAGACACAAAAAAAACACTTAACAAATGGCTACAATTTAAGGAATGTGTTTTATGACGGCATCAGATTCCTAATTGATGGAGAAAGGTAGGGTGGCAACAAATGCAGCTTCTAGGAGGTTGTCAAGTATTTTCGCTCGACGATTCCATTCTTGGGTGGTTGGTTTGGCCCTTCTTCTTGTAACTCGAATCCTAGCCCGGCATATCCCATTTTAATTTTACACCATTGTGAAGCTTACGCCTTTTTTACTCTCTGATCGAGGTTCTCAGCATTGAAAAATCTTCGTAAACTAAATCATACGTGTATATGTTGACATTTAAGAGATATACAATCAAGAAAATCAAGGGCAATGGTGATATATATGCGGATTAGACACCAAAAAAAACACTCAACAAATGACTACAGTTTAAGAAATGTGTTTAGGGATGGCATCAGATTCCTAATTGATGGAGAAAGGTCTGGTGGCAAAAAAAGCTGCTTCTAGGAGGTTGTCAAATGTTTTCGTTCGACGATTCCATTCTTGGGTGGTTGGTTTGGCCCTTGTTCCTGTAACTCGAATCCTAGCCCGGTATATCCCATTTCAATTTTACACCATTGTGAAGCTTACGCCTTTTTACTCTCTGATCGAGGTTCTCGGCATTGAAAAATCTTCGTAAACTAAATCACACGTGAATATGTTGACATTTAAGAGATATACAGTCAAGAAAATCAAGGGCAATGGTGATATATATGCGGATTAGACACAAAAAAAAACACTCAACAAATGGTTAAAATTTAAGGAATGTGTTTAGTGACGGCATCAGATTCCTAATTGATGGAGAAAGGTCTGGTGGCAAGAAAAGTTGCTTCTAGGAGGTTGTCAAGTGTTTTCGCTCGACGATTCCATTCTTGGGTGGTTGGTTTGGCCCTTGTTCCTGTAACTCGAATCTTAGCCGGTATATCCCATTTTAATTTTACACAATTGTTAACCTTGCATCTTTTTTACTCTCTGATCGAGGTTCTCGGCATTGAAAAATCTTCGTAAACTAAATCACACGTGTATATGTTGACATTTAAGAGATGTACAGTCAAGAAAATCAAGGGCAATGGTGATATATATGCGGATTAGACACCAAAAAAAAACACACAACAAATGGCTACAATTTAAGGAATGTGTTTAGTGACGGCATCAGATTCCTAATTGATGGAGAAAGGTCTGGTGGCAAGAAAAGCTGCTTCTCGGAGGTTGTCAAGTGTTTTCGCTCGACGATTCCATTCTTGGGTGGTTGGTTTGGCCATTGTTCCTGTAACTCGAATCCTAGCCCGGTATATCTCATTTTAATTTTCACCATTGTGAAGCGTACAGCTTTTTTTACTCTCTGATCGAGGTTCTCGGCATTGAAAAATCTTCGTAAACTAAATCACACGTGTATATGTTGACATTTAAGAGATATACAGTCAAGAAAATCAAGGCCAATGGTGATATATATGCGGATTAGACACCAAAAAAACACTCAACGCATGGATACAATTTAAGGAATGTGTTTAGTGATGGCATCAGATTCCTAATTGATGGAGAAAGGTCTGGTGGCAAGAAAAGCTGCTTCTAGGAGGTTGTCAAGTGTTTTCGCTCGACGATTCCATTCTTGGGTGGTTGGTTTGGCCCTTGTTCCTGTAACTCGATTCCTAGCCCGGTATATCCCATTTTAATTTTACACCATTGTGAACCTTACGCCTTTTTTACTCTCTGATCGAGGTTCTCGGCATTGAAAAATCTTTGTAAACTAAATCATACGTGTTTATGTTGACATTTAGGAGATATACAGTCAAGAAAATCAAGGGCAATGGTGATATATATGCGGATTAGATACCAAAAAAAAATCACTCAACAAATGGCTACAATTTAAGAAATGTGTTTAGTAACGACATCAGATTCCTAATTGATGTAGAAAGGTCTGTTGGCAAGAAAAGCTGCTTCTAGGAGGTTGTCAAGTGTTTTCGCTTGACGATTCCATTCTTGGGTGTTTGGTTTGGCCCTTGTTCCTGTAACTCGAATCCTAGCCCGATATATCCCATTTTAATTTAACACCAATGTGTACCTTACGCCTTTTTTACTCTTTGATCGAGGTTCTCGGCATTGGAAAATCTTCGTAAACTAAATCACACGTGTATATGTTGACATTTAAGAGATATATAGTCAAGAAAATCAAGGGCAATGGTGATATGTATGCGGATTACACACAAAAAAAACATTCAACAAATGGTTACAATTTATGGAATGTGTTTAGTGACGGCATCAGATTCCTAATTGATGGAGAAAGGTCTGGTGGCAAAAAAAGCTGGTTCTAGGAGGTTGTCAAGTGTTTTCGCTCGACGATTCCATTCTTGGGTGGCTGGTTTGGCCCTTGTTCCTGTAACTCGAATCCTAACCCGGTATATCTCATTTTAATTTTCACCATTATGAAGCTTACGCCTTTTTTTACTCTCTGATCGAGGTTCTCGGCATTGAAAAATCTTCGTAAACTAAATCACACGTGTATATGTTGACATTTAAGAGATATACAGTCAATAAAATCAAGGGCAATGGTGATATATATGAGGATTAGACACCAAAAAAAAAACACACAACAAATGGCTACAATTTAAGGAATGTGTTTAGTGACAGCATCAGATTCCTAATTGAAGGAGAAAGGTCTGGTGGCAAGAAAAGCTGCTTCTCGGAGGTTGTCAAGTGTTTTCGCTCGACGATTCCATTCTTGGGTGGTTAGTTTGGCCCTTGTTCCTGTAACTCGAATCTTAGCCCGGTATATCCCATTTTAATTTTACACCATTGTTAACCTTACGTCTTTTTTACTCTCTGATCGAGGTTCTCGGCATTGAAAAATCTTCGTAAACTAAATCACACGTGTATATGTTGACATTTAAGAGATATAAAGTCAAGAAAATCAAGGGCAATGGTGATATATATGCGGATTAGACACAAAAAAAACACTCAACAAATGGCTACAATTTAAGGAATGTGTTTTGTGACGGCATCAGATTCCTAATTGATGGAGAAAGGTAGGGTGGCAACAAATGCAGCTTCTAGGAGGTTGTCAAGTATTTTCGCTCGACGATTCCATTCTTGGGTGGTTGGTTTGGCCCTTCTTCTTGTAACTCGAATCCTAGCCCGGCATATCCCATTTTAATTTTACACCATTGTGAAGCTTACGCCTTTTTTACTCTCTGATCGAGGTTCTCAGCATTGAAAAATCTTCGTAAACTAAATCATACGTGTATATGTTGACATTTAAGAGATATACAGTCAAGAAAATCAAGGGCAATGGTGATATATATGCGGATTAGACACCAAAAAAAACACTCAACAAATGACTACAGTTTAAGAAATGTGTTTAGTGATGGCATCAGATTCCTAATTGATGGGGAAAGGTCTGGTGGCAAAAAAAGCTGCTTCTAGGAGGTTGTCAAATGTTTTCGTTCGACGATTCCATTCTTGGGTGGTTGGTTTGGCCCTTGTTCCTGTAACTCGAATCCTAGCCCGGTATATCCCATTTCAATTTTACACCATTGTGAAGCTTACGCCTTTTTACTCTCTGATCGAGGTTCTCGGCATTGAAAAATCTTCGTAAACTAAATCACACGTGAATATGTTGACATTTAAGAGATATACAGTCAAGAAAATCAAGGGCAATGGTGATATATATGCGGATTAGACACAAAAAAAAACACTCAATAAATGGTTAAAATTTAAGGAATGTGTTTAGTGACGGCATCAGATTCCTAATTGATGGAGAAAGGTCTGGTGGCAAGAAAAGCTGCTTCTAGGAGGTTGTCAAGTGTTTTCGCTCGACGATTCCATTCTTGGGTGGTTGGTTTGGCCCTTGTTCCTGTAACTCGAATCTTAGCCGGTATATCCCATTTTAATTTTACACAATTGTTAACCTTACGTCTTTTTTACTCTCTGATCGAGGTTCTCGGCATTGAAAAATCTTCGTAAACTAAATCACACGTGTATATGTTGACATTTAAGAGATATACAGTCAAGAAAATCAAGGGCAATGGTGATATATATGCGGATTAGACACCAAAAAAAAACACACAACAAATGGCTACAATTTAAGGAATGTGTTTAGTGACGGCATCAGATTCCTAATTGATGGAGAAAGGTCTGGTGGCAAGAAAAGCTGCTTCTCGGAGGTTGTCAAGTGTTTTCGCTCGACGATTCCATTCTTGGGTGGTTGGTTTGGCCATTGTTCCTGTAACTCGAATCCTAGCCTGTTATATCGCATTTTAATTTTACACCATTGTTAACCTTACGTCTTTTTTACTCTCTGATCGAGGTTCTCGGCATTGAAAAATCTTCGTAAACTAAATCACACGTGTATACCTGACATTTAAGAGATATACAGTCAAGAAAATCAAGGCCAATGGTGATATATATGCGGATTAGACACCAAAAAAACACTCAACACATGGATACAATTTAAGGAATGTGTTTAGTGATGGCATCAGATTCCTAATTGATGGAGAAAGGTCTGGTGGCAAGAAAAGCTGCTTCTAGGAGGTTGTCAAGTGTTTTCGCTCGACGATTCCATTCTTGGGTGGTTGGTTTGGCCCTTGTTCCTGTAACTCGATTCCTAGCCCGGTATATCCCATTTTAATTTTACACCATTGTGAACCTTACGCCTTTTTTACTCTCTGATCGAGGTTCTCGGCATTGAAAAATCTTTGTAAACTAAATCATACGTGTATATGTTGACATTTAGGAGATATACAGTCAAGAAAATCAAGGGCAATGGTGATATATATGCGGATTAGATACCAAAAAAAAATCACTCAACAAATGGCTACAATTTAAGAAATGTGTTTAGTAACGACATCAGATTCCTAATTGATGTAGAAAGGTCTGTTGGCAAGAAAAGCTGCTTCTAGGAGGTTGTCAAGTGTTTTCGCTTGACGATTCCATTCTTGGGTGTTTGGTTTGGCCCTTGTTCCTGTAACTCGAATCCTAGCCCGATATATCCCATTTTAATTTAACACCAATGTGTACCTTACGCCTTTTTTACTCTTTGATCGAGGTTCTCGGCATTGGAAAATCTTCGTAAACTAAATCACACGTGTATATGTTGACATTTAAGAGATATATAGTCAAGAAAATCAAGGGCAATGGTGATATGTATGCGGATCACACACAAAAAAAACATTCAACAAATGGTTACAATTTATGGAATGTGTTTAGTGACGGCATCAGATTCCTAATTGATGGAGAAAGGTCTGGTGGCAAAAAAAGCTGGTTCTAGGAGGTTGTCAAGTGTTTTCGCTCGACGATTCCATTCTTGGGTGGCTGGTTTGGCCCTTGTTCCTGTAACTCGAATCCTAGCCCGGTATATCTCATTTTAATTTTCACCATTATGAAGCTTACGCCTTTTTTTACTCTCTGATCGAGGTTCTCGGCATTGAAAAATCTTCGTAAACTAAATCACACGTGTATATGTTGACATTTAAGAGATATACAGTCAAGAAAATCAAGGGCAATGGTGATATATATGAGGATTAGACACCAAAAAAAAAACACACAACAAATGGCTACAATTTAAGGAATGTGTTTAGTGACAGCATCAGATTCCTAATTGAAAGAGAAAGGTCTGGTGGCAAGAAAAGCTGCTTCTCGGAGGTTGTCAAGTGTTTTCGCTCGACGATTCCATTCTTGGGTGGTTAGTTTGGCCCTTGTTCCTGTAACTCGAATCCTAGCCCGGTATATCCCATTTTAATTTTACACCATTGTTAACCTTACGTCTTTTTTACTCTCTGATCGAGGTTCTCGGCATTGAAAAATCTTCGTAAACTAAATCACACGTGTATATGTTGACATTTAAGAGATATAAAGTCAAGAAAATCAAGGGCAATGGTGATATATATGCGGATTAGACACAAAAAAACACTCAACAAATGGCTACAATTTAAGGAATGTGTTTTGTGATGGCATCAGATTCCTAATTGATGGAGAAAGGTAGGGTGGCAACAAATGCAGCTTCTAGGAGGTTGTCAAGTGTTTTCGCTTGACGATTCCATTCTTGGGTGTTTGGTTTGGCCCTTGTTCCTGTAACTCGAATCCTAGCCCGATATATCCCATTTTAATTTAACACCAATGTGTACCTTACGCCTTTTTTACTCTTTGATCGAGGTTCTCGGCATTGGAAAATCTTCGTAAACTAAATCACACGTGTATATGTTGACATTTAAGAGATATATAGTCAAGAAAATCAAGGGCAATGGTGATATGTATGCGGATTACACACAAAAAAAACATTCAACAAATGGTTACAATTTATGGAATGTGTTTAGTGACGGCATCAGATTCCTAATTGATGGAGAAAGGTCTGGTGGCAAAAAAAGCTGGTTCTAGGAGGTTGTCAAGTGTTTTCGCTCGACGATTCCATTCTTGGGTGGCTGGTTTGGCCCTTGTTCCTGTAACTCGAATCCTAGCCCGGTATATCTCATTTTAATTTTCACCATTATGAAGCTTACGCCTTTTTTTACTCTCTGATCGAGGTTCTCGGCATTGAAAAATCTTCGTAAACTAAATCACACGTGTATATGTTGACATTTAAGAGATATACAGTCAAGAAAATCAAGGGCAATGGTGATATATATGAGGATTAGACACCAAAAAAAAAACACACAACAAATGGCTACAATTTAAGGAATGTGTTTAGTGACAGCATCAGATTCCTAATTGAAAGAGAAAGGTCTGGTGGCAAGAAAAGCTGCTTCTCGGAGGTTGTCAAGTGTTTTCGCTCGACGATTCCATTCTTGGGTGGTTAGTTTGGCCCTTGTTCCTGTAACTCGAATCCTAGCCCGGTATATCCCATTTTAATTTTACACCATTGTTAACCTTACGTCTTTTTTACTCTCTGATCGAGGTTCTCGGCATTGAAAAAACTTCGTAAACTAAATCACACGTGTATATGTTGACATTTAAGAGATATAAAGTCAAGAAAATCAAGGGCAATGGTGATATATATGCGGATTAGACACAAAAAAACACTCAACAAATGGCTACAATTTAAGGAATGTGTTTTGTGACGGCATCAGATTCCTAATTGATGGAGAAAGGTAGGGTGGCAACAAATGCAGCTTCTAGGAGGTTGTCAAGTATTTTCGCTCGACGATTCCATTCTTGGGTGGTTGGTTTGGCCCTTCTTCTTGTAACTCGAATCCTAGCCCGGCATATCCCATTTTAATTTTACACCATTGTGAAGCTTACGCCTTTTTTACTCTCTGATCGAGGTTCTCAGCATTGAAAAATCTTCGTAAACTAAATCATACGTGTATATGTTGACATTTAAGAGATATACAGTCAAGAAAATCAAGGGCAATGGTGATATATATGCGGATTAGACACCAAAAAAAACACTCAACAAATGACTACAGTTTAAGAAATGTGTTTAGTGATGGCATCAGATTCCTAATTGATGGAGAAAGGTCTGGTGGCAAAAAAAGCTGCTTCTAGGAGGTTGTCAAATGTTTTCGTTCGACGATTCCATTCTTGGGTGGTTGGTTTGGCCCTTGTTCCTGTAACTCGAATCCTAGCCCGGTATATCCCATTTCAATTTTACACCATTGTGAAGCTTACGCCTTTTTACTCTCTGATCGAGGTTCTCGGCATTGAAAAATCTTCGTAAACTAAATCACACGTGAATATGTTGACATTTAAGAGATATACAGTCAAGAAAATCAAGGGCAATGGTGATATATATGCGGATTAGACACAAAAAAAAAAACACTCAACAAATGGTTAAAATTTAAGGAATGTGTTTAGTGACGGCATCAGATTCCTAATTGATGGAGAAAGGTCTGGTGGCAAGAAAAGCTGCTTCTAGGAGGTTGTCAAGTGTTTTCGCTCGACGATTCCATTCTTGGGTGGTTGGTTTGGCCCTTGTTCCTGTAACTCCAATCTTAGCCGGTATATCCCATTTTAATTTTACACAATTGTTAACCTTACGTCTTTTTTACTCTCTGATCGAGGTTCTCGGCATTGAAAAATCTTCGTAAACTAAATCACACGTGTATATGTTGACATTTAAGAGATATACAGTCAAGAAAATCAAGGGCAATGGTGATATATATGCGGATTAGACACCAAAAAAAAACACACAACAAATGGCTACAATTTAAGGAATGTGTTTAGTGACGGAATCAGATTCCTAATTGATGGAGAAAGGTCTGGTGGCAAGAAAAGCTGCTTCTCGGAGGTTGTCAAGTGTTTTCGCTCGACGATTCCATTCTTGGGTGGTTGGTTTGGCCATTGTTCCTGTAACTCGAATCCTAGCCTGTTATATCCCATTTTAATTTTACACCATTGTTAACCTTACGTCTTTTTTACTCTCTGATCGAGGTTCTCGGCAATGAAAAATCTTCGTAAACTAAATCACACGTGTATATGTTGACATTTAAGAGATATACAGTCAAGAAAATCAAGGCCAATGGTGATATATATGCGGATTAGACACCAAAAAAACACTCAACACATGGATACAATTTAAGGAATGTGTTTAGTGATGGCATCAGATTCCTAATTGATGGAGAAAGGTCTGGTGGCAAGAAAAGCTGCTTCTAGGAGGTTGTCAAGTGTTTTCGCTCGACGATTCCATTCTTGGGTGGTTGGTTTGGCCCTTGTTCCTGTAACTCGATTCCTAGCCCGGTATATCCCATTTTAATTTTACACCATTGTGAACCTTACGCCTTTTTTACTCTCTGATCGAGGTTCTCGGCATTGAAAAATCTTTGTAAACTAAATCATACGTGTATATGTTGACATTTAGGAGATATACAGTCAAGAAAATCAAGGGCAATGGTGATATATATGCGGATTAGATACCAAAAAAAAATCACTCAACAAATGGCTACAATTTAAGAAATGTGTTTAGTAACGACATCAGATTCCTAATTGATGTAGAAAGGTCTGTTGGCAAGAAAAGCTGCTTCTAGGAGGTTGTCAAGTGTTTTCGCTTGACGATTCCATTCTTGGGTGTTTGGTTTGGCCCTTGTTCCTGTAACTCGAATCCTAGCCCGATATATCCCATTTTAATTTAACACCAATGTGTACCTTACGCCTTTTTTACTCTTTGATCGAGGTTCTCGGCATTGGAAAATCTTCGTAAACTAAATCACACGTGTATATGTTGACATTTAAGAGATATATAGTCAAGAAAATCAAGGGCAATGGTGATATGTATGCGGATTACACACAAAAAAAACATTCAACAAATGGTTACAATTTATGGAATGTGTTTAGTGACGGCATCAGATTCCTAATTGATGGAGAAAGGTCTGGTGGCAAAAAAAGCTGGTTCTAGGAGGTTGTCAAGTGTTTTCGCTCGACGATTCCATTCTTGGGTGGCTGGTTTGGCCCTTGTTCCTGTAACTCGAATCCTAGCCCGGTATATCTCATTTTAATTTTCACCATTATGAAGCCTACGCCTTTTTTTACTCTCTGATCGAGGTTGTCGGCATTGAAAAATCTTCGTAAACTAAATCACACGTGTATATGTTGACATTTATGAGATATACAGTCAAGAAAATCAAGGGCAATGGTGATATATATAAGGATTAGACACCAAAAAAAACACACAACAAATGGCTACAATTTAAGGAATGTGTTTAGTGACGGCCTCAGATTCCTAATTGATGGAGAAAGGTCTGGTGGCATGAAAAGCTGCTTCTAGGAGGTTGTCAAGTGTTTTCGCTCGACGATTCCATTATTGGGTGGTTGGTTTGGCCCTTATTCCTGTAACTCGAATCCTAGCCCGGTATATCTCATTTTAATTTCACACCATTGTGAAGCTTACGCCTTTTTTACTCTCTGATCGAGGTTCTCGGCATTGAAAAATCTTCGTAAACTAAATCACACGTGTATATGTTGACATTTAAGAGATATACAGTCAAGAAAATCAAGGGCAATGGTGATATATATACGGATTAGACACCAAAAAAACCACACAACAAATGGCTACAATTTAAGGAATGTGTTTAGTGACGGCATCAGATTCCTAATTGATGGAGAAAGGTCTGGTGGCAAGAAAAGCTGCTTCTCGGAGGTTGTCAAGTGTTTTCGCTCGACGATTCCATTCTTGGGTGGTTAGTTTGGCCCTTGTTCCTGTAACTCGAATCCTAGCCCGGTATATCCCATTTTAATTTTACACCATTGTTAACCTTACGTCTTTTTTACTCTCTGATCGAGGTTCTCGGCATTGAAAAATCTTCGTAAACTAAATCACACGTGTATATGTTGACATTTAAGAGATATAAAGTCAAGAAAATCAAGGGCAATGGTGATATATATGCGGATTAGACACAAAAAAAACACTCAACAAATGGCTACAATTTAAGGAATGTGTTTAGTAACGACATCAGATTCCTAATTGATGGAGAAATGTAGGGTGGCAACAAATGCAGCTTCTAGGAGGTTGTCAAGTGTTTTCGCTCGACGATTCCATTCTTGGGTGGTTGGTTTGGCCCTTGTTCTTGTAACTCGAATCCTAGCCCAGCATATCCCATTTTAATTTTACACCATTGTGAAGCTTACGCCTTTTTTACTCTCTGATCGAGGTTCTCAGCATTGAAAAATCTTCGTAAACTAAATCATACGTGTATATGTTGACATTTAAGAGATATACAGTCAAGAAAATCAAGGGCAATGGTGATATATTTGCGGATTAGACACCAAAAAAAAAAAAACACTCAACAAATGGCTACAATTTAAGAAATGTGTTTAGTGATGGCATCAGATTCCTAATTGATGGAGAAAGGTCTGGTGGCAAGAAAAGCTGCTTCTAGGAGGTTGTCAAATGTTTTCGTTCGACGATTCCATTCTTGGGTGGTTGGTTTGGCCCTTGTTCCTGTAACTCGAATCCTAGCCCGGTATATCCCATTTCAATTTTACACAATTGTGAAGCCTACGCCTTTTTTACTCTCTGATCGAGGTTCTCGGCATTGAAAAATCTTCGTAAACTAAATCACACGTGAATATGTTGACATTTCAGAGATATACAGTCAAGAAAATCAAGGGCAATGGTGATATATATGCGGATTAGACACAAAAAAAAACACTCAACAAATTGTTACAATTTAAGGAATGTGTTTATTGACGGCATCAGATTCCTAATTGATGGAGAAAGGTCTGGTGGCAAGAAAAGCTGCTTCTAGGAGGTTGTCAAGTGTTTTCGCTCGACGATTCCATTCTTGGGTGGTTGGTTTGGCCCTTGTTCCTGTAACTCGAATCCTAGCCTGGTATATCTCATTTTAATTTTCACCATTGTGAAGCTTACGCCTTTGTTTACTCTCTGATCGAGGTTCTCGGCATTGAGAAATCTTCGTAAACTAAATCACACGTGTATATGTTGACATTTAAGAGATATACAGTGAAGAAAATCAAGGGCAATGGTGATATATATGCGGATTAGACACCAAAAAAAAACACACAACAAATGGCTACAATTTAAGGAATGTGTTTAGTGACGGCATCAGATTCCTAATTGATGGAGAAAGGTCTGGTGGCAAGAAAAGCTGCTTCTAGGAGGTTGTCAAGTGTTTTCGCTCGACGATTCCATTCTTGGGTGGTTGGTTTGGCCCTTGTTCCTGTAACTCGAATCTTAGCCGGTATATCCCATTTTAATTTTACACAATTGTTAACCTTACGTCTTTTTTACTCTCTGATCGAGGTTCTCGGCATTGAAAAATCTTCGTAAACTAAATCACACATGTATATGTTGACATTTAAGAGATATACAGTTAAGAAAATCAAGGGCAATAGTGATATATATGCGGATTAGACACAAAAAAAAACACTCAATAAATGGCTACAATTTAAGGAATGTGTTTAGTGACGGCATCAGATTCCTAATTGATGGAGAAAGGTCTGGTGGCAAGAAAAGCAGCTTCTAGGAGGTTGTCAAGTGTTTTCGCTCGACGATTCCATTCTTGGGTGGTTGGTTTGGCCCTTTGTTCGTTTAACTCGAATCCTAGCCCGGTATATCCCATTTTAATTTTACACCATTGTGAAGCTTACGCCTTTTTTACTCTCTTATCGAGGTTCTCAGCATTGAAAAATCTTTGTAAACTAAATTATAGGTGTATATGTTGACATTTAAGAGATATACAGTCAAGAAAATCAAGGGGAATGGTGATATATATGCGGATTAGACATAAAAAAAACACTCAACAAATGAATACAATTTTAGGAATGTGTTTAGTGATGACATCAGATTCCTAATTGATGGAGAAAGGTCTGGTGGCAAGAAAAGCTACTTCTAGGAGGTTGTCAAGTGTTTTCGCTAGACGATTCCATTCTTGGGTGGTTGGTTTGGACCTTGTTCCTGTAACTCGAATCCTAGCCCTGTATATCCCATTTTAATTTTACACCATTTTGAACCTTACGCCTTTTTTACTCTCTGATCGTGGTTCTCGGCATTGGAAAATCTTCGTAAACTAAATCACACGTGTATATGTTGACATTTAAGAGATATACAGTCAAGAAAATAAAGGGCAATGGTGATATATATGCGGATTAGACACCAAAAAAAACACTCAACAAATGGCTACAATTTAAGAAATGTGTTTAGTAACGGCATCAGATTCCTAATTGATGGAGAAAGGTCTGGTGGCAAGAAAAGCTACTTCTAGGAGGTTGTCAAGTGTTTTCGCTAGACGATTCCATTCTTGGGTGGTTGGTTTGGACCTTGTTCCTGTAACTCGAATCCTAGCACGGTATATCTCATTTTAATTTTACACCATTGTTAACCTTACGCCTTTTTTACTCTCTGATCCAGGTTCTTGGCATTGAAAAATTTTCGTAAACTAAATCACACGTGTATATGTTGATATTTAAGAGATATACAGTCAAGAAAATTAAGGGCAATGGTGATATATATGCGGATTAGACACAAAAAAAAAACACTCAACAAATGGCTACAATTTAAGGAATGTGTTTAGTGACGGCAACAGATTCCTAATTGATGGAGAAAGGTCTGGTGGCAAAAAAAGCAGCTTCTAGGAGGTTGTCAAGTGTTTTCGCTCGACGATTCCATTCTTGGGGGGTTGGTTTGGCCCTTGTTCCTGTAACTCGAATCCTAGCCCGGTATATCCCATTTTAATTTTACACCATTGTAACCTTACGCCTTTTTTACTCTCTCATCGAGGTTCTCGGCATAGAAAAATCTGTGTAAACTAAATCACACGTGTATATGTTGACATTTAAGAGATATACCGTCAAGAAAATCAAGGGCAATGGTGATATATATATGCGGATTAGACACAAAAAAAACACTCAACAAATTGTTACAATTTAAGGAATGTGTTTAGTGACGGCATCAGATTCCTAATTGATGGAGAAAGGTCTGGTGGCAAGAAAAGCTGCTTCTAGGAGGTTGTCAAGTGTTTTCGCTCGACGATTCCATTCTTGGGTGGTTGGTTTGGCCCTTGTTCATGTAACTCGAATCCTAGCCCGGTATATCTCATTTTAATTTTCACCATTGTGAAGCTTACGCCTTTGTTTACTCTCTGATCGAGGTTCTCGGCATTGAGAAATCTTCGTAAACTAAATCACACGTGTATATGTTGACATTTAAGAGATATACAGTGAAGAAAATCAAGGGCAATGGTGATATATATGCGGATTAGACACCAAAAAAAACACACAACAAATGGCTACAATTTAAGGAATGTGTTTAGTGACGGCATCAGATTCCTAATTGATGGAGAAAGGTCTGGTGGCAAGAAAAGCTGCTTCTAGGTGGTTGTCAAGTGTTTTCGCTCGACGATTCCATTCTTGGGTGGTTGGTTTGGCCCTTGTTCCTGTAACTCGAATCTTAGCCGGTATATCCCATTTTAATTTTACACAATTGTTAACCTTACGTCTTTTTTACTCTCTGATCGAGGTTCTCGGCATTGAAAAATCTTCGTAAACTAAATCACACATGTATATGTTGACATTTAAGAGATATACAGTCAAGTAAATCAAGGGCAATGGTGATATATATGCGGATTAGACACAAAAAAAAAACACTCAAGAAATGGCTACAATTTAAGGAATGTGTTTAGTGACGGCATCAGATTCCTAATTGATGGAGAAAGGTCTGGTGGCGAGAAAAGCAGCTTCTAGGAGGTTGGCAAGTGTTTTCGCTCGACGATTCCATTCTTGGGTGGTTGGTTTGGCCCTTTGTTCGTTTAACTCGAATCCTAGCCCGGTATATCCCATTTTAATTTTACACCATTGTGAAGCTTACGCCTTTTTTACTCTCTTATCGAGGTTCTCAGCATTGAAAAATCTTTGTAAACTAAATTATAAGTGTATATGTTGACATTTAAGAGATATACAGTCAAGAAAATCAAGGGCAATGGTGATATATATGCGGATTAGACACCAAAAAAAACACTCAACAAATGAATACAATTTTAGGAATGTGTTTAGTGATGGCATCAGATTCCTAATTGATGGAGAAAGGTCTGGTGGCAAGAAAAGCTGCTTCTAGGAGGTTGTCAAGTGTTTTCGCTTGACGATTCCATTCTTGGGTGTTTGGTTTGGCCCTTGTTCCTGTAACTCGAATCCTAACCCTGTATATCCCATTTTAATTTTACACCATTTTGTACCTTACGCCTTTTTTACTCTCTGATCGAGGTTCTCGGCATTGGAAAATCTTCGTAAACTAAATCACATGTGTATATGTTGACATTTAAGAGATATACAATCAAGAAAATCAAGGGCAATGGTGATATATATGCGGATTAGACACCAAAAAAAACACTCAACAAATGGCTACAATTTAAGAAATGTGTTTAGTAACGGCATCAGATTCCTAATTGATGGAGAAAGGTCTGGTGGCAAGAAAAGCTACTTCTAGGAGGTTGTCAAGTGTTTTCGCTAGACGATTCCATTCTTGGGTGGTTGGTTTGGACCTTGTTCCTGTAACTCGAATCCTAGCACGGTATATCCCATTTTAATTTTACACCATTGTTAACCATACGCCTTTTTTACTCTCTGATCGAGGTTCTTGGCATTGAAAAATTTTCGTAAACTAAATCACACGTGTATATGTTGATATTCAAGAGATATACAGTCAAGAAAATTAAGGGCAATGGTGATATATATGCGGATTAGACACAAAAAAAAACACTCAACAAATGGCTACAATTTAAGGAATGTGTTTAGTGACGGCAACAGATTCCTAATTGATGGAGAAAGGTCTGGTGGCAAAAAAAGCAGCTTCTAGGAGGTTGTCAAGTGTTTCCGCTCGACGATTCCATTCTTGGGGGTTGGTTTGGCCCTTGTTCCTGTAATTCGAATCCTAGCCCGGTATATCCCATTTTAATTTTACACCATTGTAACCTTACGCCTTTTTTACTCTCTCATCGAGGTTCTCGGCATAGAAAAATCTGTGTAAACTAAATCACACGTGTATATGTTGACATTTAAGAGATATACCGTCAAGAAAATCAAGGGCAATGGTGATATATATGCGGATTAGATACCAAAAAAAACACTCAACAAATGGCTACGATTTAAGAAATGTGTTTAGTGAAGGTATCAGATTCCTAATTGATGGAGAAAGGTCTGGTGGCAAGAAAAGCTGCTTCTAGGAGGTTGTCAAATGTTTTCGCTCGACGATTCCATTCTTGGGTGGTTGGTTTGGCCCTTGTTCCTTTAACTCGAATCCTAGCCCGGTATATCCCATTTTCATTTTACACCATTGTGAAGCTTACGCCTTTTTACTCTCTGATCGAGGTTCTCGGCATTGAAAAATGTTCGTAATCTAAATCACACGTGTATTTGTTGACATTTAAGAGATATACAGTCAAGAAAATAAAGGGCAATGGTGATATATATGCGGATTAGACACCAAAAAAAACACTAAACAAATGGTTACAATTTAAGGAATGTGTTTAGTGATGGCATCAGATTCCTAATTGATGGAGAAAGGTCTGGTGGTATGAAAAGCTGCTTCTAGGTGGTTGTCAAGTGTTTTCGCTCGAGGATTCCATTCTTGGGTGGTTGGTTTGGTCCTTGTTCCTGTAACTCGAATCCTAGCCCAGTATATCCCATTTTAATTTACACCATTGTGAACCTTACGCATTTTTTACTCTCTGATCGAGGTTTTCGGCAATGAAAAATCTTCGTAAACTAAATCACACGTGTATATGTTGACATTTAATAGATATACAGTCTAGAAAATCAGGGGCAATGGTGATATATATGCGGATTAGACACAAAAAAAACACTCAACAAATGGCTACAATTTAAGGAATGTGTTTAGTGACGGCATCAGATTCCTAATTGATGGAGAAAGGTCTGGTGGCAAGAAAAGCTGCTTCTAGGAGGTTGTCAAGTGTTTTCACTCGACGATTCAATTCTTGGGTGGTTGGTTTAGCCCTTGTTCCTGTAACTCGAATCCTAGCGCGGTATATCCCATTTTAATTTTACACCATTGTGAACCTTACGCCTATTTTACTCTTTGATCGAGGTTCTCGGCATTGAAAAATCTGCGTAAACGAAATCGCATGTGTATACGTTGACATTTAAGAGATATGCAAACAAGAAAATCAAGGGCAATGGTGATATATATGCGGATTAGACACCAAAAAAAACACTCAACAAATGGCTACAATTTAAGGAATGTGTTTAGTGACGGCATCAGATTTCTAACTGATGGATAAAGGTCTGGTGGCAAGAAAAGCTGCTTCTAGGAGGTTGTCAAGTGTTTTCGCTCGACGATTCCATTCTTGGGTGGTTGGTTTGGCCCTTGTTCCTGTAACTCGAAACCTAGCCCGGTATATCCCATTTTAATTTTACACCGTTGTCAACCTTACACCTTTTTTACTCTCTGATCGAGGTTGTCGGCATTGAAAAATCTTCGTAAACTAAATCACACGTGTATATGTTGATATTTAAGAGATATAAAGTCAAGAAAATCAAGGGCAATGGTGATATATATGTGGATTAGAAACCAAAAAAACAATCAACAAATGGCTACAATTTAAGGAATATGTTTAGTGACGGCATCAGATTCCTAATTGATGGAGAAAGGTCTGGTGGCAAGAAAAGCAGCTTCTAGGAGGTTGTCAAGTGTTTTCACTCGACGATTCCATTCTTGGGTGGTTGGTTTGGCCCTTGTTCCTGTAACTCGAATCCTAGCCCGGTATATCCCATTTTAATTTTACACCGTTGTCAACCTTACACCTTTTTTACTCTCTGATCGAGGTTGTCGGCATTGAAAAATCTTCGTAAACTAAATCACACGTGTATATGTTGATATTTAAGAGATATAAAGTCAAGAAAATCAAGGGCAATGGTGATATATATGCGGATTAGATACCAAAAAAAAACACTCAACAAATGGCTACGATTTAAGAAATGTGTTTAGTGAAGGTATCAGATTCCTAATTGATGGAGAAAGGTCTGGTGGCAAGAAAAGCTGCTTCTAGGAGGTTGTCAAATGTTTTCGCTCGACGATTCCATTCTTGGGTGGTTGGTTTGGCCCTTGTTCCTTTAACTCGAATCCTAGCCCGGTATATCCCATTTTAATTTTACACCATTGTGAAGCTTACGCCTTTTTTACTCTCTGATCGAGGTTCTCGGCATTAAAAAATCTTCGTAATCTAAATCACACATGTATTTGTTGACATTTAAGAGATATACAGTCAAGAAAATAAAGGGCAATGGTGATATATATGCGGATTAGACACCAAAAAAAACACTCAACAAATGGTTACAATTGAAGGAATGTGTTTAGTGATGGCATCAGATTCCTAATTGATGGAGAAAGGTCTGGTGGTATGAAAAGCTGCTTCTAGGAGGTTGTCAAGTGTTTTCGCTCGAGGATTCCATTCTTGGGTGGTTGGTTTGGTCCTTGTTCCTGTAACTCGAATCCTAGCCCGGTATATCCCATTTTAATTTACACCATTGTGAACCTTACGCATTTTTTACTCTCTGATCGAGGTTTTCGGCAATGAAAAATCTTCGTAAACTAAATCACACGTGTATATGTTGACATTTAATAGATATACAGTCTAGAAAATCAGGGGCAATGGTGATATATATGCGGATTAGACACAAAAAAAACACTCAACAAATGGCTACAATTTAAGGAATGTGTTTAGTGACGGCATCAGATTCCTAATTGATGGAGAAAGGTCTGGTGGCAAGAAAAGCTGCTTCTAGGAGGTTGTCAAGTGTTTTCACTCGACGATTCAATTCTTGGGTGGTTGGTTTAGCCCTTGTTCCTGTAACTCGAATCCTAGTGCGGTATATCCCATTTTAATTTTACACCATTGTGAACCTTACGCCTTTTTTACTCTCTGATCGAGGTTCTTGCCATTGAAAAATCTTTCTAAACTAAATCACACGTGTATATATTGACATTTAAAAGATATACAGTCAAGAAAATCAAGGGCAATGGTGATATATATGCGGCTTAGATACCAAAAAAAACACTCAACAAATGGCTACAATTTATGGAATGTGTTTAGTGACGGCATCAGATTCCTAATTAATGGAGAAAGGTCTGGTGGCAAGAAAAGCTGCTTCTAGAAGGTTGTCAAGTGTTTTCGCTCGACGATTCCTTTCTTGGGTGGTTGGTTTGGCCCTTGTTCCTGTAACTCGAATCCTAGCCCGGTATATCCCATTTTAATTTTACACCATTGTAAACCTTACGCCTTTTTTACTCTCTGGTCGAGGTTCTCGGCATTGAAAAATCTTTGTAAACTAAATCACACGTGTATATGTTGACATTTAAGAGATATACAGTCAAGAAAATCAAGGGCACTGGTGATATATATGCGGATTAGACACCAAAAAAAAAACACTCAACAAATGGCTACAATTTAAGGAATGTGTTTAGAGACGGCATCAGATTCCTAATTGATGGAGAAAGGTCTGGTGGCAAGAAAAGCTGCTTCTAGGAGGTTGTCAAGTGTTTTCACTCGGCGATTCAATTCTTGGGTGGTTGGTTTAGCCCTTGTTCCTGTAACTCGAATCCTAGCGCGGTATATCCCATTTTAATTTTACAGCATTGTGAACCTTACGCCTTTTTTACTCTCTGATCGAGGTTCTTGCCATTGAAAAATCTTTCTAAACTAAATCACACGTGTATATATTGACATTTAAAAGATATACAGTCAAGAAAATCAAGGGCAATGGTGATATATATGCGGCTTAGACACCAAAAAAAAACACTCAACAAATGGCTACAATTTATGGAATGTGTTTAGTGACGGCATCAGATTCCTAATTAATGGAGAAAGGTCTGGTGGCAAGAAAAGTTGCTTCTAGAAGGTTGTCAAGTGTTTTCGCTCGACGCTTCCTTTCTTGGGTGGTTGGTTTGGCCCTTGTTCCTGTAACTCGAATCCTAGCCCGGTATATCCCATTTTAATTTTACACCATTGTAAACCTTACGCCTTTTTTACTCTCTGGTCGAGGTTCTCGGCATTGAAAAATCTTTGTAAACTAAATCACACGTGTATATGTTGACATTTAAGAGATATACAGTCAAGAAAATCAAGGGCACTGGTGATATATATGCGGATTAGACACCAAAAAAAACACCCAACAAATGGCTACAATTTAAGGAATGTGTTTAGAGACGGCATCAGATTCCTAATTGATGGAGAAAGGTCTGGTGGTATGAAAAGCTGCTTCTAGGAGGTTGTCAAGTGTTTTCGCTCGAGGATTCCATTCTTGGGTGGTTGGTTTGGTCCTTGTTCCTGTAACTCGAATCCTAGCCCGGTATATCCCATTTTAATTTACACCATTGTGAACCTTACGCATTTTTTACTCTCTGATCGAGGTTTTCGGCAATGAAAAATCTTCGTAAACTAAATCACACGTGTATATGTTGACATTTAATAGATATACAGTCTAGAAAATCAGGGGCAATGGTGATATATATGCGGATTAGACACAAAAAAAACACTCAACAAATGGCTACAATTTAAGGAATGTGTTTAGTGACGGCATCAGATTCCTAATTGATGGAGAAAGGTCTGGTGGCAAGAAAAGCTGCTTCTAGGAGGTTGTCAAGTGTTTTCACTCGACGATTCAATTCTTGGGTGGTTGGTTTAGCCCTTGTTCCTGTAACTCGAATCCTAGCGCGGTATATCCCATTTTAATTTTACACCATTGTGAACCTTACGCCTATTTTACTCTTTGATCGAGGTTCTCGGCATTGAAAACTCTGCGTAAACGAAATCGCATGTGTATACGTTGACATTTAAGAGATATGCAAACAAGAAAATCAAGGGCAATGGTGATATATATGCGGATTAGACACCAAAAAAAAACACTCAACAAATGGCTACAATTTAAGGAATGTGTTTAGTGACGGCATCAGATTCCTAACTGATGGATAAAGGTCTGGTGGCAAGAAAAGCTGCTTCTAGGAGGTTGTCAAGTGTTTTCGCTCGACGATTCCATTCTTGGGTGGTTGGTTTGGCCCTTGTTCCTGTAACTCGAAACCTAGCCCGGTATATCCCATTTTAATTTTACACCGTTGTCAACCTTACACCTTTTTTACTCTCTGATCGAGGTTGTCGGCATTGAAAAATCTTCGTAAACTAAATCACACGTGTATATGTTGATATTTAAGAGATATAAAGTCAAGAAAATCAAGGGCAATGGTGATATATATGTGGATTAGAAACCAAAAAAAACAATCAACAAATGGCTACAATTTAAGGAATATGTTTAGTGACGGCATCAGATTCCTAATTGATGGAGAAAGGTCTGGTGGCAAGAAAAGCAGCTTCTAGGAGGTTGTCAAGTGTTTTCACTCGACGATTCCATTCTTGGGTGGTTGGTTTGGCCCTTGTTCCTGTAACTCGAATCCTAGCCCGGTATATCCCATTTTAATTTTACACCGTTGTCAACCTTACACCTTTTTTACTCTCTGATCGAGGTTGTCGGCATTGAAAAATCTTCGTAAACTAAATCACACGTGTATATGTTGATATTTAAGAGATATAAAGTCAAGAAAATCAAGGGCAATGGTGATATATATGCGGATTAGATACAAAAAAAAAAACACTCAACAAATGGCTACGATTTAAGAAATGTGTTTAGTGAAGGTATCAGATTCCTAATTGATGGAGAAAGGTCTGGTGGCAAGAAAAGCTGCTTGTAGGAGGTTGTTAAATGTTTTCGCTCGACGATTCCATTCTTGGGTGGTTGGTTTGGCCCTTGTTCCTTTAACTCGAATCCTAGCCCGGTATATCCCATTTTAATTTTACACCATTGTGAAGCTTACGCCTTTTTTACTCTCTGATCGAGGTTCTCGGCATTAAAAAATCTTCGTAATCTAAATCACACATGTATTTGTTGACATTTAAGAGATATACAGTCAAGAAAATAAAGGGCAATGGTGATATATATGCGGATTAGACACCAAAAAAAACACTCAACAAATGGTTACAATTTAAGGAATGTGTTTAGTGATGGCATCAGATTCCTAATTGATGGAGAAAGGTCTGGTGGTATGAAAAGCTGCTTCTAGGAGGTTGTCAAGTGTTTTCGCTCGAGGATTCCATTCTTGGGTGGTTGGTTTGGTCCTTGTTCCTGTAACTCGAATCCTAGCCCGGTATATCCCATTTTAATTTACACCATTGTGAACCTTACGCATTTTTTACTCTCTGATCGAGGTTTTCGGCAATGAAAAATCTTCGTAAACTAAATCACACGTGTATATGTTGACATTTAATAGATATACAGTCTAGAAAATCAGGGGCAATGGTGATATATATGCGGATTAGACACAAAAAAAAACACTCAACAAATGGCTACAATTTAAGGAATGTGTTTAGTGACGGCATCAGATTCCTAATTGATGGAGAAAGGTCTGGTGGCAAGAAAAGCTGCTTCTAGGAGGTTGTCAAGTGTTTTCACTCGACGATTCAATTCTTGGGTGGTTGGTTTAGCCCTTGTTCCTGTAACTCGAATCCTAGTGCGGTATATCCCATTTTAATTTTACACCATTGTGAACCTTACGCCTTTTTTACTCTCTGATCGAGGTTCTTGCCATTGAAAAATCTTTCTAAACTAAATCACACGTGTATATATTGACATTTAAAAGATATACAGTCAAGAAAATCAAGGGCAATGGTGATATATATGCGGCTTAGACACCAAAAAAAACACTCAACAAATGGCTACAATTTATGGAATGTGTTTAGTGACGGCATCAGATTCCTAATTAATGGAGAAAGGTCTGGTGGCAAGAAAAGCTGCTTCTAGAAGGTTGTCAAGTGTTTTCGCTCGACGATTCCTTTCTTGGGTGGTTGGTTTGGCCCTTGTTCCTGTAACTCGAATCCTAGCCCGGTATATCCTATTTTAATTTTACACCATTGTAAACCTTACGCCTTTTTTACTCTCTGGTCGAGGTTCTCGGCATTGAAAAATCTTTGTAAACTAAATCACACGTGTATATGTTGACATTTAAGAGATATACAGTCAAGAAAATCAAGGGCACTGGTGATATATATGCGGATTAGACACCAAAAAAAAAAAACACTCAACAAATGGCTACAATTTAAGGAATGTGTTTAGAGACGGCATCAGATTCCTAATTGATGGAGAAAGGTCTGGTGGCAAGAAAAGCTGCTTCTAGGAGGTTGTCAAGTGTTTTCACTCGACGATTCAATTCTTGGGTGGTTGGTTTAGCCCTTGTTCCTGTAACTCGAATCCTAGCGCGGTATATCCCATTTTAATTTTACAGCATTGTGAACCTTACGCCTTTTTTACTCTCTGTTCGAGGTTCTTGCCATTGAAAAATCTTTCTAAACTAAATCACACGTGTATATATTGACATTTAAAAGATATACAGTCAAGAAAATCAAGGGCAATGGTGATATATATGCGGCTTAGACACCAAAAAAAACACTCAACAAATGGCTACAATTTATGGAATGTGTTTAGTGACGGCATCAGATTCCTAATTAATGGAGAAAGGTCTGGTGGCAAGAAAAGCTGCTTCTAGAAGGTTGTCAAGTGTTTTCGCTCGACGCTTCCTTTCTTGGGTGGTTGGTTTGGCCCTTGTTCCTGTAACTCGAATCCTAGCCCGGTATATCCCATTTTAATTTTACACCATTGTAAACCTTACGCCTTTTTTACTCTCTGGTCGAGGTTCTCGGCATTGAAAAATCTTTGTAAACTAAATCACACGTGTATATGTTGACATTTAAGAGATATACAGTCAAGAAAATCAAGGGCACTGGTGATATATATGCGGATTAGACACCAAAAAAAAAACACCCAACAAATGGCTACAATTTAAGGAATGTGTTTAGAGACGGCATCAGATTCCTAATTGATGGAGAAAGGTCTGGTGGCAAGAAAAGCTGCTTCTAAGAGGTTGTCAAGTCTTTTCGCTCGACGATTCCATTCTTGGGTGATTGGTTTGGCCCTTGTTCCTGTAACTCGAATCCTAGCCCGGTATATCCCATTTTAATTTTACACCATTGTGAACCTTATGGCTTTTTTAATCTCTGATCGAGGTTCTCGGCATTGAAAAATCTTCGTATACTAAATCACACGTGTATATGTTGACATTTAAGAGATATACAGTCAAGAAAATCAAGGGTAATGGTGATATATATGCGGATTAGACACCAAAAAAAACACTCAACAAATGGCTACGATTTAAGAAATTTGTTTAGTGACGGCATCAGATTCCTAATTGATGGAGAAAGGTCTGGTGGCAAGAAAAGCTGCTTCTAGGAGGTTGTTAAGTGTTTTCGCTCGACGATTCCATTCTTGGGTGGTTGGTTTGGCCCTTGTTCCTGTAACTCGAATCCTAGTCCGGTATATCCCGTTTTAATTTACACCATTGTGAACCTTACGCCTTTTTTACCCTCTGATCGAGGTTCTCGGCATTGAAAATTCTTCGTAAACTAAATCACACGTGTAACTGTTGACATTTAAGAGATATACTGTCAAGAAAATCAAGGGCAATGGTGATCTATATGCGGATTAGACACCAAAAAAAATACTCAACAAATGGCTACAATTTAAGGAATGTGTTTAGTGACGGCATCAGATTGCTAATTGATGGAGAAAGGTCTTGTGGCAAGAAAAGCTGCTTTTAGGAGGTTGTCAAGTGTTTTCGCTCGACGATTCCATTCTTGGGTGGTTGGTTTGGCCTTTGTTCCTGTAACTCGAATCCTAGCCTGGTATATCCCATTTTAATTTTACACCGTTGTGAACCTTACGCCTTTTTACCTCTTTGATCGAGGTTCTCGGCATTGAAAAATCTTCGTAAACGAAATCACACGTGTATACGTTGACATTTAAGAGCTATGCAAACAAGAAAATCAAGGGCAATGGTGATATATATGCGGATTAGACACCAAAAAAACACTCAACAAATGGCTACAATTTAAGGAATGTGTTTAGTGACGGCATCAGATTCCTAATTGATAGAGAAAGGTCTGGTGGCAAGAAAAGCTGCTTCTAGGAGGTTGTCAAGTGTTTTCGCTCGACGATTCCATTCTTGGGTGGTTGGTTTGGCCCTTGTTCCTGTAACTCGAAACCTAGCCCGGTATATCCCATTTTAATTTTACACCGTTGTCAACCTTACACCTTTTTTACTCTCTGATCGAGATTGTCGGCATTGAAAAATCTTCGTAAACTAAATCACACGTGTATATGTTGATATTTAAGAGATATAAAGTCAAGAAAATCAAGGGCAATGGTGATATATATGTGGATTAGAAACCAAAAAAAACAATCAACAAATGGCTACAATTTAAGGAATGTGTTTAGTGACGGCATCAGATTCTTAATTGATGGAGAAAGGTCCGGTGGCAAGAAAAGCAGCTTCTAGGAGGTTGTCAAGTGTTTTCACTCGACGATTCCATTCTTGGGTGGTTGGTTTGGCCCTTGTTCCTGTAACTCGAATCCTAGCCCGGTATATCCCATTTTCATTTTACACCGTTGTCAACCTTACACCTTTTTTACTCTCTGATCGAGGTTGTCGGCATTGAAAAATCTTCGTAAACTAAATCACACGTGAATATGTTGATATTTAAGAGATATAAAGTCAAGAAAATCAAGGGCAATGGTGATATATATGTGGATTAGAAACCAAAAAAAACAATCAACAAATGGCTACAATTTAAGGAATGTGTTTAGTGACTGCATCAGATTCCTAATTGATGGAGAAAGGTCCGGTGGCAAGAAAAGCAGCTTCTAGGAGGTTGTCAAGTGTTTTCACTCGACGATTCCATTCTTGGGTGGTTGGTTTGGCCCTTGTTCCTGTAACTCGAATCCTAGCCCGGTATATCCCATTTTAATTTTATACCATTGTGAACCTTACGCCCTTTTACTCTCTGATCGAAGTTCTCGGCATTGAAAAATAATTGTAAACCAAATCACACGTGTATATGTTGACATTTAAGAGATATAAAGTCAAGAAAATCAAGGGCAATGGGGATATATATGCGGATTAGACACCAAAAAAAACACTCAACAAATGGCTACAATTTAAGGAACGTGTTTAGTGATGGTATCAGATTCCTAATTCCTGGAGAAAGCTCTGGTGGCAAGAAAAACTGCTTCTTGGAGGTTGTCAAATGTTTTCACTCAATGATTCCATTCTTGGGTGGTTGGTTTGACCCTTGTTCCTATAACTCGAATCCTAGCCCGGTATATACCATTTTAATTTTACACCATTGTGAAGCTTACGCCTTTTTTACTCTCTGATCGAGGTTCTCGGCATTGAAAAATCATCGTAAACTAAATCACACGTGTATATGTTGACATTTAAGAGATATACAGACAACCAAATCAAGGGCAATGGTGATATATATACGGATTAGATACCAAAAAAAACACTCAACAAATGGTTACAATTTAGGGAATGTGTTTAGTGACGACATCAGATTCCTAATTGATGGAGAAAGGTCTAGTGGTAAGAAAAGCTGCTTCTAGGAGGTTGTCAAGTGTTTTCGCTCGACGATTCCATTCTTGGGTGGTTGGTTTGGCCCTTGTTCCTGTAACCCGAATCCTAGCCCGGTATATCCCATTTTAGTTTTACACCATTATGAACCTTACGTCTTTTTTACTCTCTGATCGAGGTTCTCGGCATTGAAAAATCTTCGTATACTAAATCACACGTGTATATGTTGACATTTAAGAGATATACAGTCAAGAAAATCAAGGGCAATGGTGATATATATGCGGATTAGACACAAAAAAAACACTCAACAAATGGCTACAATTTAAGGAATGTGTTTAGTGACGGCATCAGATTCCTAATTGATGGAGAAAGGTCTGGTGGGAAGAAAAGTTGCTTCTAGGAGGTTGTCAAGTGTTTTCGCTCGACGATTCCATTCTTGGGTGGTTGGTTTGGCCCTTGTTCCTGTAACTCGAATCCTAGCCCGGTATATCCCATTTTAATTTTACACCATTGTTAACCTTACGCCTTTTTTACTCTCGGATCGAGGTTCTCGGCATTGAAAAATCTTCGTAAACTAAATCACACGTGTATATGTTGACATTTAAAAGATACAGTCAAGAAAATCAAGGGCAATGGTGATATATATGCGGATTAGACACAAAAAAACACTCAACAAATGGCTACAATTTAAGAAATGTGTTTAGTGACGGCATCAGATTCCTAATTGATGAAGAAGGTCTGGTGGCAAGAAAAGCTGCTTCTAGGAGGTTGTCAAGTGTTTTCGCTTGTCGATTACATTCTTGGGTGGTTAGTTTGGCCCTTGTTCCTGTAACTCGAATAGTAGCCCGGGATATCCCATTTTAATTTTACACCATTGTGAACCTTACGCCTTTTTACTCTCCGATCGAGGTTCTCGGCATTGAAAAATATTTGTAAACTAAATCACACGTGTATATGTTGACATTTAAAATATATACAGTCAAGAAAATCAAGGGCAATGGGGATATATATGCGGATTAGACACCAAAAAAAACACTCAACAAATGGCTACAATTTAAGGAACGTGTTTAGTGATGGTATCAGATTCCTAATTCATGGAGAAAGGTCTGGTGACAAGAAAAGCTGCTTCTAGGAGGTTGTTAAATGTTTTCACTCGATGATTCCATTCTTGGGTGGTTGGTTTGACCCTTGTTCCTGTAACTCGAATCCTAGCCCGGTATATACCATTTTAATTTTACACCATGGTGAAGCTTACGCCTTTTTTACTCTCTGATCGAGGTTCTCGGCATTGAAAATTCATCGTAAACTAAATCACACGTGTATATGTTGACGTTTAAGAGATATACAGTCAAGCAAATCAAGGGCAATGGGGATATATATGCGGATTAGACACCAAAAAAAACACTCAACAAATGGCTACAATTTAAGGAACGTGTTTAGTGATGGTATCAGATTCCTAATTCCTGGAGAAAGCTCTGGTGGCAAGAAAAACTGCTTCTTGGAGGTTGTCAAATGTTTTCACTCAATGATTCCATTCTTGGGTGGTTGGTTTGACCCTTGTTCCTATAACTCGAATCCTAGCCCGGTATATACCATTTTAATTTTACACCATTGTGAAGCTTACGCCTTTTTTACTCTCTGATCGAGGTTCTCGGCATTGAAAAATCATCGTAAACTAAATCACACGTGTATATGTTGACATTTAAGAGATATACAGACAACCAAATCAAGGGCAATGGTGATATATATACGGATTAGATACCAAAAAAAACACTCAACAAATGGTTACAATTTAGGGAATGTGTTTAGTGACGACATCAGATTCCTAATTGATGGAGAAAGGTCTAGTGGTAAGAAAAGCTGCTTCTAGGAGGTTGTCAAGTGTTTTCGCTCGACGATTCCATTCTTGGGTGGTTGGTTTGGCCCTTGTTCCTGTAACCCGAATCCTAGCCCGGTATATCCCATTTTAGTTTTACACCATTATGAACCTTACGTCTTTTTTACTCTCTGATCGAGGTTCTCGGCATTGAAAAATCTTCGTATACTAAATCACACGTGTATATGTTGACATTTAAGAGATATACAGTCAAGAAAATCAAGGGCAATGGTGATATATATGCGGATTAGACACAAAAAAAACACTCAACAAATGGCTACAATTTAAGGAATGTGTTTAGTGACGGCATCAGATTCCTAATTGATGGAGAAAGGTCTGGTGGGAAGAAAAGTTGCTTCTAGGAGGTTGTCAAGTGTTTTCGCTCGACGATTCCATTCTTGGGTGGTTGGTTTGGCCCTTGTTCCTGTAACTCGAATCCTAGCCCGGTATATCCCATTTTAATTTTACACCATTGTTAACCTTACGCCTTTTTTACTCTCGGATCGAGGTTCTCGGCATTGAAAAATCTTCGTAAACTAAATCACACGTGTATATGTTGACATTTAAAAGATACAGTCAAGAAAATCAAGGGCAATGGTGATATATATGCGGATTAGACACAAAAAAAACACTCAACAAATGGCTACAATTTAAGAAATGTGTTTAGTGACGGCATCAGATTCCTAATTGATGAAGAAGGTCTGGTGGCAAGAAAAGCTGCTTCTAGGAGGTTGTCAAGTGTTTTCGCTTGTCGATTACATTCTTGGGTGGTTAGTTTGGCCCTTGTTCCTGTAACTCGAATAGTAGCCCGGGATATCCCATTTTAATTTTACACCATTGTGAACCTTACGCCTTTTTACTCTCCGATCGAGGTTCTCGGCATTGAAAAATATTTGTAAACTAAATCACACGTGTATATGTTGACATTTAAAATATATACAGTCAAGAAAATCAAGGGCAATGGGGATATATATGCGGATTAGACACCAAAAAAAACACTCAACAAATGGCTACAATTTAAGGAACGTGTTTAGTGATGGTATCAGATTCCTAATTCATGGAGAAAGGTCTGGTGACAAGAAAAGCTGCTTCTAGGAGGTTGTTAAATGTTTTCACTCGATGATTCCATTCTTGGGTGGTTGGTTTGACCCTTGTTCCTGTAACTCGAATCCTAGCCCGGTATATACCATTTTAATTTTACACCATGGTGAAGCTTACGCCTTTTTTACTCTCTGATCGAGGTTCTCGGCATTGAAAATTCATCGTAAACTAAATCACACGTGTATATGTTGACGTTTAAGAGATATACAGTCAAGCAAATCAAGGGCACTGGTGATATATATACGGATTAGACACCAAAAAAAACACTCAACAAATGGTTACAATTTAAGGAATGTGTTTAGTGACGACATCAGATTCCTAATTGATGGAGAAAGGTCTAATGGTAAGAAAAGCTGCTTCTAGGAGGTTTTCAAGTGTTTTCGCTCGACGATTCCATACTTGGGTGGTTGGTTTGGCCCTTGTTCCTGTAACCCGAATCCTAGCCCGGTATATCCCATTTTAATTATACACGATTATGAACCTTACGTCTTTTTTACTCTCTGATCGAGGTTCTCGGCATTGAAAAATCTTCGTAAACTAAATCACACGTGTAATTGTTGACATTTAAAAGATATACAGTCAAGAAAATCAAGGGCAATGGTGATTTATATGCGGATTAGACACAAAAAAAAACACTCAACAAATGGCTACAATTTAAGGAATGTGTTTAGTGACGGCATCAGATTGCTAATTGATGGAGAAAGGTCTGGTGGCAAGAAAAGCTGCTTCTAGGAGGTTGTCAAGTGTTTTCGCTCGACGATTCCATTCTTCGGTGGTTGGTTTGGCCCTTGTTCCTGTAACTCGAATCCTAGCCCGGGATATCCCATTTTAATTTTACACCATTGTGAACCTTACGCCTTTTTACTCTCTGATCGAGGTTCTCGGCATTGAAAAATCTTCGTAAACTAAATCACACGTGTATATGTTGACATTTAAGAGATATACAGTCAAGAAAATCAAGGGCAATGGTGATTTATATGCGGATTAGACACAAAAAAAACACTCAACAAATGGCTACAATTTAAGGAATGTCTTTAGTGACGGCATCAGATTGCTAATTGATGGAGAAAGGTCTGGTGGCAAGAAAAGCTGCTTCTAGGAGGTTGTCAAGTGTTTTCGCTCGACGATTCCATTCTTGGGTGGTTGGTTTGTCCCTTGTTCCTGTAACTCGAATCCTAGCCCGGTATATCCCATTTTAATTTTACACCATTGTGAACCTTACGCCTTTTTTACTCTCTGATCGAGGTTCTCGGCATTGAAAAATCTTCGTAAACTAAATCACACGTGTATATGTTGACATTTAAGAGATATACAGTCAAGAAAATCAAAGGCAATGGTGATATATATGCGGATTAGACACCAAAAAATAACACTCAACAAATGGCTACAATTTAACGAATGTGTTTAGTGACGACATCAGATTCCTAATTGAGGAGAAAGGTCTGGTGGCAAGAAAAGCTGCTTCTAGGAGGTTGTCAAGTGTTTTCGCTCGACGATTCCATTCTTGGGTGGTTGGTTTGGCCCTTGTTACTGTAACTCGAATCCTAGCCCGATATATCCCATTTTAATTTTACACCATTGTGAACCTAACGCCTTTTTTACTCTCTGATCGAGGTTCTCGGCATTGAAAAATCTTCGTAAACTAACTCACACGTGTATATGTTGACATTTAAGAGATAGACAGTCAAGAAAATCAAGGGCAATGGTGATATATATGCGGATTAGACACCAAAAAAAACACTCAACAAATGGCTACAGTTTAAGGAATGTGTTTAGTGATGGCATCAGATTTCTAATTGATGGAGAAAGGTTTGGTGGCATGAAAAGCTGCTTCTAGGATGTTGTCAAGTGTTTTCGCTCGACGATTCCATTCTTGGGTGGTTGGTTTGTCCCTTGTTCCTGTAAATTGAATCCTATCCCGGTATATCCCATTTTAATTTTACACCATTGTGAACCGTACGCGTTTTTTACTCTCTGGTCGAGGTTCTCGGCATTAAAAAATCCTCGTAAACTAAATCACATGTGTATATGTTGACATTTAAGAGATATACAGTCAAGAAAATCAAGGGCAATGGTGATATATATGCGGATTAGACACCAAAAAAACAACCAACAAATGGCTACAATTTAATGAATGTGTTTAGTGACGGAATCAGATTCCTAATTGATGGAGAAAGGTCTGGTGGCAAGAAAAGCTGCTTCTAGGAGGTTGTCAAGTGTTTTCGCTCGACGATTCCATTCTTGGGTGGTTAGTTTGGCCCTTGTTCCTGTAACTCGAATCCTAGCCTGGTATATCCTATTTTAATTTTACACCATTGTGAACCTTACACCTTTTTTACTCTCTGATCGTGGTTCACGACATTGAAAAATCTTCGTAAACTAAATTACACGTGTATATGTTGACATTTAAGAGATATACAGTTAAGAAAATCAAGTGTAATGGTGACATATATGCGGATTAGACGAATAAAACATTCAACAAATGGCTACAATTTAAGGAATATGTTTGGTGACGGCATCAGATTCCTAATTGATGGAGAAAGGTCTGGTGGCAAGAAAAGCTGCTTCTAGAAGGTTGTCAAGTGTTTTCGCTCGACGATTCCATTCTTGGGTGGTTAGTTTGGCCCTTGTTCCTGTAACTCGAATCCTAGCCCGGGATATCCCATTTTAATTTTACACCATTGTGAACCTTACGTATTTTTTACTTTTTGATCGAGATTCTCGGCATTGAAAAATCTTCGTAAACTAAATCACACGTGTATATGTTGACATTTAAGTGATATACAGTCAAGAAAATCAAGGGCAATCACACAAAAAAAACACTCATCAAATGGCTACAATTTAAGGAAATTGTTTAGTAACGGCATCAGATTCCTAATTGATGGAGAAAGGTCTGGTGGCAAGAAAAGCTGCTTCTAGGAGGTTGTCAAGTGTTTTTGCTTGGCGACTCCATTCTTAGCCCGTTGGTTTGTCCCTTGTTCCTGTAACTCGAATCCTAGCCCGGTATATCCCATTTTAATTTTACACCATTGTGATCCTTACGCCTTTTTTACTCTCTGATCGAGGTTCTCGGCATTAAAAAATCTTCGTAAACTAAATCACACGTGTATATGTTGACATTTAAGGGATATACAGTAAAGAAAATCAAGGGCAATGGTGATATATATGTGGATTAGACACCAAAAAAAACACTCAACAAATGGCTACAATTTAAGGAAAGTGTTTAGTGACGGCATCATATTCCTAATTGATGGAGAAAGGTCTGGTGGCAAGAAAAGCTGCTTCTAGGAGGTTGTCAAGTGTTTTCGCTCGACGATTCCATTCTTGGGTGGTTGGTTTGGCCCTTGTTACTGTAACTCGAATCCTAGCCCGATATATCCCATTTTAATTTTACACCATTGTGAACCTAACGCCTTTTTTACTCTCTGATCGAGGTTCTCGGCATTGAAAAATCTTCGTAAACTAACTCACACGTGTATATGTTGACATTTAAGAGATAGACAGTCAAGAAAATCAAGGGCAATGGTGATATATATGCGGATTAGACACCAAAAAAAACACTCAACAAATGGCTACAGTTTAAGGAATGTGTTTAGTGATGGCATCAGATTTCTAATTGATGGAGAAAGGTTTGGTGGCATGAAAAGCTGCTTCTAGGATGTTGTCAAGTGTTTTCGCTCGACGATTCCATTCTTGGGTGGTTGGTTTGTCCCTTGTTCCTGTAAATTGAATCCTATCCCGGTATATCCCATTTTAATTTTACACCATTGTGAACCGTACGCGTTTTTTACTCTCTGGTCGAGGTTCTCGGCATTAAAAAATCCTCGTAAACTAAATCACATGTGTATATGTTGACATTTAAGAGATATACAGTCAAGAAAATCAAGGGCAATGGTGATATATATGCGGATTAGACACCAAAAAAACAACCAACAAATGGCTACAATTTAATGAATGTGTTTAGTGACGGAATCAGATTCCTAATTGATGGAGAAAGGTCTGGTGGCAAGAAAAGCTGCTTCTAGGAGGTTGTCAAGTGTTTTCGCTCGACGATTCCATTCTTGGGTGGTTAGTTTGGCCCTTGTTCCTGTAACTCGAATCCTAGCCTGGTATATCCTATTTTAATTTTACACCATTGTGAACCTTACACCTTTTTTACTCTCTGATCGTGGTTCACGACATTGAAAAATCTTCGTAAACTAAATTACACGTGTATATGTTGACATTTAAGAGATATACAGTTAAGAAAATCAAGTGTAATGGTGACATATATGCGGATTAGACGAATAAAACATTCAACAAATGGCTACAATTTAAGGAATATGTTTGGTGACGGCATCAGATTCCTAATTGATGGAGAAAGGTCTGGTGGCAAGAAAAGCTGCTTCTAGAAGGTTGTCAAGTGTTTTCGCTCGACGATTCCATTCTTGGGTGGTTAGTTTGGCCCTTGTTCCTGTAACTCGAATCCTAGCCCGGGATATCCCATTTTAATTTTACACCATTGTGAACCTTACGTATTTTTTACTTTTTGATCGAGATTCTCGGCATTGAAAAATCTTCGTAAACTAAATCACACGTGTATATGTTGACATTTAAGTGATATACAGTCAAGAAAATCAAGGGCAATCACACAAAAAAAACACTCATCAAATGGCTACAATTTAAGGAAATTGTTTAGTAACGGCATCAGATTCCTAATTGATGGAGAAAGGTCTGGTGGCAAGAAAAGCTGCTTCTAGGAGGTTGTCAAGTGTTTTTGCTTGGCGACTCCATTCTTAGGCCGTTGGTTTGTCCCTTGTTCCTGTAACTCGAATCCTAGCCCGGTATATCCCATTTTAATTTTACACCGTTGTGAACCTTACGCCTTTTTTACTCTCTGATCGAGGTTCTCGGCAATGAAAAATCTTCGTAAACTAAATCACACATGTATATGTTGACAATTAAGAAATATACAGTCAAGAAAATCATGGGCAATGGTGATATATATGCAGATTAGACACCAAAAAAACACTCAACAAATGGCTACAATTTAAGTAATGCGTTTAGTGACGGCATCAGATTTCTAATTGTTGGAGAAAGGTCTAGTGGCAAGAAAAGTTGCTTCTGGGAGGTTGTCAAGTGTTTTCGCTCGACTATTCCATTATTGGGTGGTTGGTTTGGCCCTTATTCCTGTAAATCGAATCCTAGGCAGGTATATCCCATTTTAATTTTACACCGTTGTGAACTTTACGCCTTTTTTACTCTCTGATCGAGGTTCTCGGGATTGAAAAATCTTCGTAAACTAAATCACACGTGTATATGTTGACATTTAAGAGATATACAGTCAAGAAAATCAAGGGCAATTGTGATATATATGCGGAATAGACACCAAAAAAAAGCACTCAACAAATGGCAACAATTTAAGGAATGTGTTTAGTGACGACATCAGATTCCTAATTGATGGAGAAAGGTCTGGTGGCAAGAAAAGCTGCTTCTAGGAAGTTTTCAAGTGTTTTCACTCAACGATTCCATTCTTGGGTTGTTGGTTTGGCCCTTGTTCCCGTAACTCGAATTCTAGCCCGGTATATCCCATTTTAATTTTACACCCTGTGAACCTTACGCCTTTTTTACTCTCTGATCGAGGTGCTCGGCATTGAAAAATCTTCGTAAACTAAATCACACGTGTATATGTTGACATTTAAGAGATACACAGTCAAGAAAATCAAGGGCAATGGTGATATATATGCGGATTAGACACAAAAAAAAACACTCAACAAATGGCTAAAATTTAAAGAATGTGTTTAGTGACGGCATCAGATTCCTAATTGAAGGAGAAAGGTCTGGTGGCAAGAAAAGCTGCTACTAGGAGGTTGTCAAGTGTTTTCGCTTGACGATTCCATTCTTGGGTGGTTGGTTCGGCCCTTTTTCCTGTAACTCGAATCCTATCCAGGTATATCCCATTTTAATTTTACACCATTGTGAACCTTACGCCTTTTTTACTCTCTGATCGAGGTTCTCGGCATTGAAAAATCTTCGTAAACTAAATCACAGGTGTATATGTTGACATTTAAGAGATATACAGTCAAGAAAATCAAGGGTAATGGTGATTTATATGCGGATTAGACACCAAAAAAAACTCAACAAATGGCTACAATTTAATAAATGTGTTTAGTGACGGCATCAGATTCCTAATTGATGGAGAAAGGTCTGGTGGCAAGAAAAGCTGCTTCTAGGAGGTTGTAAAGTGTTTTCGCTCGACGATTCCATTATTGGGTGGTTGGTTTGGCCCTTGTTCCTGTAACTCGAATCCTAGCCCGGTATATCCCATTTTAATTTTACACCATTGTGAACCTTACGCCTTTTTTACTCTCTGATCGAGGTTCTCGGCATTGAAAAATCTTCGTAAACTAAATCACACGTGTATATGTTGACATTTAAGAGATATACAGTCAAGAAAATCAAGGGCAATGGTGATATATATGCGGATTAGACACAAAAAAAAAAACACTCAACAAATGGCAACAATTTAAGGAATGTGTTTAGTGACGGCATCAGATTCCTAATTGATGGAGAAAGGTCTGGTGGCAAGAAAAGATGCTTCTAGGAGGTTGTCAAGTGTTTTCACTCAACGATTCCATTCTTGGGTTGTTGGTTTGGCCCTTGTTCCCGTAACTCGAATCCTAGCCCGGTATATCCCATTTTAATTTTACACCCTGTGAACCTTACGCCTTTTTTACTCTCTGATCGAGGTGCTCGGCATTGAAAAATCTTCGTAAACTAAATCACACGTGTATATGTTGACATTTAAGAGATACACAGTCAAGAAAATCAAGGGCAATGGTGATATATATGCGGATTAGACACAAAAAAAAAAACACTCAACAAATGGCTAAAATTTAAAGAATGTGTTTAGTGACGGCATCAGATTCCTAATTGATGGAGAAAGGTCTGGTGGCAAGAAAAGCTGCTACTAGGAGGTTGTCAAGTGTTTTCGCTTGACGATTCCATTCTTGGGTGGTTGGTTTGGCCCTTTTTCCTGTAACTCGAATCCTATCCAGGTATATCCCATTTTAATTTTACACCATTGTGAACCTTACGCCTTTTTTACACTCTGATCGAGGTTCTCGGCATTGAAAAATCTTTGTAGACTAAATCACACGTGTATATGTTGACATTTAAGAGATATACAGTCAAGAAAATCAAGGGCAATGGTGATATATATGCGGATTAGACACAAAAAAAAACATTAATCAAATGGCTACAATTTAAGGAAATTGTTTAGTGACGGCATCAGATTCCTAATTGATGGAGAAAGGTCTGGTGGCAAGAAAAGCTGCTTCTAGGAGGTTGTCAAGTGTTTTTGCTCGACGATTCCATTCTTGGGTGGTTGGTTTGTCCCTTGCTCCTGTAACTCAAATCCTAGCCCGGTATATCCCATTTTAATTTTACACCGTTGTGAACCTTACGCCTTTTTTACTCTCTGATCTAGGTTCTCGGCAATGAAAAATCGTCGTAAACTAAATCATACATATATATGTTGACAATAAAGAGATATACAGTTAAGAAAATCATGAGCAATGGTGATATATATGCGGATTAGACACCAAAAAAACACTCAACAAATGGCTACAATTTAAGGAATGCGTTTAGTGACAGCATCAGATTCCTAATTGATGGAGAAAGGTCTAGTGGCAAGAAAAGCTGCTTCTAGGAGGTTGTAAAGTGTTTTCGCTCGACAATTCCATTATTGGGTGGTTGGTTTGGCCCTTGTTCCTGTAACTCGAATCCTAGCCCGGTATATCCCATTTTAATTTTACGCCATTGTGAACCTTACGCCTTTTTTACTCTCTGATCGAGGTTCTCGGCATTGAAAAATCTTCGTAAACTAAATCACACGTGTATATGTTGACATTTAAGAGATATACAGTCAAGAAAATCAAGGGCAATGGTGATATATATGCGGATTAGACACACAAAAAAACACTCAACAAATGGCAACAATTTAAGGAATGTGTTTAGTGACGGCATCAGATTCCTAATTGATGGAGAAAGGTCTGGTGGCAAGAAAAGATGCTTCTAGGAGGTTGTCAAGTGTTTTCACTCAACGATTCCATTCTTGGGTTGTTGGTTTGGCCCTTGTTCCCGTAACTCGAATCCTAGCCCGGTATATCCCATTTTAATTTTACACCCTGTGAACCTTACGCCTTTTTTACTCTCTGATCGAGGTGCTCGGCATTGAAAAATCTTCGTAAACTAAATCACACGTGTATATGTTGACATTTAAGAGATACACAGTCAAGAAAATCAAGGGCAATGGTGATATATATGCGGATTAGACACAAAAAAAAAACACTCAACAAATGGCTAAAATTTAAAGAATGTGTTTAGTGACGGCATCAGATTCCTAATTGATGGAGAAAGGTCTGGTGGCAAGAAAAGCTGCTACTAGGAGGTTGTCAAGTGTTTTCGCTTGACGATTCCATTCTTGGGTGGTTGGTTTGGCCCTTTTTCCTGTAACTCGAATCCTATCCAGGTATATCCCATTTTAATTTTACACCATTGTGAACCTTACGCCTTTTTTACACTCTGATCGAGGTTCTCGGCATTGAAAAATCTTTGTAGACTAAATCACACGTGTATATGTTGACATTTAAGAGATATACAGTCAAGAAAATCAAGGGCAATAGTGATATATATGCGGATTAGACACAAAAAAAAACATTAATCAAATGGCTACAATTTAAGGAAATTGTTTAGTGACGGCATCAGATTCCTAATTGATGGAGAAAGGTCTGGTGGCAAGAAAAGCTGCTTCTAGGAGGTTGTCAAGTGTTTTTGCTCGACGATTCCATTCTTGGGTGGTTGGTTTGTCCCTTGCTCCTGTAACTCAAATCCTAGCCCGGTATATCCCATTTTAATTTTACACCGTTGTGAACCTTACGCCTTTTTTACTCTCTGATCTAGGTTCTCGGCAATGAAAAATCGTCGTAAACTAAATCATACATATATATGTTGACAATAAAGAGATATACAGTTAAGAAAATCATGAGCAATGGTGATATATATGCGGATTAGACACCAAAAAAACACTCAACAAATGGCTACAATTTAAGGAATGCGTTTAGTGACAGCATCAGATTCCTAATTGATGGAGAAAGGTCTAGTGGCAAGAAAAGCTGCTTCTAGGAGGTTGTAAAGTGTTTTCGCTCGACGATTCCATTATTGGGTGGTTGGTTTGGCCCTTGTTCCTGTAACTCGAATCCTAGCCCGGTATATCCCATTTTAATTTTACGCCATTGTGAACCTTACGCCTTTTTTACTCTCTGATCGAGGTTCTCGGCATTGAAAAATCTTCGTAAACTAAATCACACGTGTATATGTTGACATTTAAGAGATATACAGTCAAGAAAATCAAGGGCAATGGTGATATATATGCGGATTAGACACACAAAAAAACACTCAACAAATGGCAACAATTTAAGGAATGTGTTTAGTGACGGCATCAGATTCCTAATTGATGGAGAAAGGTCTGGTGGCAAGAAAAGATGCTTCTAGGAGGTTGTCAAGTGTTTTCACTCAACGATTCCATTCTTGGGTTGTTGGTTTGGCCCTTGTTCCCGTAACTCGAATCCTAGCCCGGTATATCCCATTTTAATTTTACACCCTGTGAACCTTACGCCTTTTTTACTCTCTGATCGAGGTGCTCGGCATTGAAAAATCTTCGTAAACTAAATCACACGTGTATATGTTGACATTTAAGAGATACACAGTCAAGAAAATCAAGGGCAATGGTGATATATATGCGGATTAGACACAAAAAAAACACTCAACAAATGGCTAAAATTTAAAGAATGTGTTTAGTGACGGCATCAGATTCCTAATTGATGGAGGAAGGTCTGGTGGCAAGAAAAGCTGCTACTAGGAGGTTGTCAAGTGTTTTCGCTTGACGATTCCATTCTTGGGTGGTTGGTTTGGCCCTTTTTCCTGTAACTCGAATCCTATCCAGGTATATCCCATTTTAGTTTTACACCATTGTGAACCTTACGCCTTTTTTACACTCTGATCGAGGTTCTCGGCATTGAAAAAACTTTGTAGACTAAATCACACGTGTATATGTTGACATTTAAGAGATATACAGTCAAGAAAATCAAGGGCAATGGTGATATATATGCGGATTAGACACAAAAAAAAACATTAATCAAATGGCTACAATTTAAGGAAATTGTTTAGTGACGGCATCAGATTCCTAATTGATGGAGAAAGGTCTGGTGGCAAGAAAAGCTGCTTCTAGGAGGTTGTCAAGTGTTTTTGCTCGACGATTCCATTCTTGGGTGGTTGGTTTGTCCCTTGTTCCTGTAACTCAAATCCTAGCCCGGTATATCCCATTTTAATTTTACACCGTTGTGAACCTTACGCCTTTTTTACTCTCTGATCGAGGTTCTCGGCAATGAAAAATCGTCGTAAACTAAATCATACATATATATGTTGACAATAAAGAGATATACAGTTAAGAAAATCATGGGAAATGGTGATATATATGCGGATTAGACACCAAAAAAACACTCAACAAATGGCTACAATTTAAGGAATGCGTTTAGTGACAGCATCAGATTCCTAATTGATGGAGAAATGTCTAGTGGCAAGAAAAGCTGCTTCTAGGAGGTTGTAAAGTGTTTTCGCTCGACGATTCCATTATTGGGTGGTTGGTTTGGCCCTTGTTCCTGTAACTCGAATCCTAGTCCGGTATATCCCATTTTAATTTTACACCATTGTGAACCTTACGCCTTTTTTACTCTCTGATCGAGGTTCTCGGCATTGAAAAATCTTCGTAAACTAAATCACACGTGTATATGTTGACATTTAAGAGATATACAGTCAAGAAAATCAAGGGCAATGGTGATATATATGCGGATTAGACACAAAAAAAACACTCAACAAATGGCAACAATTTAAGGAATGTGTTTAGTGACGGCATCAGATTCCTAATTGATGGAGAAAGGTCTGGTGGCAAGAAAAGCTGCTTCTAGGAGGTTGTCAAGTGTTTTCACTCAACGATTCCATTCTTGGGTTGTTGGTTTGGCCCTTGTTCCCGTAACTCGAATCCTAGCCCGGTATATCCCATTTTAATTTTACACCCTGTGAACCTTACGCCTTTTTTACTCTCTGATCGAGGTGCTCGGCATTGAAAAATCTTCGTAAACTAAATCACACGTGTATATGTTGACATTTAAAAGATACACAGTCAAGAAAATCAAGGGCAATGGTGATATATATGCGGATTAGACACAAAAAAAAACACTCAACAAATGGCTAAAATTTAAAGAATGTGTTTAGTGACGGCATCAGATTCCTAATTGATGGAGAAAGGTCTGGTGGCAAGAAAAGCTGCTACTAGGAGGTTGTCAAGTGTTTTCGCTTGACGATTCCATTCTTGGGTGGTTGGTTTGGCCCTTTTTCCTGTAACTCGAATCCTATCCAGGTATATCCCATTTTAATTTTACACCATTGTGAACCTAACGCCTTTTTTACACTCTGATCGAGGTTCTCGGCATTGAAAAAACTTTGTAGACTAAATCACACGTGTATATGTTGACATTTAAGAGATATACAGTCAAGAAAATCAAAGGCAATGGTGATATATATGCGGATTAGACACAAAAAAAAAACATTAATCAAATGGCTACAATTTAAGGAAATTGTTTAGTGACGGCATCAGATTCCTAATTGATGGAGAAAGGTCTGGTGGCAAGAAAAGCTGCTTCTAGGAGGTTGTCAAGTGTTTTTGCTCGACGATTCCATTCTTGGGTGGTTGGTTTGTCCCTTGTTCCTGTAACTCAAATCCTAGCCCGGTATATCCCATTTTAATTTTACACCGTTGTGAACCTTACGCCTTTTTTACTTTCTGATCGAGGTTCTCGGCAATGAAAAATCGTCGTAAACTAAATCATACATATATATGTTGACAATAAAGAGATATACAGTTAAGAAAATCATGGGAAATGGTGATATATATGCGGATTAGACACCAAAAAAACACTCAACAAATGGCTACAATTTAAGGAATGCGTTTAGTGACAGCATCAGATTCCTAATTGATGGAGAAAGGTCTAGTGGCAAGAAAAGCTGCTTCTAGGAGGTTGTAAAGTGTTTTCGCTCGACGATTCCATTATTGGGTGGTTGGTTTGGCCCTTGTTCCTGTAACTCGAATCCTAGCCCGGTATATCCCATTTTAATTTTCCACCATTGTGAACCTTACGCCTTTTTTACTCTCTGATCGAGGTTCTCGGCATTGAAAAATCTTCGTAAACTAAATCACACGTGTATATGTTGACATTTAAGAGATATACAGTCAAGAAAATCAAGGGCAATGGTGATATATATGCGGATTAGACACAAAAAAAAACACTCAACAAATGGCAACAATTTAAGGAATGTGTTTAGTGACGGCATCAGATTCCTAATTGATGGAGAAAGGTCTGGTGGCAAGAAAAGCTGCTTCTAGGAGGTTGTCAAGTGTTTTCACTCAACGATTCCATTCTTGGGTTGTTGGTTTGGCCCTTGTTCCCGTAACTCGAATCCTAGCCCGGTATATCCCATTTTAATTTTACACCCTGTGAACCTTACGCCTTTTTTACTCTCTGATCGAGGTGCTCGGCATTGAAAAATCTTCGTAAACTAAATCACACGTGTATATGTTGACATTTAAGAGATACACAGTCAAGAAAATCAAGGGCAATGGTGATATATATGCGGATTAGACACAAAAAAAACACTCAACAAATGGCTAAAATTTAAAGAATGTGTTTAGTGACGGCATCAGATTCCTAATTGATGGAGGAAGGTCTGGTGGCAAGAAAAGCTGCTACTAGGAGGTTGTCAAGTGTTTTCGCTTGACGATTCCATTCTTGGGTGGTTGGTTTGGCCCTTTTTCCTGTAACTCGAATCCTATCCAGGTATATCCCATTTTAGTTTTACACCATTGTGAACCTTACGCCTTTTTTACACTCTGATCGAGGTTCTCGGCATTGAAAAAACTTTGTAGACTAAATCACACGTGTATATGTTGACATTTAAGAGATATACAGTCAAGAAAATCAAGGGCAATGGTGATATATATGCGGATTAGACACAAAAAAAAACATTAATCAAATGGCTACAATTTAAGGAAATTGTTTAGTGACGGCATCAGATTCCTAATTGATGGAGAAAGGTCTGGTGGCAAGAAAAGCTGCTTCTAGGAGGTTGTCAAGTGTTTTTGCTCGACGATTCCATTCTTGGGTGGTTGGTTTGTCCCTTGTTCCTGTAACTCAAATCCTAGCCCGGTATATCCCATTTTAATTTTACACCGTTGTGAACCTTACGCCTTTTTTACTCTCTGATCGAGGTTCTCGGCAATGAAAAATCGTCGTAAACTAAATCATACATATATATGTTGACAATAAAGAGATATACAGTTAAGAAAATCATGGGAAATGGTGATATATATGCGGATTAGACACCAAAAAAACACTCAACAAATGGCTACAATTTAAGGAATGCGTTTAGTGACAGCATCAGATTCCTAATTGATGGAGAAATGTCTAGTGGCAAGAAAAGCTGCTTCTAGGAGGTTGTAAAGTGTTTTCGCTCGACGATTCCATTATTGGGTGGTTGGTTTGGCCCTTGTTCCTGTAACTCGAATCCTAGTCCGGTATATCCCATTTTAATTTTACACCATTGTGAACCTTACGCCTTTTTTACTCTCTGATCGAGGTTCTCGGCATTGAAAAATCTTCGTAAACTAAATCACACGTGTATATGTTGACATTTAAGAGATATACAGTCAAGAAAATCAAGGGCAATGGTGATATATATGCGGATTAGACACAAAAAAAACACTCAACAAATGGCAACAATTTAAGGAATGTGTTTAGTGACGGCATCAGATTCCTAATTGATGGAGAAAGGTCTGGTGGCAAGAAAAGCTGCTTCTAGGAGGTTGTCAAGTGTTTTCACTCAACGATTCCATTCTTGGGTTGTTGGTTTGGCCCTTGTTCCCGTAACTCGAATCCTAGCCCGGTATATCCCATTTTAATTTTACACCCTGTGAACCTTACGCCTTTTTTACTCTCTGATCGAGGTGCTCGGCATTGAAAAATCTTCGTAAACTAAATCACACGTGTATATGTTGACATTTAAAAGATACACAGTCAAGAAAATCAAGGGCAATGGTGATATATATGCGGATTAGACACAAAAAAAACAGTCAACAAATGGCTAAAATTTAAAGAATGTGTTTAGTGACGGCATCAGATTCCTAATTGATGGAGAAAGGTCTGGTGGCAAGAAAAGCTGCTTCTAGGAGGTTGTCAAGTGTTTTCACTCAACGATTCCATTCTTGGGTTGTTGGTTTAGCCCTTGTTCCCGTAACTCGAATCCTAGCCCGGTATATCCCATTTTAATTTTACACCCTGTGAAACTTACGCCTTTTTTACTCTCTGATCGAGGTTCTCGGCATTGAAAAATCTTCGTAAACTAAATCACAGGTGTATATGTTGACATTTAAGAGATATACAGTCAAGAAAATCAAGGGTAATGGTGATTTATATGCGCATTAGACACCAAAAAAAACTCAACAAATGGCTACAATTTAATGAATGTGTTTAGTGACGGCATCAGATTCCTAATTGATGGAGAAAGGTCTGGTGGCAAGAAAAGCTGCTTCTAGGAGGTTGTCAAGTGTTTTCGCTCGACGATTCCATTCTTGGGTGGTTAGATTGGCCCTTGTTCCTGGAACTCGAATCCTAGCCCGGTATATCCCATTTTAATTTTACACCATTGTGAACCTTACACCTTTTTTACTCTCTGATCGAGGTTCACGACATTGAAAAATCTTCTTAAACTAAATTACCCGTGTATATGTTGACATTTAAGAGAAATACAGTCAAGAAAATCAAGTGTAATGGTGACATATATGCGGATTAGACACAAAAAAAAACACTCAACAAATGGCAACAATTTAAGGAATGTGTTTAGTGACGGCATCAGATTCCTAATTGATGGAGAAAGGTCTGGTGGCAAGAAAAGCTGCTTCTAGGAGGTTGTCAAGTGTTTTCACTCAACGATTCCATTCTTGGGTTGTTGGTTTAGCCCTTGTTCCCGTAACTCGAATCCTAGCCCGGTATATCCCATTTTAATTTTACACCCTGTGAACCTTACGCCTTTTTTACTCTCTGATCGAGGTGCTCGGCATTGAAAAATCTTCGTAAACTAAATCACACGTGTATATGTTGACATTTAAAAGATACACAGTCAAGAAAATCAAGGGCAATGGTGATATATATGCGGATTAGACACAAAAAAAAACACTCAACAAATGGCTAAAATTTAAAGAATGTGTTTAGTGACGGCATCAGATTCCTAATTGATGGAGAAAGGTCTGGTGGCAAGAAAAGCTGCTACTAGGAGGTTGTCAAGTGTTTTCGCTTGACGATTCCATTCTTGGGTGGTTGGTTTGGCCCTTTTTCCTGTAACTCGAATCCTATCCAGGTATATCCCATTTTAATTTTACACCATTGTGAACCTTACGCCTTTTTTACTCTCTGATCGAGGTTCTCGGCATTGAAAAATCTTCGTAAACTAAATCACAGGTGTATATGTTGACATTTAAGAGATATACAGTCAAGAAAATCAAGGGTAATGGTGATTTATATGCGCATTAGACACCAAAAAAAACTCAACAAATGGCTACAATTTAATGAATGTGTTTAGTGACGGCATCAGATTCCTAATTGATGGAGAAAGGTCTGGTGGCAAGAAAAGCTGCTTCTAGGAGGTTGTCAAGTGTTTCCGCTCGACGATTCCATTCTTGGGTGGTTAGATTGGCCCTTGTTCCTGGAACTCGAATCCTAGCCCGGTATATCCCATTTTAATTTTACACCATTGTGAACCTTACACCTTTTTTACTCTCTGATCGAGGTTCACGACATTGAAAAATCTTCTTAAACTAAATTACCCGTGTATATGTTGACATTTAAGAGAAATACAGTCAAGAAAATCAAGTGTAATGGTGACATATATGCGGATTAGACACAAAAAAAAACACTCAACAAATGGCAACAATTTAAGGAATGTGTTTAGTGACGGCATCAGATTCCTAATTGATGGAGAAAGGTCTGGTGGCAAGAAAAGCTGCTTCTAGGAGGTTGTCAAGTGTTTTCACTCAACGATTCCATTCTTGGGTTGTTGGTTTAGCCCTTGTTCCCGTAACTCGAATCCTAGCCCGGTATATCCCATTTTAATTTTACACCCTGTGAACCTTACGCCTTTTTTACTCTCTGATCGAGGTGCTCGGCATTGAAAAATCTTCGTAAACTAAATCACACGTGTATATGTTGACATTTAAAAGATACACAGTCAAGAAAATCAAGGGCAATGGTGATATATATGCGGATTAGACACAAAAAAAACACTCAACAAATGGCTAAAATTTAAAGAATGTGTTTAGTGACGGCATCAGATTCCTAATTGATGGAGAAAGGTCTGGTGGCAAGAAAAGCTGCTACTAGGAGGTTGTCAAGTGTTTTCGCTTGACGATTCCATTCTTGGGTGGTTGGTTTGGCCCTTGTTCCTGTAACTCGAATCCTAGCCCGGTATATCCCATTTTAATTTTACACTATTCTGAACCTTACGCCTTTTTTACTCTCTGATCGAGGTTCTCGGCATTGACAAATCTTCGTAAACTAAATCACACGTGTATATGTTGACATTTAAGAGATATACAGTCAAGAAAATCAAGGGCAATGGTGATATATATGCGGATTAGACACAAAAAAAAACACTCAACAAATGGCAACAATTTAAGGAATGTGTTTAGTGACGGCATCAGATTCCTAATTGATGGAGAAAGGTCTGGTGGCAAGAAAAGATGCTTCTAGGAGGTTGTCAAGTGTTTTCACTCAACGATTCCATTCTTGGGTTGTTGGTTTGGCCCTTGTTCCCGTAACTCGAATCCTAGCCCGGTATATCCCATTTAAATTTTACACCCTGTGAAACTTACGCCTTTTTTACTTTCTGATCGAGGTGCTCGGCATTGAAAAATCTTCGTAAACTAAATCACACGTGTATATGTTGACATTTAAGAGATACACAGTCAAGAAAATCAAGGGCAATGGTGATATATATGCGGATTAGACACAAAAAAAAACAGTCAACAAATGGCAACAATTTAAGGAATGTGTTTAGTGACGGCATCAGATTCCTAATTGATGGAGAAAGGTCTGGTGGCAAGAAAAGCTTCTTCTAGGAGGTTGTCAAGTGTTTTCACTCAACGATTCCATTCTTGGGTTGTTGGTTTAGCCCTTGTTCCCGTAACTCGAATCCTAGCCCGGTATATCCCATTTTAATTTTACACCCTGTGAACCTTACGCCTTTTTTACTCTCTGATCGAGGTGCTCGGCATTGAAAAATCTTCGTAAACTAAATCACACGTGTATATGTTGACATTTAAAAGATACACAGTCAAGAAAATCAAGGGCAATGGTGATATATATGCGGATTAGACACAAAAAAAACACTCAACAAATGGCTAAAATTTAAAGAATGTGTTTAGTGACGGCATCAGATTCCTAATTGATGGAGAAAGGTCTGGTGGCAAGAAAAGCTGCTACTAGGAGGTTGTCAAGTGTTTTCGCTTGACGATTCCATTCTTGGGTGGTTGGTTTGGCCCTTGTTCCTGTAACTCGAATCCTAGCCCGGTATATCCCATTTTAATTTTACACTATTCTGAACCTTACGCCTTTTTTACTCTCTGATCGAGGTTCTCGGCATTGACAAATCTTCGTAAACTAAATCACACGTGTATATGTTGACATTTAAGAGATATACAGTCAAGAAAATCAAGGGCAATGGTGATATATATGCGGATTAGACACAAAAAAAAACACTCAACAAATGGCAACAATTTAAGGAATGTGTTTAGTGACGGCATCAGATTCCTAATTGATGGAGAAAGGTCTGGTGGCAAGAAAAGATGCTTCTAGGAGGTTGTCAAGTGTTTTCACTCAACGATTCCATTCTTGGGTTGTTGGTTTGGCCCTTGTTCCCGTAACTCGAATCCTAGCCCGGTATATCCCATTTAAATTTTACACCCTGTGAAACTTACGCCTTTTTTACTTTCTGATCGAGGTGCTCGGCATTGAAAAATCTTCGTAAACTAAATCACACGTGTATATGTTGACATTTAAGAGATACACAGTCAAGAAAATCAAGGGCAATGGTGATATATATGCGGATTAGACACAAAAAAAAACAGTCAACAAATGGCTAAAATTTAAAGAATGTGTTTAGTGACGGCATCAGATTCCTAATTGATGGAGAAAGGTCTGGTGGCAAGAAAAGCTGCTACTAGGAGGTTGTCAAGTGTTTTCGCTTGACGATTCCATTCTTGGGTGGTTGGTTCGGCCCTTTTTCCTGTAACTCGAATCCTATCCAGGTATATCCCATTTTAATTTTACACCATTGTGAACCTTACGCCTTTTTTACTCTCTGATCGAGGTTCTCGGCATTGAAAAATCTTCGTAAACTAAATCACAGGTGTATATGTTGACATTTAAGAGATATACAGTCAAGAAAATCAAGGGTAATGGTGATTTATATGCGCATTAGACACCAAAAAAAACTCAACAAATGGCTACAATTTAATGAATGTGTTTAGTGACGGCATCAGATTCCTAATTGATGGAGAAAGGTCTGGTGGCAAGAAAAGCTGCTTCTAGGAGGTTGTCAAGTGTTTTCACTCAACGATTCCATTCTTGGGTTGTTGGTTTGGCCCTTGTTCCCGTAACTCGAATCCTAGCCCGGTATATCCCATTTTAATTTTACACCCTGTGAACCTTACGCCTTTTTTACTCTCTGATCGAGGTGCTCGGCATTGAAAAATCTTCGTAAACTAAATCACACGTGTATATGTTGACATTTAAAAGATACACAGTCAAGAAAATCAAGGGCAATGGTGATATATATGCGGATTAGACACAAAAAAAACACTCAACAAATGGCTAAAATTTAAAGAATGTGTTTAGTGACGGCATCAGATTCCTAATTGATGGAGAAAGGTCTGGTGGCAAGAAAAGCTGCTACTAGGAGGTTGTCAAGTGTTTTCGCTTGACGATTCCATTCTTGGGTGGTTGGTTTGGCCCTTTTTCCTGTAACTCGAATCCTATCCAGGTATATCCCATTTTAATTTTACACCATTGTGAACCTTAAGCCTTTTTTACACTCTGATCGAGGTTCTCGGCATTGAAAAATCTTTGTAGACTAAATCACACGTGTATATGTTGACATTTAAGAGATATACAGTCAAGAAAATCAAGGGCAATGGTGATATATATGCGGATTAGACACAAAAAAAAACATTAATCAAATGGCTACAATTTAAGGAAATTGTTTAGTGACGGCATCAGATTCCTAATTGATGGAGAAAGGTCTGGTGGCAAGAAAAGCTGCTTCTAGGAGGTTGTCAAGTGTTTTTGCTCGACTATTCCATTCTTGGGTGGTTGGTTTGTCCCTTGTTCCTGTAACTCAAATCCTAGCCCGTTATATCCCATTTTAATTTTACACCGTTGTGAACCTTACGCCTTTTTTACTCTCTGATCGAGGTTCTCGGCAATGAAAAATCGTCGTAAACTAAATCATACATATATATGTTGACAATAAAGAGATATACAGTTAAGAAAATCATGGGAAATGGTGATATATATGCGGATTAGACACCAAAAAAACACTCAACAAATGGCTACAATTTAAGGAATGCGTTTAGTGACAGCATCAGATTCCTAATTGATGGAGAAAGGTCTAGTGGCAAGAAAAGCTGCTTCTAGGAGGTTGTAAAGTGTTTTCGCTCGACGATTCCATTATTGGGTGGTTGGTTTGGCCCTTGTTCCTGTAACTCGAATCCTAGCCCGGTATATCCCATTTTAATTTTACACCATTGTGAACCTTACGCCTTTTTTACTCTCTGATCGAGGTTCTCGGCATTGAAAAATCTTCGTAAACTAAATCACACGTGTATATGTTGACATTTAAGAGATATACAGTCAAGAAAATCAAGGGCAATGGTGATATATATGCGGATTAGACACAAAAAAAACACTCAACAAATGACAACAATTTAAGGAATGTGTTTAGTGACGGCATCAGATTCCTAATTGATGGAGAAAGGTCTGGTGGCAAGAAAAGCTGCTTCTAGGAGGTTGTCAAGTGTTTTCACTCAACGATTCCATTCTTGGGTTGTTGGTTTGGCCCTTGTTCCCGTAACTCGAATCCTAGCCCGGTATATCCCATTTTAATTTTACACCCTGTGAACCTTACGCCTTTTTTACTCTCTGATCGAGGTGCTCGGCATTGAAAAATCTTCGTAAACTAAATCACACGTGTATATGTTGACATTTAAGAGATACACAGTCAAGAAAATCAAGGGCAATGGTGATATATATGCGGATTAGACACAAAAAAAAACACTCAACAAATGGCTAAAATTTAAAGAATGTGTTTAGTGACGGCATCAGATTCCTAATTGATGGAGAAAGGTCTGGTGGCAAGAAAAGCTGCTACTAGGAGGTTGTCAAGTGTTTTCGCTTGACGATTCCATTCTTGGGTGGTTGGTTCGGCCCTTTTTCCTGTAACTCGAATCCTATCCAGGTATATCCCATTTTAATTTTACACCATTGTGAACCTTACGCCTTTTTTACTCTCTGATCGAGGTTCTCGGCATTGAAAAATCTTCGTAAACTAAATCACAGGTGTATATGTTGACATTTAAGAGATATACAGTCAAGAAAATCAAGGGTAATGGTGATTTATATGCGCATTAGACACCAAAAAAAACTCAACAAATGGCTACAATTTAATGAATGTGTTTAGTGACGGCATCAGATTCCTAATTGATGGAGAAAGGTCTGGTGGCAAGAAAAGCTGCTTCTAGGAGGTTGTCAAGTGTTTTCGCTCGACGATTCCATTCTTGGGTGGTTAGATTGGCCCTTGTTCCTGGAACTCGAATCCTAGCCCGGTATATCCCATTTTAATTTTACACCATTGTGAACCTTACACCTTTTTTACTCTCTGATCGAGGTTCACGACATTGAAAAATCTTCTTAAACTAAATTACCCGTGTATATGTTGACATTTAAGAGAAATACAGTCAAGAAAATCAAGTGTAATGGTGACATATATGCGGATTAGACACCAAAAAAAACACTCAACAAATGGCTACAATTTAAGGAATGTGTTTAGTGACGGCATCAGATTCCTAAATGATGGAGAAAGGTCTGGTGGCAAGAAAAGCTGCTTCTAGGAGGTTGTCAAGTGTTTTCGCTCGGCGATTCCATTCTTGGGTCGTTGGTTTGGCCCTTGTTCCTGTAACTCGAATCCTAGCCCGTTATATCCCATTTTAATTTTACACCATTGTGAACCTTACGCCTTTTTTACTCTCTGATCGAGGTTCTCGGCATTGAAAAATCTTCGTAAACTAAATCACACGTGTATATGTTGACATTTAAGAGATATACAGTCAAGAAAATCAAGGGCAATGGTGATATATATGCGGATTAGACACCAAAAAAAACACTCAACAAATGGCTACTAAGGAATGTGTTTAGTGACGGCATCAGATTTCCTAATTGATAGAGAAAGGTCTGGTGGCATGAAAAGCTACTTCTAGAAGGTTGTCAAGTGTTTTCGCTCGACGATTCCATTCTTGGGTGGTTGGTTTGGCCCTTGTTCCTTGACGTGGGTGCGACTATACACATTTATCTACAGTAGTTACAATCGCACCCAACGCGAGTTGGTGTTTTAAATTTATAAAAATGGTTTATACCTTAACATTAAAATACACACAACAAAGGACAAGTGTATCCCGTCCTATATGCAGCAAAGTATTGGTAAGACCAGATATCGATTCATTGAACACGGGCGTTATAATGTACTAAATCTTTGTCATTAGATTACCAGATATAAGGAAAGGTGAATGGTTGTTTAACTAAATTATCTAAATTACAACTAAAACGTAAATATACTATTATCTTGTTTCACAAACAACCTAAACATGTTATCTATCAGATATGTCACAAAAGCACTTAATCAATTTTCTAATTTCGAGACAGCTAGTTACCGGGTCTGGATTTCTAGCATTATGATTCTTCAGAAAGTTAACGCGATGGTCACACGTTAACCACCTAAAATCATTCATTAGCGAGCTATTGATATTTATTCATGCGAACCTTTAAAGATAGGTTATTTACCGGGTCTGGATTCCTAACCTCACTTATCAAAGAAAGAAATACCGATGGTCACACTACAGCCACGAGGATAAGCAATTATGTAGATCATATGACAAACAATTTCACCTTTACAAGTCTTAAACACAAATCTACCATGTCAGCAATTTCAGACCAAAACTACTAAACAAGGATCATAAATCGCGTCTAAGAACATGCAATCAACACCATATAATTCGTTAGAACCCTTACGTGCAAGAAAGTATTCCTAATCAAAATGAGATATATTTTGTATAAAACCAATACCCTGGTCTGGTTTC